>NW_010729080.1:2843216-2866509 GCF_000365185.1 Nelumbo nucifera | reverse complement strand
CGGGTTCTCCCCGGAGCTTCTCTTCTCCCTCCGTTTCACGTCCCTGCCACTCAGTTCAGAGGCAAGATCGTTGACAGCTAAGATCGGCCGGATTGTGCATCATCAATTTGGTTTGTAAGAATAGAGGTCTGGAATCAGAATAGAAATGGCTTATTTCGATTCCAACTGTTTGGTTGGGCGGAATCGGAATCTCATTCCCATTCCTGCTGGAATGACCATTCCCTGCCCTTCCCTTGAGAATAAAATTCCATTCCTGTTGATTTTAATTCCCATTTTCATTCCTGTCTGAACCAAATAAACTATGGGAATAAATCATTCTCATTCTGACTCCAAAGAATTTCAATTCTGATTCCGATTCCGATTCTAACTATAAACCAAACGGACCCTAAAATCTAACAAGGAATATAATTCTTGTAAAAGATGCCAAACCAGAGGAAAACAGTAAAAAAATCTCTGATTTAATACTGAAATTAGGTCAACTGAGTTCACTTTCAATGCATAAATGTGATAAAGCCCAATTTTTTTTTTCAGAAATAACACAGTTTAAGATAGCTGGCAATTCTGAGTAATTAGCAGAAACCCACTAGGGCCAAAACCATCACAAATCCAAAACCCAAATACACTAGGGCCAAAACGACAGAAAAAGCAATCCGATTCAACAGTTTAGCATTCGAGTACTTTCAGATCTGATCCGATTGAATAATCCGCATAAACAATGTCATATTGAATTCGAATATACCCTGATTTAAATCCGATTCAATCGGTTTACATCCCTAATGATGTTACAAGGCAAATGAAATGTCAGTATGTCACCAACTAACAAAGGGTAGTGTTTGTCATTTCACGTTATACCAAAGGGTGCTTTAAATAATTTGCCATTATTATTATTGGAATTGCACTAATTAATTAATTAATTGAGATAGATACTTTCGAAAAGAAAGGGAGGGCAGGACATGGCACAAATTTTTATTTACACACTCAATATGGTTATTTAATATCTTATGATTCTTTTTACCTAGGGTTGCCTTATCAAGTGTAGGCAAGTCAATACTAATGAAGATGAAAGGGTTGTTTATTGTTAAACGTTCATATGATATTCGCATGAATGAACATGATATTCCTAGTTCGTAAATTGGGTAGATATCAAGCCTCTTCTTCTTCTTCTTCTATCTTCAGTGATGGTTGATATTGCAAACCTCAGGACGTCATTGGGTTGATGAGAGTCTTCTCTCTTGACTGAGTAATTAAGTGAAAGAGTAGAGAACAAGCGAATGTGGCTTTAGTCAACGACAAAGATGTTTCTCTTTTATTTATTGCAATTCACGAACCACTATCAACGGTCCAATCATCTAAATCAGCAGTTTTGACCATTTCAATGTTTTTTAAAAAACATTGTCCACTTGAGCACGAACCACTATCAACGGTCCAATGGGTATGAACACTCGGAGTCCGGATAAAACAATATCAGTGACCTTGTACACTTGAGCATCAGCTCTCCTTTCGTGCAAGCGATAAATATAATCCACAAGAATTTTTCGAATGAATGTGGATATACTACTAGGGGTGTGGATTCGAGCCAAGTCGAGGTTCGAGTTTGAGTTCGGTTTGAGCTAGAATTTTGAGTTCGACTTCGACTCAGCTTAAGCTCGATTTAAGAAAAATGTTTTATAAAAATAAAAAATTATATGTAAAAAATGTTTTTTATTTAATATTTAAATAAACATCAACACTAAAGTTTTATCGTTGTTGCATCCTACTTTATTCTTAGACAGATAACCCTCTTCGTACCTCCATTCTCTTTCGTTGTTTAAAGCAAGGTTCAAAGTATCGACATGTATCAGCCCGTATTGGCTGATACTATTGTTCCGGGACCCCACCAATACGCCCTTACAGTGGGTGTATCAGGGGTTTGACCGGTTTAGGGGTAGAGGAGCCCTAAATCATCCCCCCTGAACCGGTTTCAAAAAAAAATAAAAAATAGTATCGATTTGCCCGATTATCGATATTTTGAACCTTGATTTAAAGTGGTTGCCACTTCATTTTACTGCTAACAAATAAACAAGACAAAATCAAATATGAAGCAAAAGGAAGTCAAAATTTGCACTAAGCTCTTTTGCATTTCCACGCATTTATACCAGTGCAATGAAATTTGTACATGCATATATAAGAAGTTTTATGTTATTTCCTAATAAACAAAATATAGTACCATGAAGAATAATTTTACATATAAAAAGAAATTACAAATAATTGCAAATGTAATCTGATGGTGTGCAATATGGTGCTCCCTGTTAGAGGACAGTTCGGACGTCGGGCTAGCAAGGTCACCTACTCAAGCTGCAAAAAATTGATGTTAGAGTGTATGGGGTGCTTTACCCAGTGTGGGCACTCCGATGCTTAAATTAGCAATTTGGAGGTTTTTGAGAGAGCTAAAAGTTATGGTTGCTAGAGAATTTGAGAGAGTTGAGTTGTATGTACCTTGTGAGACTGAAGACATGGCCTTTATATAGGTGAGCTGCCATGGGCCTCACAATGCGTGTCCGGTATCATCGATTCGTCTAGTTTGGAGTTGGTTTCGCATCCAAAGATGGACTCCATGTAAGTTCATAAGGCTTATCCAGGTCTATCTGAATCGGGCGGGGAAAAGATAAACTCCACTGACGTGATGCTATGATACCGAAGAGATCGAAAACAGTTGGCTTGCTTCTAGTAATAACGATGTTTCCTTCAACACTCATAAGGAGGTTCAGAAAAGAATTAATGTGTCATGTTGTCTTATATTCGGTGGTGGAGAATGAGGAAGCAGTTCATGGGTCAAGGGATGAATCATGAGATTCGAGGGCCATTCACAATTTTAGTAGGCCGCAAGAGTTAGAGTAGGAGACATAGGACATCAGATTTAATGGTGATCCAGATTTTGGTGGGTCTTCATTTTACATCTTCACTTTATCCTGATGAAATTATTCACATATTGTTTTAAAGAGTGGACACTTTTTGGGACCGATTTTCAAGAAAAAATGCATGTTTCTAATATCTGTTTTTTTTAAAAAAAAAAAACACTTTTGCCACATAGGCAGTGAGTAATACTATGCTGTTTGGTAATGTGATTTTCATCACCATTTTTCATGTATATGCTGACAAGCAAGCACCACATAGGATACACATCAGTCAATCGTCGGGGGAAACGGTTCGCTGATGCATGAAACACCAAATTTGGCATTTCATGCATCGGTGGGGTCCCGATTTTTGAGGCATGCCCGTTTTTTTAATAATCAACTGAACCAAACAATAAGATACATGGGCATGTGGATCCAACATGGCACCATTTTTTTGAAAAACGGCCACAGTTCCAAACATCCCCTCAGTTGAACCGAGAGTCGTCGCCTATTACATAGAATAAGCCATTGGTTTGGAAGTGAAGCCCATGCCCAATGGTCCAGTCTCAACCCTATTATTGTGTTGGTGCCTTGAATTTCAATTATGATTACTCTCCATGATCCAATCAGATAAAGTTGCAGAGGGCTTGGATTGTTAGGGTTTATGAACTGAATAATGTAAATCTGTGTGTGTCTGAATTGTTCTATTTCAATTGTTTTTGTTACCAAGGTTCTAAATATTGATATAGGGCATATTGGCCTATATTAGTGTTTTTTTTTGTGTTTTATTTATTTATTTATATTAAAACTGATTCAGAAGGATCGGTTTAAGTCTTATCTATCTTCTGAACCATGGTCTGACCCAATACACCCCTATAGGGGTATATTAGAAAGGCACCAATACAATACGTATCGCCGATACATATTGATACTTTTAACCTTACTAATGCTTAGTAACTTCTGGAATACTCTCTCTCTCTTATTCCCTTAAGAACTCATTTGTCTTTTTCTTTTTAATGTTTGTATCATATATAAACTTACAACTAACATATTTAAAATAGAAAGTATTTAGCTGTTTAGTGTTGGTTCTCTCCAATTTTTTCCCCTTCTTATGGATAGAAAGAAAAAGAGATAACTCGTTGAGAATAAACCAAACATGCCTGGTTCAACGAGATCACAGCAGCGCCTCACAGAGGGCACCTACAGGCCACATGCGCATCTCAGTATGTATTAGAAATATCTTCCGTACTTATCATCAAGAGATTCCCAATGCACGATTGGGATGCGGTTTGAGGTGATTGTGGGGCGCTGATGTGAGCTCTTGTTCGACTGCATTTGTCTTCTGCAACTATAATTCCAATTTTTTTTTTTATTTTTCTGAAATTAACACTTACTAGCTAAAAGTAGAAAAGCGAACATGTTTGAGCAGAGAAGAAAAGTTATTTTTGTTGGTAGAAGTAACTTGCAAAACCGTGTTAGAAGATTGGTCCAAGAAGATGTTTGCGGGTTTTCCAATCCCAGGATTAAGTAATCTTGACTTTTTGTTTTTTTTAATCTTTTGTAATGGGTTGGGTTGAGTGACAATGTTTTCAACCTGCCATTGATTCGGCTGGTCAAACTGTTTGAATCATCATCTAGTTAGGATTTTGGGTCCAGTTCATTTAAGACCCGCCAGATGGTTAAAAGCTATTGACTTGGTCAAGAATCATTAACCCGGTTAGTTCAATTGTTGATCCATTTGATTTCGAGGCCGGGTCGTGGATTGCATACTCCAATTGAGTTTTTTTTTTTTTTTTGTAACGTTTCGAGACCTTGTGTTCCAAGGTGTCTTGCCCTGCTATTTTCGCAAAAAATCCCTTTTTTATAAATAAAAAAATTAAAAATTGAATTAAAAAACATAAATTAAATATAAAATAATATATATAACCTACCTAAAATATATATATGCAATGATGTGGCATGATCTAAACCATTCAATCCAGCTGGGTCAAACTAGTGATCTACAATCCGGAAACAAAAATAGTTTGGACAAGTACAGATACACACGATACAGAATTCTGAATTCCAGCCCCTCCTACTACTAGCCTTCTCCCCCCTATAAACTACATCCTACTCATAAATTTAACATCAATTCACGGTCATGATGCATTCCCTATACTTCAGAGCTATAAAATTCTGATCTAACACTATTGAGTGGTTTAGAGAGTGAAAATTCTGTATTTTGGGTTTGGGGTAAGGTGAGTTATGTCCTTCCCAGTAATTTCCTTTTTGTCTAGATGATTAGACTTGGGACCGACCCTCCACCAAAAAACACATTTTTCTTTTCATCATGGAAACCTCAACGCGAAATACGAAGTTATCCAAACAGTTTCACTATCTAGAGTCTTAGCTGGAACAAATTAACTTTTTCTTCTTAAAAAAATACTTTATTTCTAAGAACCAAAAAATACACCAATTATATTGATGTGACCCACATTACAATATGGGCCTCCCAATTATCTCGATTTAGAGGAAAGAAAAAGCGATCACCTGCCAACAAAATAGGTTCCAACACCCTACCAATATGATCTAATATTATACATCTCACACCCGTGGGTCCTTTCTTTATGGTGGATTTTAATCTCATGGTGAGATGTGCTGAAACGTATTTTATTGGTAGGTGATCCCAACTCAAAGAAAAACTAGCAGCTAAAAGATGATCTTTCACTCTTGGGATAAAATTTGGAATTTAAGAAAAAAAAAGAAATTAAGGGAACTGTATATCAATGTTTTTGAACCGCCATTGATCCGGATGGTCGGACCATTCAGCCTAGGAACTGTCCAGACAACTAGTTCTATTTTACCCAAAACCCGGAATCTGATAAAAAACCACTAAAAAAGTCAATAAACTGTTGACTCGGATGGTTGAACCGTCGACCCGCTGACCCATTCAATAGTTTTTGACCATTTTAATTTTTCAATTATTTTTTAATTTTTTTGTGAACGAACCGTCTGTTCGAACCAGACGGTCAGACTATTGACCAAAAAAATCGGTGCCCAGAAGAATTCCATTTCCGGATCATTTTTTAAAACGTTGTTGTATACTATAGTTTATAGAAAACATTATAGATGTAGCAGCTGTCATATCTTGAAAGCCTTGCCTTAGTGATGGGTGGCAAATTTGATTCGCATATATCCAATGCCAAGCTTCTTTATTTGCCAGCGTTCATCTGCATTTCTTGATTCATTCTTCATTCAGGACCTCTTGTCACTTTGCAGGTATAAGACCACTGGCGAGTATTATCAAACTCAGTTGTTGATTTTGAGTGCACTAACAAGGAGGAGAGTTGTAGTCCTGCACTCTAGAGTGGAGTTAGATTTATTAGGTACATAAAAGGTGCACTGCAGTCTGCAGTGTGGTGGCATTGTTTGTATAAATGTTTCTCAAGTTCGGCCCAAGCCCATATGGAGATGAACCCTCCAGTCCAGACACGACCAGGTGGGGGCCCTGGGTCTTGGTCCTTACTTGGTGGATCCGGTTTGAGTGTTTTCTTTGAGTCCGGCTTCTATTAGGGCAGGGTGCATAGGCACACCGTTCGCACAGCATGAGGATGCGTCACGTGTCCTCTTGTCAGATTCCTCTCACTCTCTTGCCACACCGAATCGAAGCCTGTTCATGCTCGCTCTCTCCCTTTCCAACTGGCGGCAACCAACAGCCATCTGGCGATTGTTAACACCGACGACCGGAGAAAAACCCTAGATATTCATTCATTCATCTCTTTTCAATTTTTTCTTTCCCCAAACACTGCATCTTTGCCATGAAAGACCTGACTCTAACCGGTTTGGATGCAGTCATATTCCTTGAAGAACAAAAATCCCTGGCAGAAGATCAAACCCAGATACTGCACAAACTAAGAGATGTAGAAAGCAAGGCTGTAGTACTGAATAGATAGGCAGAGGAGTTGGAGACTTGTTGTAAGGAGTTGGTAAGGACCGAAGAGGTGTTAAAGATGCAGAATAGGGTTGGCGCCGGTGTTAACAATCATCGGTGATGGCTATTGGTTGCTGCCGGTTGAAAAGAGAAAGAATGAGTGTGAACAGGGTTCGGTTTGGTGTGGCAAGAGAGTGAGAATGAGAGGAATCTGGCGAGAGAGGAGCGGGAAGTGAAATGAAACTCTAAGCTCCTATCGGCGTTTACTCCACTTGCATGCTTGAAGCACGCACACGAGGCACAGGACGCATGGTGCATCCTCATGCTGCGCTAACGGTGCGCATGTGCACCCTGTCCTGATAAAAGCCAGACTTATTTTCTTTGTTTAGCCTAAATTAAAAGAAAAATATCACAAGATAATTACCACATGATTTACTATGTATAATGCACAGCATATGTATCTGTACAGTGTACATAGATGGGTTTGGGCCTATGTCTTGCTTAATATAAATATGCACTTACTCTGCACAAATGGGCTTGGGCCAATGCTATGCTTACTATATAGGACAAGCCTTTTCACAAAAATCTGTGTATAGATTTTGATTTTATTTTTGGTGAAAGGAGTTATATATCTATCTGTATACTTAAAATGCAGTTGTCCACGTCAGATTCCACATATTGTTTCTCAACCTCTTTAGAATTTTGTGATTTCTTTGAATTTTTAAAAATAAAAAAAATAAATATGGCAATTCCAGCTCATGCATTGCACGGGGTCCTACTAATATATATCTAAACTATATATTTAACATACAGTTATCCATATCAGCATCTCTCTCCATCCTTCCCATTATCTACTTTGGATATTTTGCATTTTTAAGCATAACCTCTACCATCCTAGTCTGCAATATGTTGATATAAAATGTATAACATACTTTATATATTCAATCAATCATAAAAGTGGAAAAGAATTAGGTGGTTTTTCTTCAAAATTCATTGGGGATTGAATATATATATATATATATATATATATATATATATATGTGATTCATATAAATGATGCCTGGGGTGGATTTAATTTGGTTTGTCCCAATTGTGACAATTTGCAGAATAAAACCAGCTGAGAGAGAGAGAGAGACGAGCCCTACTATATGATTCATGTCCAATGGTCAATTTTAGAAATAAATGTTTTGTGATGATTGGTTCATTAACTTCTATGGTTCTACAATCATAAACCAAAAGAAAATAACTAAGAGCCAGCCCATTGGAATGTTTCTTCAAATGGGCAGCTGATGGCCCAACACCCTTTGTTTATGTTTCTAATAGAAACGTTTTATGACTGTTTTAACTCAAAAACAGTCTTAACCAAACAAAAAAAAAGCATTCTAAATCAAAATGTCTAGGTGGCACCGATGTGGTAGTGTTTCAAGTAGAAACGATCATGGTACCAAACATAAGCAATATGACAATGGTTCTCCATGTTCTAACAGACCCCTCCCTCACCCCTGCGAACTAAAGCATGGGCCACTGAATTTGCACCAGAAGTTTGTTTCTACTGAATTTGCACCCTTTGTTTATGTAGAGTGCAAAGCCTTGTATTTTGTATGTCTTTGTACTGTACATACTTGTATTTGTATTTGTACTCTTTCCAAACTGAGCCAAATTGACTAATAGTCACTCTTCAAAACGATCCTGTATAGACCCATCTTGTTCACCAACTTTAGACCTTCTATAAGAGCAAGAACCTCAGCTTGCATAGGAAAGATGGTAAGAGGAAGAACCATATGTTGAGCTTAACCAATCTAGCTTCTAAAGGTGGCCAAAAAGAGCTGTTGGAGCTTTGATCACAAGTTCTCAAGGCTGTATTTGGAAACGATGCAAATCAAGTGTAGATCCCAGTTCAGGGTAAATTTGCACCCTGGTTCATTTTTGCCTGTGTTTGGCAACATTACATTTTACATTGACAAATGACAGATCAATGCATATTTACATTGGTTGCATTTGGCAAGTTTTTCAGTGCGGGCTTCGGGTTGTTTAGAAGCTCGGAAACCTGAATTCTAGGCTTTTACCGTTTGGCAATAGAAAGATCTATTGGGAAAAAGCTCCATCCCATAAAAGACACCAACAACCCGAATTTGGGCTTTTTCAAGAAGCTTCAAATGAAGCTTTTACAATCTTTTAGCGCCCCCCTATCTTCTTCGACCGTGTGGCACGATGCACACACTTGGGAGAAAATGGGGCCCACCTCGGAAAAAGTATGTGGGCCCACCTTGTAAAATGTATGTGGGCCTCACATACATGTCCACACATAGACTTGACATGCATGTCCACCAATGGTATGTGAGGCCCATCTTGAAAAATGTATGTGGGCCCCACATACATGTCCACTAATGGTATGTGGGGCCCACCTTGAAAAATGCATGTGGGCCCCACATACATGTCCACACATAGGCCCCACATACATGTCAACACATGGACCCCACATGTATGCCCACCAATGATATGTGGGGTCCACCTTAAAAAATGTATGTGGGTCCCATGTGTTAAATGAAAGGTTCGTTGGCTCACACACGAGATATTCATATATACATAACACACATTTTCATCACATTACCAAATGGTCTTTCATGAGATCTGTGAAAAACATTTCAACCAAACAGTCTTTGGTCTTTTAGAAAAAACTTACCAAAGAGGCACATTGATAATAAGATGTAAAAGTACATCAATAAAAAAGAAATAAATTTGCATTCAAGTGGGTTTTTGACAAAAAAAAAATATGCTTTATTGGAATTCGTGTTTTTACCCATTATAGTTAAAAGTTGTTTGATAAGTAGGTAAATTTATCAATACAAAACTAACCCAACTTTATAATTTACATGAACCATTTTACACTATATATTTGCACCCTTTTCAAATGCAGGCTAAGAATTTATTGGAGCTATAAAGCAAAATCTTCGTCGTCTCTAAGACCACTAATTTGGAACAAATTATCAGCGGGAGGGATATTTGTATTGTCAAAGATACAGCTGTTCCTTCTCTTCCAAATACATCATAAACCATAATGTTAAAATAATATAAATCAGAAATTATTGTCTATTATATTGGTATTGGTTCAATCTGACCCAATTCAAAATAAATCTATTATAAATGCACCAAGTCAAATCCAATCCGATGATTACTTTAGACCATTAAGTGGACTGATCCAATTCAATATGTCTTATTATTCTATCCGGTCTGTTTAAATTAATTTTGATTTGGACTGGATTCAACCAAAACCCAATCCATTGACACCCTACCCAGGACAAGGCCCAATAAAAAAGCCCAAAAGCTATGTGCTTATGGCTAGTCTAATGCTCGATTTAGGCCTGTCCAAGTTGTACCAGATGCACTTCCTTTACCGCCTTTTCTTCCACCAATCTTTTTCCTTGCTGCACCTAATCCATTCAAATTTTATTTTACCCTTTACGTCATTTACCCATACAGGTAGAAAACATACATGATGTTATTACCTTTTTCTTTTATTCTTTTTCCTAACAGTCTCCTCTCAAATTATGCTGGTTGGGTTGGGTCAAATAGGGTTTATTTGGATGAGCTACAGTAGACCCATTCTGAATTCCGCCTGGGGTAGTCATTTTGTTACTCTTGCACATATGACCCAGGCCCTAAAACGGAGCCTTGATTACAAATGAAGTAGTAACCTGGTAGATATTCTGTCTTTTGTGTCAAATGCATTCATAACTAGCTTTGTTGTTTAGGTTAATTTATTTGGTTTCACTTAATAGGGGTTTAGAATCGGAATAGGAATGGGTTATTTCAATTTTAACTGTTTAGTTGAATGGAATTATAATTATATTCCCATTCTTTCTGGAATGACATTCTCCCATTTAAGGAAATGGACATTTTTTGTCCTTTTTTTGAGAATGAAATCTCATTTCTGCTGATTCTAATTTTTATTCTCATTCCTGTTTAAATCAAACAGACTATAGGAATGAACCATTCTAATTCCATTCCGATTCCAACTAAGAACCAAACGGACCCTTAATTTTGCCAAATATTCGGTGAAAGAATTTAAGCCCAAGATTTAAATGGATGTTTTGGGGGAGAGTCACGCTGAAAACGAGCAAGAAAGCATAACAATGAACAGTTTCAGTCATTTGCCCGAATCAACGAATTGCCAGTCACACACAGAGCTGAAGAGAAACTCTGGGCTTTCATTAATTATGAAAGATTGAACAGCATTTGAAGTTTCCAAGTGTTTGATATATATTCCTTTTCTTTTTTCTGGAGTAATCTGCAAGGGAAGAGGAGCTACGCCTACACAGATGCTGGGGGCCGGGTAGCTCGTCCCCAGTAATCTCCAAAAACTATATCAAACAATACTCAACAACCTCTTAATATTCATTTCACTCAGAATATTAATTGGACCGACACCATCTCATTCCAAGGTGGCATAATCGATGCTTTGTCTGCTGGGTGAGCGTGAGCCCGCCGCTCAAAGCTAAGACTTTGTTGGTATGCAATTATGCACTATGCATGAATCTTGCATACAACAATGACTCAGCAAATAAAGAAATGGAGGCTTGTGGAAACCACACGCTCCACTCAGCTGGCCATAGGTCATTAATTAGTCAGGGTCGTGTAGAAATTGACGACACAGTTTTAGGTTTGATGTTGGACTAGTATTAATTCAAGGTTGAAACTCCAAAAAAAGAAAGAAAGAAAGCTCTGTGTGACGCTTGTATCAGTCGTTTCTTCTGGGTTTTCCTTTAAATATTTAGTTGTTTCAGTTGTTTGACCAGCATGAAAAGGATTATGTTCTATAATAACAGTTTATTTGTATTTGGTGGCTTTCTTGGTAGAGTTAGCTTGCTTTTCTTTTCTTTAGTTGAACAGAAAAAAACGAAGTTCTAATTTATTGTTTAGACTTTTGATCGAACAGATTCAAGATCCTTTTCATCACCACTGTACTTACAGATGGCAGCTGAGGTTGCAGCCTGCAGCCCCAGATGGGTTTGTCAAATTTCAACCACATAAACATAATTAATGTTGGGTTTCAAGTTTCAACTAAATGAACCTGGCTGAAACTTTAAAATACAACCGGCTTCTCAACTATATAATTTTGTTAAGGAACGCAGGTTGAATTGCTTCTGTATGGAGTCACCCAGCTGGTCCATACCATTTCGTAAGACCTAAACCAAATTAATATAATTTCAGCTTTGTTTTGCACTCAAAGTCATATGTAGGCTGAACAGTCCCTGCTAAATTTGAATCGAATCTGGAGTCACTCTGGTCCATTTGAAAAATGCCAAACCAAAATGTGAAAATGGAGAAAAACAATTCCCAAGTTTGGGTGCAATGGCAAGTGTGCTACTCTGCTTCTTATCATGATAAGTTTTTTTTTTAATCATTTAATTATTAAAGCATTGAGATTTGTTTTCTGGCTCTAGAACCTCTTAACTAGAATATTGATTCAAATTTCTTAAATATTGTTTCAGCATTTAATTAATGAAGCACAATTTTTTCCTTGTGTATAGCTGGTTGATGCCTCACATTATATGTATATGACACCTATAAGTTACGGTGAAAGCACCAAATTTCTATTTTAATATATCCATAATTCATTATTGGTCTTCCTCTCTGTCCTCATCTCCTTCTAACATTTTGTTGATGAATGCAGCCAAATTCTTACAATAAGCTTGTATTTGTGACCTGCACTAGTCAATGCAGTTTGAAATTCTAAACTATAAAAGAAAAGAAATGTATAATTAATTACCAGATTTGGTTTGTCTCCATATGGGTATAATACAATAATATTGAGTGACTGTAACTCTGCAAGTGCTAAAAGTCTAAAACAATGTCAAAGATGTCTAAGCTAATAGCCTGGAAATGGTGACTCTTTCATTCACTGGTTCAATGAATCAACCAGATTGGTATTGCCCGAGGTGGGCAAAGAGGCAGTGGCAGCATTAGTGAATGATGGTCATTGAAATTCATAGGGTTGGGGCGAAAGTGGTTTGGAGGAGGAATAAGATGAACAGTATTTTTGTTCTTATTTGATATATATTTTTTTTAAATTAATTTATTTTAGAAGTTATATTAAAAGGATTATTTTTATTGGTATTAAGGTCCAAAAATTTCCCTTATCAACTATAATCCCTTATATTAAAGGCTAAGAAATTGCTTAGTTACAGAAGTTGATATGATAAACACTCTTTAAAATAGAAGGGACAACCAATAAGTCAAGAAATTGTGGGTTATATCAATCACAGGTACAACATCAAGTACCAGAGATGTTCTCAATACATTCTGTGAGGTTGGTGTAAGGTGCGCCTTATGAGAAACAAATCCAGATTCCTTGCTTTTGTTTGAGCCCCCACAAAACTAATATGCAGAGCCCTCCTTAAGAATCAGGGACCACCAATGGTTGGTCCTGCTCCTTTCCACCCCACAAACTAAGGTTCTGAGAGCAGGTGTTGGACCCCCACAAGGCTACAACTACTTTGGATGTTTTCATCTTAATTTCAGATAAATACTACAGTTAGCTGCAAGAGGGTAAATTTACCCAAGTGGTGAAATAGCAATTGAGGATCAAGTGGCAAAGATATCACATGCATTGTTGATTCTCTTTTATACTAAGTTGGTATAACAACTTGCTTAGTTGATTACCTGTATGCCATTGGTGGCTAAGCAGCTGGTATAGCAATTTATCAATTTGGATTGACAGGAATCAAGATTTGCTCCCCACAGAGTACTTTCACACCAATCTCACAGTCCCATCCCACTATGTATTGGAAACATTTCCCAAGAATAACAACACAAAGCACCAGAGATGTTTTGAATGTGCGGCTGATGCACGTTGTGAGGTTGGTGTGAGAAGAAGCTCTGAACTCGGATCCTCTATTCAGGAGGAGAGAGAATAGATTACATAAAGATGTCTTGATCTCGAAGAGAGGGGACTTTCTTCCCAAATGATCTACCTCTCATATATAGAGAAAACCCCACCACCTCAGACCGCCATTGCCTTTCAGACCCACATGGCCAACAAGGGGTGCGACTGGGATTGGCCTGAATCTGCTTGTTTGGGCCTTTGAGCCAAGTCCATTCAAATTTTGACAAAAGTTCAACCTAGCCCATCCAATTTAGACCCCTATGGCCAATAGTACCTGCATTGTATTTTTAATTTTTCAGAGATAATTTATTATTGTAGTTGGTGGATTATAGATAAATTGCTGATGTATAAGATGCCCATAAGAACATAAATTTATGTATTTAATACAGAATAAGAAATGATTCCACCATGATCCGCATTGCTCACCAAAAAGATTACTGTTGAACTGGGTATATTCCCAGTTGTTGATAAAATATTGGATTAGAGTCATGTCGGATTTTCTTGAAAAATAAACTAATTATTTATAGTTTTTCTTAAGCTAAAATGCACCATCCAATTCAATATATTTGTAGTGTGAACTCAAATGCCATGCAGAAGTAATAAAATGGAAAGATTGGACTCTTGGTGGCATCCAAACAAGTCATAAATATTAAAATAATATAAATCAATGAAAAGAGCCAGCCAATCCTATTATTTATTTTGTTTTGACCTCTATATCAAGTGGAATTCATTCAGTATAAAATTTGATAGACCTCAAATTGGCATCAAAGTCCAATAATGTCAAAGTATTTATTACATTCATACTCAGGCTTCGTTCACTTTCGAGAAGTTACATACTCATGCTCTTTTATTTCTCGGGTAAATATGATAATGATTATTTTAGCTATAAAAGGTTATTATTAAAAGAGTCAATTTTATCTCATTTGAGTGTTGGAAAGTGGCAACCCCCTCCCCCCTCAATTGGAGATAGGTATCACTTAATTATCTGGGTAAGTGAAACCCAGAAAAAATAAAGTTTTCATAAATCTGAATAAGAGAATATGGGTATTTTGATCAATAGAAATCAAAATCTTATTGACCAACTTTTCTCCCTCTCAAAATCTAAAAACGGAATGGGTTCTCAAATTCTCAAAGGCATGGTTTTTAAAACCGACCTGGAGACCGAACCGGTCAGGGGCCCGATTACCGGGTCGAACGGTCCGATTGTTCGAATTGAACGTTCAGACTATTCTGACAAAAAAAATAAAAAAAAATTAAAAAAAAAATAAAAAACGGTCAAAACCGTTTGAACGGTTCGAACGATTAACTACTTGGTTCAACAGTTCGCTGACCAAAATCAATGATTTGGGGGGAAATCCGGTTTTTGGAGAAGACAGAACCGATCACCTGACCTGTTCCCAGTTTTTCTGGTTTGATCATCCGGTCCGGTCCGGTTTTGAAAACCATGCTCAAAGTATTAAATTTATAAGTTATATCCATGGTTCAAAGTATTAATTACTTCCATACTTTGTTTTTTTTTTTCATAATTTGCCAATATGTTTGTTATAAGGGTGCAAGTGGGGTACCAAATTTTACGATTTTACACTGCATCAGGTCTGGGTTTTGAGTCTGGGCCAATTCAAATTTTGACAAAACCCCAACCCAAGTCTGCCCATATTGCACCCCCCCCCCCCTACTTTGTTAAGATGAACATTAATATTTGAATACATTAAATAGGCTTGACTCTAACTCTCTAAGTATTCAATGCATAGTTGATCCTAAAAACCAATACATATCATACAATATCTCATAATATATACGTTGCCATTCTTTGATCCTTAGTGTATTAAACAATAAAACATTAATTACAAATTAGGTACATCCTTAGTGAAAAAACAAAGACACCCTTGTTTATTATTGATAAAAATCAATAAATATGGGCATAAATCAAAACATGTAAAAATGGGATAATACCCAAATCCCTTGGGGATGTTAGATACAGTGGTGTTGTGTTGCCATTATGCTTTGGATTGATTAATACAAATTTATGAGAAATATATGTTATCACATCATATATGATAACACATATTTCAACTTAAAAAAGAAACATTAAATTTGACATTTTAGGTAGAAATAACAATTTGTGTTGACCAATTCAAAACATGTCTCAAAAACTTTTACATAAAAAAAAATCTTTCCCACAAATTTTTATTGATCAACCCAAAGTGCAATGACAACACAGCACCAGTATATCAATCAAATACCCTGAAATTAAAACGGGAGAATGACGATTCAGCTCAGGATCAGAATTTTTAGGCACAGAATACAGTTGGGGCAGATGCCAGCTCAGAATTAATGCCAATTCACCGGCGAGCATTGATGCATAAAATATGAATAAAGGATTTTTGAAGGATTGTCATTTGTCACAAGCTTTGTAGTATATGAGTTCTCTTAAATAATTTTGCAGTGTTTTTGGAGGTCTTGCATGCATGATTATAACCCATCCCCTGGTTCATTTTCATAGGGGATTGAGGCCCACTAGTGAATGAGACTTAGAGGTTGTTTATATGCTGAGAATCAGTATAATTATATAGCTTCCAACCATTAGATCCAAACATGGTTTCAAGCTTTTCAACTTTTTCTTCCCTCCATCCAATCTTTCAATCAAAATGCAATGGAACACGTGGTGTGATGTCTTTTACGAAAATCTCTAGGGTCAATTAGTTAACAGGAGTACAGGACCCATTAAACTCTGGCTGCTTCCGAATTTCTTGAATATGCAACTCCTGCTCAGAACCATTTCCGGCCAGGAAGGAGCTTTAATTCAAAGCCAAGCCATATTTCTGTCTGTTTCTTTCGCTGCGCTTTGGAGATGAATTGAGAGTTGATTTGGACAAGTACAAACTCTAGTAAATAAAGCTGGCTTTTTAATTTATGTCCCTTTGACACACATTCAACGTTCAGACTTGTTTAGAGCTCATGTCCCTGCAGAGATCATTGATCTGAAACCGGTTCTGTTTAGCATCTAAGCCGCACTGTTAATTTCATGAGATAAGGATTGGGGGATTGGGACCGGATCCACATGATGCATGGTTGAAATTGATGTAGGCGCTCATGGCAGACCAGTAGAGTGCCCATGGTAAAGGGCGGCGCACAGCACGGACCCAATAGGGATGTCGCACGGAGTAGAAGCCGGTGTGCGACATGGGCCCAATGGCATGGCGACACATGGCGATTTTGGATAGTCGTGCACACAAGTCCGGATTGCATCCTGGCCATTCGTGTACATTTACCTTTAGGCGGTCTCATGTATAAATAGGGGGTGACTCCCTTAAGGTGAGGGATCTAGACACTCGACTACTTGGAATTCAATTACTTCCGTTGTGGCCTTGTCTGAGCTATCCTAACTCAGGCCTCGTCCACTTCCCGTTACGCTCTTGCTAACTTGACTGTCGGAATCTCCATTTCGGATTTGCACTCGGGGCCTCTGATGTGTTCTCTTCCTTCACAGGACTGACCTACAGGCCTTTGGCCACAACAGACCTTTGACTTATCAGCCAACCTGTGTTTCTAAAACATAATTACCTTATTGCCCTCAGCCCATCCAAGGCAGCAACAGAAATGAATTTTGAACCACTATTTTCATATCTTCCACTAATACAACCAGCTTCACACAAATGATTTTCTGAAGATAACTGATCAAGGAAGGGAAAGACTTCGGTTGATAAGGACAACTCTAAACCCTATTTTGGCTCTGACTAGTGAAATTATTTATGTGGTAAACATTTCTGTTCTTCATTTTTCAATTTCAACTTGGAAATGGAAAATGAATTGGGGGAGACCTAGAGGCCTGAGCCACTTCCTGGCTGGTTTCCCATTTTTGTAAAGCGAATCTAGACCCCACTTGGGATTGTCTTACTCTTATATGGTAGCTTTGAAATGGCCCAACTTCTGTGGTGCTTTCGTTCTCTCCTACCTTGATACAATAGTTTTCCTTAAACTCATGGGGAGGGCAGCAAAGTTAGTCTCCTTATTAATTGTTAAAAATTGATGGCATCTTAATAGTTTACATCACTTGGGAAGAAGTATTGGTTACTTAACTGATTTTGTTCACAGTCGGTTACCCTAAATTAAGCATTTCTGATCTCCTATCCACAAACACTTCTTACATCCCTACGTGTTGGGAAGAGTTTGTGGGTAGGACATTTTAATCATAAATTAGGAAAAATCATCTATTTCTAAGTACAACATAGTCATGTATCATTCATGCCCTTTAAGGTTGTATTTGGTGTCATTGCTGATTTATTCCAAAGTTTCGAATTGATTAATACAAATCGATGAAAGATATGTGGTCACATCATATATGAATTAACATCTGTGCTCCACAATGTCTCACAGCACATCCCGATCTTGTACTAGGAACATCTCCCGATGATAAATATGGAAGATAATAAGACATCATCAGGAGATGTTTCTAATACAAGGTCGGGGTGTGCTGTGGGACCTTGTGGGGCGCAGATGTGAATTCATCATATATGAGAGTTACTTCAGTTGGAACCATTAAGTTCCATCTATTGAAACATAAATGTCAAATTCAATTTCTATAAATAGCCTCTTATACGTGCATTTTTAAGATATGCCTGTTTCAATTTTAAACGGCTTCAAATAACAGTTGTATGCAACCAACCCAAAACGTTTCAGGTAGAAACAACATAGTACCAAACACAACCTAGTTAGTGTATTTGGGTTGCAAGAGAAGAATAGATTTGAATTTTGATTGTATGAATTTAGATTAACAGTCCTCCCAAGAGGAATCATTGGCCCCTTTTCATGGCTAACCCCACCCATGAACCATCCATATACCCTACTACATTGCATTGGAGCTTAGAAAGAGTTTTCATACTCATCTCCCCACCCTTAGAGTTAATTTGTTACATGTTAAAAAAAGAAAAAGCCTTTTTAAGATTGAAGAATGGATGAATGTTATCAATTGAGCAGTGTTCACATACAAGGTTGACTTAGAACCCATATGTATGGACCATTGGATTGAACATGTGGCCAACCCAGTGGGTCCCTTGTCTGATGATGGTTTGGAATTTGGATCGGCCATTTTATCCTTCATGTGCCCAAAATATAGGTGGAATGTTCTTCTTAGATGGCTTCTCTAATTGACCCAATTAGCAACTTGCAGGCTCTCCTACTTGGTGAATGGCAGGTAACCCAGTTGGGTTAATTAGGGATTTCCCTACACTACACTACCTGCTGTATTTCTGTCATGTGGAGGCAAGGTTTTTAAAACTGGACTGGATAGGGAACGCTCTGGGTCTGGTTCTTGGGTCAAATAGTCTGATTGTTTAGACCAAACAAATGGCCCGTTTTAATAAAAAATAAAAAATAAAAAGTAACTAAAACTATTATCCAGTTTAACGATTCAACCGCCTCAATTAACGATTTATTGATCAAATCAATAGTTTTTAGTCAAAAAACGATTTTAAGGTAAAATAAAACCAATCAAATGATCAATTCATCCAATCCGATCCGGTTTTGAAAATACTGTGCAGAGGAACGGGGTGTGACTGATCAAACCATTCACCAAGTACAAGATCTTGTGGATTTGATTGACCAGCTCTCTCTCATCATACAACCCTGTATTCAACTTTTTTATTAGTTTCTTTTTATTTTAGTTGTACACTGCAAACTGCCAAGTCTTTTAATATGTGTGGAATTGAACAAAAAGAAAACAGGATTTAGTCTTACCACTAGGTAAGGGTTTTTGGCCTTAAATTTGTCCCATTAACCAAGGATGGCAAGAGGAATAGAAAGGGCCATTTTGGGGGCTACCTAATTTTCCACGTGGAAGATTCCTTGATCATTCAGCCTTCTCGTTAAATGAGACAGGAATCTTACATGTGTCAAAATAGTTTGAGGGTCAAAAGGAGCCTACATTATCTGTTCTTCATCCTCTATATAGAAGAGAACTTTCACTTCCAAAGTTTTAGCTTTAGCTATGTATCTAAATCAAAGTTTTATTTTTTATTTTTCCTTTTATCTGCACTAGGACACTTTCTAAATAAATAATTGAAGCTTTAAATGCTAATATTACACAGGAAAGATACAAGGTAGGGGGTGCAGGGTGGAATGGGAAATGGGATTGAACACGTGGCCAATCCAAGGGGTCCCATCCCTCCCCTATCCGATGGATAATTTGGATTGACTAATATCATATCCCGTAAAATGGGCTAAATCATACAGGAAAGCTATCAACTTTACCAAATTAGGAAACCTTTCTACCCATACAAGTTTGCCGGTCAAGATCCGGTAATCTTTCCACGTGGCAAATAAAAGATTTGGAGACAAAGAATGACCCTCTGTACAGTTATCTCTGCCTTTTTATTGGTAGAATCACTTCCAACGAAGCATCAAAATTTTGCCACGTATTCGTCCGTATAATTAATACGCATCATATCGGAGCCTTTCCGATACACCCTACAGGGGGTGTTTTGGGTCGGCGAGTAGTTCAGGGTGTAGATTGGCCTTAAATTGGCCCTTCTGAATCAGTTTCAAAAAATATAATAAAAAAAAGCATAAAAACAGTACCGATAGAAACTGATGTATGGCCCTATCCATATTTTGAACCTTGCTTCCAACTAAAAGACCTTCCTCATCTGAAAAAAAAAATTAAAAAAAAAAAATCTGAAGTTTTTTTTAAATAGGCTGGGGTTTGTCAAAGGATAGCTACTAGTGATTCTCCTCCAGGACATAACACCCATTATTCGGAGTAGGGGTGTCAATTGGCCAATGTGAGTCCATTACAAATAGACTAGGTTCAATCCAATTCAATAAATATTTTAGACCATTTTATATCAATCCAATTCAGTATCTGGATCACCCAATCTGTTCAAATTCGTTTTAATTTAGATTGATTTCAATCCAAATTCTATCCATTGACACCTATATTCTTATCTTATTATATCAATGGATCAGATATTGGCTTAATTCAACCCAATCCAATATAAATTTATTATGGATGGACCGGGTTCAATCTAATCTAATAACTCTTTTGGACTGAATTGGTCCAATCCAATGTCTTGATGGTCCATTTAATCCATCCAAATTAATTTTGGACTGGACCGTTTGAACTGAATGGGCAGCCCATTCTGACAAAAAATAAAAACGGCCAAAACCATTAGATGGTTCGAACGGTTGACCACCCGGGTCAGCGATTTGTTGACCAAATCAACATTTTTTGATGAAATAACGGTTCTAAGATAAAACGGAATCAATCACCTGACTGATTCTCGATTTTTCCGGTCCGATCCGGTTTTGAAAACCATGCCCTTAACTCAGAGTGTTTGCTCGCTACAATACTATTTCAGTGAAATCAAAACTTTGATGTATCGCCATGGATCCACCTTGAGATCAGATTAAGATCGACTGTGGGGAAAACGATACATCCAACGTAATGACTGTCGGATTTAGCACAATTATGATGAAGCAGAAGTGAACTCTCTATTTCAGAGATAACGCCTTTCCAATACACGGTTGAGGTCGACCAGAAGAACTGATCTAAATAGTCATGCCTTATTACTGTAGGTCTGCTGGGATGGGTACAACTTGTGGTGAATGATCAACCTGATAAGGACCTTACTGAAATGTCACGTGAAAGATTCCTTCATCATCTAAGGAAGAACTTACTGAACAGTGAACACCTGATTATCTCTGTAATATTTTATTTAACAGAGTGGTTAAGCTGTTTTGATGAATTGAAGGTTTAGCCAAAATATTTAAATAAATAAATCAAGGTTTAGCCAAAATATCAGCAGGTTTATTGCAGACAGTTGCACCAAACTAGGAACTGGGGAGCTCGCATTCTGTGCACCCGTGGGTGCACTGGATAAATGCACCCGCGAATGGGGTGATCGAAACGTTGAACAGGTCAACGTTAACGTGCGTTTGAACGTTAATGTGGTCTGGTCCGGTTCACGTAGAAATGAACTGGTTCGCGTGAATACAAACCGGTCGAGTACCCATCAAAAAGCCCCTTTTTCTTTTGATTCTTCTTCTTTCAGTTCTTTCTTCCGTTTCTCTCCACTGAACCCTACTCATACAACAGAGTAACTCTTGTCCATCGGCGGCGACAGAGTTCCAGCAGCGAACCGACGGCGACAGAGCTCCGGCGGTGGCGACATATCCTTCTTCCCTTCTTCTTTGACTCCATTATTCTTCTTCGTCTTCTCCGGTGGTAGGTCCAATCTGAAGGACAAACAGGGTTGCAACCACCTTCCATTCCTCTCTTTTTCTGTTGTTTCCCTTTCTGGTATTCACAGTTCTCAGTACGGAGGACATGAGGTGGGAGGCCACGGCGAGACTTGAGGGGGGATCTAGCAATTCAAAGAGCTTAGAACTGCAACACTGTAAACAGACATGGACATGCTACTCGTGCAAGAATCGCTTCCACCCACCATGTTACCAGCTTTAATGTCCTCGCTTTCTTCATCTTCACCAGGAAGACAGTGGAAAATAGGGTTAATAAAAGATACTGCAACTAGAACTATGGTTCTCCTAGCGACGAGTGACCCTACAACAGTCCCTCCAAACACCTACCTGTGACCTCCTGCAAGAGAGATAGTAAACCGAGACGACTTCGGAGAGGAAGATGAAACGATGACCTCCTACAAAAATCCCTCCAAACATGGCGTAGTCGTTGTCTCTCATAATAATGATTGGTGGCTTGGGTTTGTTCTTCGACCCAGGTGGTCGACCTCTCGGTTTCCAAACAACTTCCGCTCGTCATTGCCAAATGCATTCGGTGGAGGAGAGTCAACAATAGCCGGTTCAACCAGCTAACGGAGAAAACTTTCATTAATTCGTGGTTAACACATTTTCGCCTCCCATTCGCGGGTGCACTCGTCAATGCAAGCTCGGAACTGGGTATAAATAACTGGTTCAATACTGCCGACAAGCCCCAGAACTAGTGCAGCCAAAAATCATTTAAAATTTCCTTCTTTGTCTTTGATTTTAATTTTCCTAATATATATATATATATAGATGGCTATTTGAGGAGTGTTGAGCTCCATCTGCTACCCATGAGAACACTATATATCCACACCTAGTCGTAAGAATGCTGCAATCATCTCCCATATTTATATGTTATCGATTTGTCATTCATGAGAAGATTGTTCCCCATATGTGCCGTTGTAGTATCTTGTGGATAGATATGGGTAGCATATCTGACCTAAAAAACGTTTTTCTTTGACAGTAGGTAACTCACCTATGATCTGATATGGTTAAATTTATGACCACATGGCAGATTAAACTATGTGTGTTCATAACAACTTGAAAAACCAAAAACTGATGAAGGGAAATTTGGTCCGATCTTGCAATCACTCGACACGTGGCAAAAGCAAGCAACTCGGGGCATCAGAGCGCCCAAAACGAGCACCGAAAGTAACAGTCCAAACTCACTACTGAGCCCAAACTCCACCAGACCGGATTCCCTACTAGGAGCCCGAGCTCCCTGCTAAGAACCCGAGCTCCCTACTAGGAGTCCGAACTCCCTAGTAAGAACCCGAGCTCCCTGCAAGGAGCCCGAACTATCTCGGGTCCTAAGCCTCACAAAGCCGTGACCCGAGCTGGCCCAAGACA
>NW_010729080.1:2743130-2843015 GCF_000365185.1 Nelumbo nucifera | reverse complement strand
GGATGACATCCGAACTGGCAGGAGCTCAGAGATAATCATGCCCGATCTGACAAAAGCCTGGAAGTGAGTGTGCGAGGTGGTTATAAAAGGCTCCCTACCCCCCAAGAACGAGGTATGCTAACTTTGCGCTATCTGGCTTATCTTGCCTTTGAAAGATTCTAACTTGAGCTTCGGAGCCCTTACGTCGGGTTCTCCCCAGAGCTTCTTCACCCCCTCCATTTCAGGTCCCCTGCCACTCAGTTCAGAGGCAAGATCGTTGACAGCTAAGACCGGCCGGATTGTGCATCATCAAAAACAAACCGAGAAAACCAAACTAAAAAATATGGTTAATTGAACCGACCAGTTAAATCGAAGAATCGAACTGATAAAAAACCAAAACCGGTCAACCAATTAATTGGTAGTATATATTAGTTTGGTTTTGGTTTGAGGAATTGCAAAAATTACTGATATTGGTTCGGTTTCAAAGAAGAGTCCACAATTCAATTAACCTGACCATGAGCACCCATAGATCAAACGGCATATATTTAAGTTTGTATGGTGTTTGGCTACAAGATTGGTTTTGTCTTCAAAATAAAAATAATTGCCACATCAGCCAAAACCAATATATTTTGCTGATGTGTCAGTTGTTTTGTTTTGAAAAGCAAAAATATATATATATATATATATTGACAATAAGTGAACACCCTCTTAGCGGTCACACAAAATTAGGTAATAATTTATTTAATTTTAGGGTAAATTGCTGAAACCTCCCTTGAAGTTTGGTAATTGCAATCACCTTCCCTCAATTTTTTGACATAGTTGCAAGTAGTTCTCCTTTGTAAGAATCCCCCACCAAGAGCCACAAAATGTTCAAAATACCCATGCTATTACTATTAAGGCTGGTTATTTATGCAAAAAATAATAATAATAATAATACAAACTTTATGGACAACAAAAATTAAGAGTGTAAAGTTGCAGCTTTACCTTTGGGTGATTGATATGAAGGGCAAATTTGGAAAATAAATCAATTTCAGAAAAGAGATTAAAAGGGTTTGGGGTAATGATTGATGTGAAGAGAAGTTTTGGAAAATAAATGTTTTGGTCAAAAGTAAGTACATGGATATTTTGGACATTTTCATGCCTCTTGGTAGTGGAATCTAATAGAGGGGGTCTACTTGCAATTGTGTGAAATTTAAGCATAAAGAACCCCATATATCATTCTTAAGTAGGTTGAGCAAAGTCCAAGTCCAACCAAACCATACTTAAAATTTCAAACTAATAAATTTACATTATTTTGTATTAATTTTCATTTTATCATTATTAGATAATTTTATATTATTTTTTAAATGGATTTTGAATGGATATTAATTATTGATCTATTTTGTTATTTTTATTAATTTTATTGAGAAAAATATTTTATTACTTGTTACAACTTTTTTTATAAATTTTAACAAAACTTATTTTTATATTGCACTTAAGTGGATTTAAAATTTAATCCTTATCAATAATAACAAGTAATATTTTTTATTGTATTTAAGTAATTTCTTAATTTATTTTTACTATAATTAATTATTTTTTTATTTTATATGAAATTTAAATGAATTATAATTTTTAATCATTTTTATTAAATCGTCCTAACATTTTTATTAATATTACTTTTAACAGTATTTGAATAGATTTTAATTTTTAATTTATGAACTACTTATTGTTATTAGTAGTTTAATTTTTATCAATTATTTCTAGTTAAACTTGTTTTAGTTTTATTAATTATCTCATTTTTATTTTTAAATGAAATTTAAATTAGTAAAAACGAAATCTATTTAAGTGGATTTTAAATATAATTTGTATGTTTACTAAAAATTATAGAATTTATTTGGAAATGTAATTTAAATGGGTTATAATTATAACTAAATGAAATATTACATTTCAAATACTAATAATTTTATTGTTAAGTGAATTAAATCATATTTATTCTAGAATAAACTTAGATAACTTAAAATTATTTTTTTTTGAAATAATAGAAGTCTATTTAGTCTAACAACCTACCTTTTAATATTAAATAGATTTTAAATTATGAATAGATGGAATTCAATTTTTATAATTAGATGGAATTTCATTTATTAAAATTTATAATTAAATGAAAATATATTAAATAAATATAAAATTATAATTAAATTGAAATGGATATAGATTTTTCTTTTTATAACCCTAAGACATTTCCATTCAATTAACAAATCTTGGTATTACAAGTCCTGATTAATAGAAGTTACAACAGCAAGTAGTAATCCAGGAACAATAATTAATGAGCAAAAAATGAGCTACTTTGTGAGCAGCTACATTAGTTAATCTTTACACAGGAAATATGGAGATTTCATTTGGTCCAATGGTGTTATCACATCCAATAGACATCTACATTTATTTTGGTGGGGCCTTCCAAGAGTTAATTTTCCAAGAAGAGGGAGCTACTTTGTGAGCAGGTCCAATGGTATCACATCCAATAGAGATCTACATTTATTTTGGTGGGTCCTTCCGAGAGTCTTAATTTGCCAAGAAGAGGGAGAACTAGATCTAGTGGTAGAGAGGATGACATCAAGAGGACCCATTGCTTAACACAAATTCTGCAAAAAGTTGTTACATGCGAAAGCACTTTCATGGAGAGAACAATTTTGATTCAAATGTTAACTTGTTGTGGCCTCTCTAAAATGGTCCATAATCAACACTAGAGGTTGTCTTGTGACTCTTATCCTAATGTTATCGGTCATAAATCCAATTATTTAATATGCTAAGAAATTTTAAGCAATTTAATGGAGTAATCAAGAGAAAAGAGAATTAGCTGAATGAATTATTGGAGGACAGAGAGTCAATATCTTAATTAATGAGGAGATATAACCAGGGTAGCCATGAGAAAGAGGAGAGAATATTAGTGATAAGTTAATAAGTGAAGAGATAGATAGATAAATAGATATAACTAAGGAATTTTATGCAATTCAATGGATCAGTGAGAGGAGAGAGAATTAGTGGCATGCAGGAGTTTTTGGAGGAAGAATAAGTGTTGTGATTAATGGAAGATAGATGGATGAATTAGTAAGAAAAGGAGAGAAGGGTCTGTTTGGTTTGCTTTTGGAATTAGAATTGGAATTGGAATGGTCTATTTTTATAATCTGTTTGGTTCAGATGAAAATTGGAATAAGCCGGAATGAGATCTCATTTTCAAGGGAAGGGGAGGGAATGACAATTACCACAAATTGGGGAATGTCATTCCACCAGAAATGAGAATGGGATTCAGATTCTGCCCAACCAAATGGTTGAAATCAGAATGAGTCAATCCAATTCCAATTCCCAACCCCTTTCCCACCAAGCAAACGGGCCCTTAATAATTCATTAATAAAAAGTGATAATGGAAAAAATCTTAAAAGTGATTGACTTCTTGAATTATTTTGTTCCATTTAAAAAAAATAACGAAAAATAAAAAACCAAAAAAATAAATACCCAATTAAAAATAAAAACTTTAAATAGAGAACGTACAACTAGCCCTCACCAGTTGGTTGTTACACAGAGAGAGTTATTTCCTAATAAAAGGGAAACCAAAGTGGTTGTGGGTTGTGAGAGAGTTTAAATAGACTCATATTTAATTTTTATTTATTTTTTAAATTCATAAAAACCACAAAAATTCTAAAGGTTTTAACTGTTCAATCCACCCTTAGAAATCTTAGTTCCATTTTAGGAGTGGATTCAATCTGACCGTCGATTGAAACTTAGCTCCACGCTTAGAATTAGAAATCTTAGAAATCTTAGCTCCACGCTGACCTCGGTTGAACCCTCGTTCTCCTTTGGATTAATTTGTCCCCCTACGTGCATGCATTAAGTATCATTCCGCGCGACTCCAAGTCCCCAGCGGTTCACCTCATCAAAATTAAAATACAGGGCCAATCATATCCCCCACATCATTTAAGCCCCGTGGGACGAGGGCAACCGACATGACCGTCATCGCCATATCCCATATTCAGTTACTGTTACGAGTATAACTGTTGACGATTCAGACTCGGTTTATGCTGGTACAACGCGTAAAGTTCAGCTTAGCGTCACAGTAAAAAAATTCTTTTTCCCTTTTATTAGGGAACCCGTAGCTCTGACACACTGACACTAATTATGAGTGAGACTCAGAGAGCAAGTAGGTCAAACTTTGTTGTTTTGTGCGTTTTTTCTACTGGTTCAGTGGGTCATGTCGGTCTACATTTTTAATATTTTTTTTTTCCAAAAAGAAACTTAAAAACAAAAAAAAAATATTAATAGAAGACCACTGAAGATCTAGCGGGAGCGGTCCTGCTGGATCACTGGCGGTAATCCTACAAATAGCTCTTCCTGTTCTTCTTCTCTGCCAGATCGACTCAAATTTGGACTTTTGAGTCATTCTGAAATTTGTTATTCTTTATTCTGTCCAATCAGAAAGCGGCACGGTAGAGCTCACACGGTTGAACCAGCGTGATCGCTCCCGCTAGATTATCATTCGAAGAAAAACGAGAACCAGTGAAAAAATAATGTAAGTGTTGCTATATAAACGGGATCTCCCCGCCCGTAGAGCTCATGACGGAAACTGCAGCAATTGAAAATTGGGTTTAACATTGTTAATCCCTTCGGCCTAGTTGCCAAAAGATTTCGATCCCTTTCCCGTAGTTCTTCTCTGCTGTTTCTTCTAGATTTTACAGTCGCCGTTGAGTCACCTATTCCGGCCTGTGGTACCTCACCAGCTCCTACTTGCCGGTGGGATTCCATAGAATCCGGCCTATAAAACGAACTCGGCTGTGGAGGACAGTGGACAGCACTCCCTGGATTCAGTTTGAGCAAGGTCAGAATTTCCGAAATTCCGGAACGAAATCAGCAGAATATTTCGGTCCAAACTGGGGAGGGGGAATACGAAAAATTTTGGGTGATATATAAGTAGATGAAAGTATTGGCAACAGAATCATACAAGCATCATCTGAAGAGTTGAATTGTTTTCCTGAAGACTCATTCTGTAGTCAGGCCGAAATTTCGTTCTGCACGAAACCGAATTTTAAATCCTTTCGGCACCCCACCACGTGGGTTTGCTGCCAAACAGCTGCTGCAGTAGCTGATTTTGATGTCGAAATGAGCTTTTCTGCAGTGAATTTCTGAATTGTGCTGCGGAGTTGAGCTTTTGCTTCCCCTTGTTGATCTGGACGACATAAGAGACTTGGGAAATTGAAGCACCTCGGTGTGATAAAGAGTGGGTTTAGGAGTCGAGCTTTTGCTTCCCCTTGTGCTGCGATGTCTGGAACTGAAGCAAAATGGAAAACTCTGCAATGGGTAGCAACGGTTGTGCTCAGCTTGCTTCTGGTTTCTGTGTTTGCTTCTGCAGAGCGGACTCTGAAAGACGACGCTTCAAGAAACAAAGGAACCGCAGAGGTTCATTCAAATTATCTTGTACAAATTAAAACTTTCATTTGGCAAGCGGGTAAATCAGGTTATCATCATGTGTGGCCTGTAAGTACAATTTCATGAGATTTAATTTCAATGTTTCCTTTGTCGACGAACTCCGGTCTCAATTGATGAATCAATCTATCAAGTATGTGCTTTTAACTAACAAGTATTAATTAATTATTTCTCTTTACAGCCTATGAAATTCGGGTGGGAAATCGTTCTTGGCACCATAATTGGATTCTGTGGAGCAGCGTTTGGGAGTGTGGGAGGCGTTGGTGGTGGTGGAATTTTCGTTCCCATGCTCACCCTGATTATTGGGTTTGATGCAAAATCATCCACAGCAATATCGAAATGTAAGACATGGCAGTTTGTCTACTACTCTGAAACTAGCTAGAACAATAATTAATGATGCATACAAAACTAAACAACGCCATATATAGACTCCGCCGGCCGGAGGTGAAGGAATTAAAAGTTGAAAACCCATCTCATGCTTGAGATATCACTTCCCTTTTTCTACTAGTTAGGCCTAGTTCTTCAAGATCCCATAACATTTCTGCCTGAGAATCCCCCCCTTGGTCAGTTCATTCTCTCAGAAGGAAAGGTACATTGAAAACATCTTCTAGTCACTCGCAGAGAGATTGAAACCTAGACAAAATACCTCGGTTTTCCCAAGCTGAAACCTATTGCGCAGCTGTCAAGCTCCTCTCCGACGAGTTGAAATTTGTATGAAACTGGAAGAAAACTGATGCATACAAAGTTTGAAGTGTCAAAACTGAATATTTTTTTAAATCAAGGTAGAGAAGTTAACTCATTTTTTATTAACCGTTTCATTTTTCTTCTCCTGCACTGGATTTTAAAGGCCCTGACAAATTAACTACTACCTTGACTTAACCCAGATCTAACCCGATCGAATTAAATTTATCTTTGTACCCTTCTTTTTCTGGTATCTCATTGGGTTTCTGAAATAGAACTTTGGAACACTATTGATGAATTTGATGAGCTTGGAAATGTGAAACCATTAATTGACTGTATTATTTCTTAGAATTTTGCTAGGTACCCACAAATTTCTGTCACGTCACTTAATGTCCTTGGAAGTAAAACCCAGTTAAACCTTTCAGAATTTACCATGTTTTTGACATGAACAACGTACCCACCATTTTTTTGCTTGAAGGATAAAAGGGAATTTCACCGATTTATGCTCTGTTGATCCCACCATACAGCAACAGTTGAGATTATAATAGTCCTGTTCATTTTTCCCCAGGTATGATCATGGGTGCATCAGCATCAACGGTGTACTGCAATCTCAGGCTAAGGCATCCAACTCTTGATATGCCCATTATCGACTACGACTTGGCAATGCTCTTCCAGCCTATGCTTATGCTAGGAATCAGTATTGGGGTCGCTTTTAATGTGATATTTGCTAACTGGATGCTCACAGTACTGCTAATCGTCCTCTTCTTAGGTATAATGGCTGTTTGAATTGAATGGTATTCTCCCTTGCTACATGTTTGATTCAAACTCAAAGAATCCTTGATTGACCATAGTGGTCGCAATGGTGCCTTCTGTGATTGATTACTGCGATTTTCAGGCTTGTCAACTAAGTCATTTTTCAAGGGCATCGAAACCTGGAAAAAGGAAACCATAAAGAAAAAGGTAGACCATAAATCCACCGTCTGTTTATAGATATTATATATCAGCTAAAGTCAACTTGATCTGAATTTGTTCTCGCTCCTGATGAAACCAACCTGTTTATCATTTCAGGAAGCTGCCAAGCGTCTGGAGTCAAATGGTGAGTTAGCTCATTCCTTCTGTTAACTGTCAGATACGCAACAAATTTGTTTCCTTCTTCCTGGAATTGATTCATATATATCTCCATATGTATCAGGTACCAGCAATGAACAAGTGGAACATAAGATTCCACCCAGTAGTACAAGCAATGGCCCTCAAAAGGAGACCAAAGAATCTAGAGAGAGAGAAGTGAGTATGCTATTTAAAGCTGTATTTATGCCTCCTAGGATTTCCAAGACTAAACTTCTATATCAAAACCAGGTTCCCATTCTCAAGAATGTCTACTGGAAAGAACTAGGCCTTCTCGTTTTCGTCTGGGTTGCTTTTCTTATTCTGCAAATTGTCAAGGTTCGCCTCTCTCTCCCTCTCTCTCTCTAGCTAGGTATGTAGGTGGGGTAGGTGTAGCCGTGTAGCTTGCTCATTATTTCTATCGTTATCCCAATGCTTCATTCAACGTATGAACTAACCGACGGAAAAACTGAACATGTTTGGAGACAGAATCACACAACAACCTGTTCGACGATATATTGGGTTTTGAACTTATTACAGGTACATTCTGTAGCTTTGGTCGGAGATGTTACTTCTCCTTGGTTTTACATTTTCAGCTGAACTAAATAAGCTCAGCGGAGTGGTGGCCCCATAGTTTCATTGTTGTAGCCACCACCCAGGAAAAATCCTGTTCAAGAACCGAAAAAGAAAACTCTTTCCCATATTTTGCAGATCCCTGTAGCCGTCGGTGTGAGTTTGTACGAGGGAGTTAGCCTGTATAAAGGATGGAAAGTGATTGGATCCAAGGGAGACAAGGGCACAAACTGGCGAGTGCATCAACTGATCCTCTACTGCTGCTGCGGAATACTGGCTGGAGTAGTCGGTGGCCTGCTTGGTCTTGGCGGAGGTTTCATTTTGGGTCCTCTTTTCTTGGAAATGGGCGTCCCTCCCGAGGTGTGCCCTCTACCTCTTTTTCCTTGTAGTAGCTTCTGAATCTGCTCTCTGATAAAAAAACTACAACAATTAATGCGATACCACTTTACGTGAAAGCTTCTTGTATTATCTTCATATGGCTTGAATAAATAATAATCCAGAGTCTGATCAGTTCAGAAAACCTGGGTCTGTGTAGGTTTCAAGTGCTACGGCCACCTTTGCCATGATGTTCTCTTCATCCATGTCCGTGGTGGAATATTACCTTCTGAAGCGTTTTCCAATTCCATACGGTAATCATCAAATGAACCCAAACTCCATGATTCTATTCGTATAGTTTGCTTAGAGCGACTGAATCAAGTACATATATCCCTATATATTAATTACTTGCTATTCATTTGGCAGCTCTCTACTTCACCGCCGTGGCAACTGTGGCTGCCTTTGTAGGGCAGCGTGTAGTGAGAAGGCTGATCATTTTATTGGGGAGGGCGTCTCTCATCATCTTCATTCTATCCCTTACAATCTTTGTTAGTGCAATCTCACTAGGTGAGCATCAATCTGCTGAAAAAAAAACAAGTGACAGAATAATTTATCTTTCAGTACTCTCAGTCTGATCAAAACTACGGCTTCTTTAGTCCTAATGGCTCTTTTGTTCTATTTAACAGGTGGGATTGGCATATCACGTATGATTCACAAGATTGAGCGACATGAGTACATGGGTTTGGAGAACCTCTGCAACTATAATCCTTAGTATTAACCTCTCTTCTTTTTGTATTAATTTCTTAATTTAGCTAAAATACTGAAGACTACCCACTCTAATATCTAACAACCACACTTCAGATCTATCTCCTCCATATATAATTATCTCTGCAGCCTACCCTTTAATTAATGTTCACTAACAATTACGGATCGATCAGCTCCTTTAATTTCCTTCTGTTGAGACTGGATGTAATGGCCAATGTTTGTGATTGCTAGAATACATTTTTGGCCCCATATATATATATATATGCAATGCGACTTCCTTCCAAAGTCGATAAGTTATTAGAATATCCATTAAAAACCCCTGCCAGTTAAAACTGTCTTCTATGGAATTAATGCTTTCCACAATAACCGTGATAATTCGATTAGGCTGTGTTTGGTTTGAAGGAAAAAGTAGGTAAAGGTAGGGAAACCTACATAGCCTCAATTGATAGTCTGATAGGAAAGTAGCACGACTCTTGATCGTACTATAGATCATCCTCCAAAGCTCTACAGACTTCACCATAAATAGTTGGAATTCTTTGCATCAGTGGAAGACCCATTACCATTCTCTTGAAGCTGGCCTGGAAGGCTGGAATTAATTAGGCTTTGTGAAACCTGTGTTTATCTATAAGCCAAGAAGATCAAGTTCTGTTTGGCCATGACCATGTCACATGGACCAGGCATAGATTGGCCTAGGGTGCAAATGGATCCGATCCGATCCGGATCCTATTTAGTACCCCTGGTCAGATCTTTGGATCGGATTTGGGTCATCCCTATCCAATCCGAGAAATCCGATCTGATGTGTTATATATTTATAAATATAAATATATATAATACATATATTATTTATTTATTTATAAATATATTATTTATATTATATTTTTATAAATTTATTATATTATTTATTTTTTATAAAAACATGTATGTATTTGATGAAAATAAGTATTTTTGTTTTTCTTTATTTAAATTGGTATATTTTAATTTCTTTTAATAATTTATTAGTTTTTAAAGAAAACAAATGGGATCAAATCAGATCTGAAAATTCGATAGAATTCGAATTCAAATTGAGTCCCATAGATCCGATCAAATCTTTGAATCGGATCAAATTCAAATATACCGATCCATTTGAATCCCTAGTTATATATATATATGTGCCCAAAATTAATTAAGCACCTAATGGATAATGATTCCTTGCATCAACCCTCCCTACCTTTACAATATTGCCCATACATTGACTATTGACGGCAACAGAAAAATGGGATTACGATATCTCAAACAGAAAATCTGACTAGCTTAGTGCAAAAGCCAAAAAGGATATATAGGCAAAATGGATGCCCAACTACCCTTGCATTTGAGTTTCATAATGCTTTTATAGTTATAGGTTATGTTTGGTTGCTATGTTCTTTTTTAACCCCAAACTTTACTCTAAGTGGAGGGGCAGCCACCTTAAAATTTTATTAATCAACCAATATCAAAAGTAAAGATAACTACAAGAGAAGATGTAACCTGCCTTGCCCCAAAGCCCCCACAACATTTGCACTTCCTATCCCACTCAACCTTGACTAGCAGCATTAAAAATAAAACTATAAACAATCTCAAACAAAGTAAAACATAGAACCCATCAATCAATACGCAAAACTGTGAGACTCATAGAATCCTTTTTCAAGGGCCCATTTGGTTCATTGGAATAGGGGTTTGGAACCATTGCAATTCCAACTGTTTAATTGGACAATATCAGAATCTCATTCCCATTACTGGTAGAATAGCATTCCCCCATTTAAGAGAATGGCCATTCTCTCTCCCTCCTTGGGAATGAAATCACATTCCAACTGACTTTAGTTCCAATTCCAATTTGATTCCAGTTTTGACTACAAACTAAACGGACCCTAAGAAATTCTTAAGCTCACAGGAAGACCTTGAAGAGAATTGAGAACCCGGTATCTCTTTTTATTGATATCCTAGTTAGTAGATCCACACAATGATTTCTTTCACAAAGAGTGTGATAGAATTTGATTCTCATGGAATATTGCACAGCTCTTTGACATCCCTTAAAATGTAAATATTATATCACTCCATGGAGCAGATGTCTTACTAATGAGAATGTCAACTAAACATTTATTATCACTCTCTACCTCCACCTCATTGATGCCAATACTAAAATAAAAGAGAAGCAAACCATCATAAAGAGCCATGCATTTGTATATTAAGGAAGTATCATCACCATAGTGTTATAGAATAAAACATATTCAAGGATCTCACTTAACAGTTTAAGCTTTTAAGTTGAATACATAGTTCTTTGAGATGGTACGAGAGCCACTTCAACCAAGTGGTTTAGTGTTCAATTCTCATCACTCCCATTATAATTAATTAAGTTTTAGCACAAGGTATGAGTGGGCTTGTGCTGTCCATGCTTCAACACTTAAAGCCCAATGGGCTTTCGTGTGAGGGGGCATGTTATAGAATAAAACCTATTCAAAGACCTCACTTAGCAGCTTAAGCTTTTAGGTTGAATGGTTCTTTGAGACATAGAAACTATGAAAGGCATAACAGAAAGCTACATTGCCCGTGCACGTAAAACAAAGGAAAACATTTCCTTGGAATAGTGTCTTAGGGGGTGTTTGGCAGCATGGTTGGTTTTGTTTTTAAAAACAAAAACAACTGCAATGTCATCTAAAACAATAGTTTTACTGATGTAATAGTTGTTTATATTTTTTAAAACAAAACTAACCATATTGTCGAACACTCAATGATTTCCTTGGAATAGGGTGTCTTAGGGGGTGTTTATCAACATGGTTGGTTTTGTTTTTAAAAACAAAAACAACTGCCATGTCATCTAAAACAATACAACTTTACTGATGTGATACTCGTTTATGTTTTTGAAAACAAAACCAACCATATTGTCAAACACCCACTTAATTTGGTTCTATATAAAACAGAGGAAAAAGAATGGTTTCTACCATTGAATATGAAAATGAATCATATTCCTAATTTTTCTAGTTCTTTGCTTTAGTTGGTGCATGAACATAGCCTTATAAAAGGCAATAAATCCGATTAATCCAATTTGAAGCTGAACTGAACCAACTCTGTTGGAGAAGATGGGGTCACTGTAACTTTGGAGGAGAAGCTCTAAAGCGCGTCTGAAAACACTGTCTTTAGAACGTTATTTGCCCCCACTCAGTTTCACTGAGTTTGCTATTGGGTTACAGGCAAATTCGTTCCCAGGATACAACAGAGCCTTGGGCGAGAATTTGCAACCAGCAAAGTTGAAGAGTCTCCAAAGAAACCTTCTGTGAGACTGTAGTAGACCGAACTGAGAGAGAGAGAGAGAGAGAGAGAGAGAGTGAGTGAATTTCGAAATTGTGTGTTTTGGAGTCTGATTCATGCTCCTTAAATAATTTGAGAAGATGCATGAAGAAAAGGTAGGTGCTGGTTTAGAGAAGGCACCTTGAACAGTCACAATTTCAAACATTGTGACTGTTTAAAAAGTAGTTAACAGTTAGTGACTATTAACTTTGAATTATGCCTCTTGATCACACCCGATCGAATCGTGACCGTTGATCTCATTCAACGGTGATCAACGGTCAGCAACGCACCAAAACCAAAGCCGCCCATCACGAGCCACGCGAGTGCGAGCAAAGTGCGCCTATAAAGCGCCTCATTGCGCCGCACACACACGCGCACACGCGTGCACGCACGTTGTGTAGTATTGAATCCCCATACTCTCCTCTACTAAAGGAGTGTAAATCAGCTCCTATTGAAATACTGAAAACAAAACTTATAATTATCCAATGTGGGACAAGTTCAAAACTGGGTTTTGTAAGAGAAAAAACAAATTTTCAATCAAGTGTGCAGGTGCAATTTCTCATGTAATTGATCAATCAAACCCATTGGATTTAATCTCTTATGAGATTAAAATCCAACAAACTCAGTCTCCAAACTCCTGTTACAAAACCAAACCCGTGGCTGACGATTAATCTATGCCCAACCATTATCCGAACAGGGCCCCAAATCCTCTCTCTCTCTCTCTCTCTCTCTCTCTCTCTCTCTCTCTCTCTCTCTCGTTCTCTTCAACTTTCAGAGACTAAATGGGATTTCCTACTCACTTTTCCTACTCATTTTCTACCCGCCGTGAATTGCACCCACACATCTCTATCATGAATTGAGAGATGTGAACTGTAGAAATCTGAGTTATTCAGAGACCGACCACCTATCACCTTGTTCATGCATGCTTACGGTTGGAAAACAAACTTGAATGGTAAAGAAAAATAAATGTGTCAAAGACGCATCACCTTCTACCATGAGAATGCCACCCTTTTTTTCTTAGTCAGACCAAAAAAAGACTGAAGTGGTCCATGATATAATAATGGATATGGACATCGAATATAATGGAATGATGAAATAGGATTCCATGTAACCGACCCATTTAATTGGATAATGCTTTCATGATGATGATAATAATGAAAAGCTTTGTTTTGCAAAATGGCAGTAAGCAAGTGAACTAAAACTTTTTGGACCAACAGAATGAACGTAGCCTAAAATCACTCAACTGTCTATAAGGCATTAAGACTTTTGAAACCGACGATTGTTATTCAGTTGACTTTTTTGTGTTGTTTAGAAAATCAGACCGGACCGGGTGGTTGAATCGTGACCCGGGGTTTGGTCTATCTTAATAATTGAACTTGCTTAAAACCTGCTGAAAATCGATTAATCGACTGGTTGAATCGGAAAATCAGTAAATTAGTATCAGTTTCATGAAATCGCTCGGATTCATACATAAGTGAAATTTTAAAATGTTAATAAGATTTAAACTCAAAACCTCTTATTTTTATAGATTATTTAATTAATAATTATTATTATATATATTACATTATATATGTTACATCATCATGATTCAACCCCGATTGAACGTTTGACCCATAAACCTTTTCCTTTTTTAGTTCTATGCCCGATCCGATTATCTGAACATTTTCCAATATTAGGACTCAAATGTTACATTTAGATGAATGGATCCCACCACGGCCACACACACGGTTGAACATTGGATGGTTGGAATTAAATGTGTTTCTTTATTATTATTTTGTATGAGTAGGAAAGTGTTGCAGTCGAGCTCACAAATGGTTTCAGGTGAAGAATGTCAATTTAGGTGATGGCTGACATGATATCTTGTTCACGTTGCTGGTTTTGGGTAGTTAGCGCCAAAGTATTTAATATGTGTGAAATGAAACGAATTCCTTCTCTCGGGTGGGAACTGGGAAACCCCATTAGGTGATGAATATCCTGATGAATCTCAATCATTCCATCAATGGCTCATCGGACGCATTAAATGAAAGCCCATCTACTGGCCCAGAAGCCCGACACCCCAAGTCCAAGTGACCCATTGAAAAAAAAAAGGCCCAACTCTCATGGAACATAGTCATTTTATTCAAAGAGTATCAATATTTTAACAGATTTCTCATTCTTGTGCCAAAGAATAACGTATAGATCCGGATAATTAAGGTGATTTTGAATGGCAACGGGAAGGGTTTGGGGTGGGGATTATATTCTCCATTCTTGACCTCGATTCTCATCAAGAATAAAAATTGTCCTTATCCTCGACCCCTGATGAAGACAAGTTTCCCATAGGGACCCAAATCCTCAAATTTTTTTACTTAAAAATATTTTTTGAAAAATAAGTTTACTTAACATAAAAGGAAAATTTTAAAATATAAATAATATTATATATAATATATATTTAATATGAATAAATTTATATTCTTCCTAGTGGAATGGCATCCACTCATTTGAGAAAATGGCCATTCCCTCCCTCTCCCTTAGGAATAAAATCTCATTCCAATTAATTCTAATTTCCATTCCGATTTTTGTCTAAACCAAACAAAATATAAGAATAGACCATTCCAATGCCGGTTTCAATTCCAATTCCAATTCCAATTACAAACCAAACAGACCCTACAAATATTTTCACGTTTCAAGATTTGAGTCAACACATCTCTCTTCGAATGGTATTAACCTTTAAAATTGGCCACATGTCCTAAATCTCCTTAGTGTTTGGGTGGGATTCAAAAATAAATACATATGATATGATATGCATCTAATAATTAGCATATTTTGAACCTTGTGTGACATATCGCAATTTATGCCACTCAAAGCCCATCCATTTCATGTAGCCCCTTAGGTGGTGTTTGGTTTAAAGGAAAAAGTAGGGAAAGGAAAGGAAATACAAGAAAATCTTTACAAACACTGTAAGAGTTTTCCTACCTTTCTTTTCTTTTCCTCACATTTTCCTTCAAACCAAACAAATAATTATTGAAAGGCATTTCCTAGAAAATAATGTAACACCAAAGTTGTTAATGGCCAGCTGGGCTCAGCTAAAGACAGCATTCTATTTCAAGCATACAGCGAATTTTTTGGAGTGGGCTATAGCAACACTGTCATATCATTATGCTCTCTTTTTTTTTGTATTATTCTCTTTAAATTTTTATTTGTTGATTTTAGGGTTTTACTATGATATTGGGAAGACGTGATATCATACAAAAATTTAATCAATATCATAAAAGCAGTAACCAATTCATGAGAATGGGGTTAGGGTGTACGTGGATCAAATCTGAATTAAATGAGGTAATATCTGAATTCAAATCTTATTAGAAAATCCGATATTCGAATTTAATTTGATATCTGGCGGATGTTGAAAATTAATATTCGAATTTGAATTTAACTAATTAATTATTTTGGGTTATTAATAAATATATAAATTATTTATATAATTTAATTATTATATATATAATTATATAAAATATTGAAATATTTTATATACTATATGTAAGAATTAAATAATCAGTTGAATTTGGATATTTATTAAATTGAATCAATTCATATCTGAATTCAAATTCGATTAGCTATTTGATATTAATAAGATATCTGAATTCAACCGGTTAGATATTTGAATTATCCAAATTCAATTGAATTATGTCAAATCTCGATTTTGAAGTCAGATTTTCGAATACCGTTGACACCCCTAGGTGGGGTGGATTTTATTGGCCAAAGCTCTTCAAAGTATCATGTATTTCTGGTAGCATAGTTTTTTCCATTTTTAAGCCTTCTACTTCTACCAAGTCACTCCTTACTAATGCAATCATTAGTCCTTTGGGATGCATTTGTTTCTAATTCGTTCTTTTCTAGTCTCCTCACTCTTTATTGGATCTCCTACCCACACCTCATTATAGTTATAAATTGGGAACATCTCCCATGTTTGCATGTTACCATTCATGGGAGATATTCCCAATGTGCAGCTGTAATGTCATGTGGGTAGGTGTGAGCAGAATTCTTGTGGGCAAGAGATCTGAATTGATCTTTAACACCCTATCTCAACCATAATCAATCATTCATAGGCATGCCATCTAAAAACCTTATAACCAATCAATTGGTATCATAAAAGTGGTAACCAAGAGGGGCGGATCCAAGGGGGACCCAGGGGAGTCATGGTCCCCCTATGGTCCAAAAATCTCCTACTTGTGATACAATTTTCCATGTAAATTTCCCCTCTCCCCCACTCCTCAACCCAGTCAATGGTGGGCCCCCCTATGGGCCATTCCTAATCTACTTTAGGTTTTGGCCCCCCTCATGAAAATATCTTGGCTCCACCCGTGATAACCTTTCTTTAAGGACTTTAAATCTCCTATAAACATAAACATGTATATTTGTCTATAAGGCTACCTAATCAATAGCAAATACACCAGTATTCCATATAGGGGTGTCAATTGGACTAGATTTCGTCTAATTTGATCCAGTCCAATGCGAGTCCATTATAAATGGATCAGGTCCAATCCAATCCAATAAATATTTTGGACTGGTCCAATTCAATGTCTAGACCGTCCAAATTGTTCAAATTCGTTTTGATTTAAATTGGTTTCAATCCAAATCCAGTCCATTTAACACATATATTCTTATCTTATATCAATGGACCAGATATTCTTAATCAAACCTAGTCCAATATAAATTTATTATGGATGCATCAAGTCCAATCCAATCTAATTAATATTTTGGACCAAATTGGTCCAATCCAATATGTTGTTGGTCTGTCCAATCCATCCAAATTGATTTTGACTGGACGGGATCCAATGCAAAACCGGTCCATTGGCACCCTTACATACACATGAGGACCAAATATTTTCAAGTATTTTTATTAGGACTAATGATTAAAGTGGAGAGAATTACCTACCATCGTGGTGTGATATCATGCCTTTCCTCTCTATTATGAGACAGAATCTGCTCCTCACACAGGGCGCCTCACACCGATCTCATACGCACATTCTACCATGCATTGCGAACATCTCCCGTATTACGGTGGATGTGCATGTGAGGCGCCCATGTGATGAGCAGATCCCGTTCACTCTATTATAGCCGGATCCTCTTGTGTGGGAAGTGAGCCGGGCCTAAGTGCATTGTTTTAAAGGGCATTAAATGATCCATGGGCTGCCCGCGCATTATAAATTTCATCCAACGGCTTTATCCGGTATCGGATTTGGAGGGAAGGTGGAGAAAAGAGATGACATCACTGAACTTCTTCCCTTCTACTTCCACTTCCTCTCTGAAAAACCCTCGTCTCAATTCCACTCCATCCCTCTCTACCTCTAGAAATCCTGATTGCATCGTCGCCAGCTTCGATCCTTTAACAAGAAATCGATATTTTAAGCAAACCCAACTAACTTCTTTCTTCAAAAATCCTAGTTTCCTAGGGTTTAAGCGCTTTTTCTATCCAGGAACTCGCTTGAAGCGGATCGGATGCAATGGAGCAAGAGAGTCTACCGAGGGGACCAAAAATCGATCTTTGAAAGTGGTGAATAGCAATGGCGGCAATGGGGATGGCGGTGGAGAAGATGGTGATGATGGTGAGGCTGAGAATAAGAGGGGACTCATGCCAGAATGGTTGAATTTGACCTCCGACGATGTAAAGACTATTGTTACAGCATTAGCTGTCTCCCTTGCTTTCCGGACTTTCATTGCCGAGCCTCGATACATTCCTTCCTTGTCCATGTATCCGACATTCGACGTCGGAGATCGAATCGTTGCTGAAAAGGTAGCTATTTTTTCTGGTCATTCTTTGGCTATTTCCCCTGTTGACAAGCTTGGAGTTTTCTTTTCATTTTTTTCCCCGGACCATGATAGACATGGAAATGGAACCTTGATATAGCCTCAGAAAACGAAACCACTGTTCAAGAAGTAAAATGGGGTTGTTTAAAACATTTAGGAAGAGTAGTGCGGATGAGGTTTTGCCGTTTTGGTTTCTTCTCTTCAATTATATGACAATATCATCAACTTAGGAAGAAAAATAAAAGTATCTCTGCAGACCAATAAAGTATACAAGGAAAAGTCCTCGTAAGAGCTACGCCTCAAGGGCTCAACCATGCTTTATAGATCAGAATGCAGTCAGAAAAATAGCTTACGGGAATCAGAACCTCTAAACAAGGACTCGCCCATAGAAAAGTATAAACTCTTAAAAATATAACATGTTGTTAAAAGGTCTCTAAGATCATCTTTGTTACATAATCACTTTTCATATGAAAAATTGCATTCATTGTGTATAATGGATATTCATCTATGTTAAATAAGCAAGGAGAAAAAGAAAAATATCACATGAAGTGTCCTTCAAGAATCTATGGATTGATGTGTGTCTAACATGGACACTTCATCCATTTAAGAGAGTCCATGCAATGAAATGACTCCAAAGGGCAGATTCACTTTTGGATCTGAAGGAACCTGTGGGAGTGAGTTTAGGGGTAAACCCTGTCAGGTTTAAATGAGGGAGAGTTTATTGAAATGGTTTGTGTTTATGTACCAACGATCAATTCTCTGGTACTAATAAGAAAGGCTGGTCTAAGGAAGCTGAACCTTATTCCATTGGTTATGAGAAGAATTCAATAGGCAAGTGGAACACAATACAAAAAAAGGCCAGAAACACAAAACTACAATGCATCTAACAAATGACATGGATTCTGCCTGCTTTAACACTAGAACTATAGATAACCATAGAGGAGCCTCTTGGCTGGTATAAACCAAGTTAAATTGATAGTAACTCTATCATCTTATGTGGTTTTCAATTAAAAGTTTGAAGGTTTCATCCATAACGGATGTTTTTATGTGGATACTTTTAGGTTTCATATTATTTTAGAAAGCCATGTCCAAATGATATAGTAATTTTCAAAAGCCCGCCAGTATTGCAGGTAAGAACAGTAAGTGATTGAAATTTCTACAATCCAAATCCGATATATATTATTTTAATAATTGGTTTTTACCCCACAGGAAATAGGATATACAGAAGAGGATGTCTTTATTAAACGAGTTGTTGCCAAGGAAGGTGATGTTGTGGAGGTAAGTTTATCAAAATCAATAAAGGCAGTGCTTCAGATGGTTGCTCGGTCAGTAATCTTTATGATTTTTTCCTTTTTTACATTTATTTATGTTATGACCAGGATAAACATTGTTGACTGCCTTAAGGGAATTCCATTTGCTATGAGTAAAAGGCTTACGAGCATGGCAGGATTTCTCCCCAGAACTGAAGTGTCATGTATTAATCTGCATCTTTTTCAAACTTATGATAGCTTTGCACGGTGTTATCAGACTTGGGATGTTGACTTGTTTTAGTTATTGGGTCACAGGTCAAACAATTCAACCTTGCAGTTCGGCCACATGACTTGCTAAAATAAAAATGTGGAAGTAAAAAAAGAAAAAAAGAAAAAACAGCAGTACTACCAGATCGCCTTTTAAGCCTACTTTACAACATGCTTAAAACAACAAATATTATGAGTTATAGTACCTACCAACAAAGTTATTTGAGGGAACTCAGACTAAGTCAACATCTCTAATAACCTAGCATTTCAAGAACCATGTTTGGTTTCAGTTCCCAGTCCAAACAGCTCAACCATCCAGTCAATCCGAGTCTTGCAATAAGGCAATTGGTTTCATGGTCAATGGCTATAAGTGCTGAAGTGCGTAGATACCTGGATTCAGCAAGGGCATGGCTGGACAAGGTATTGGATATGGAGAATCTAGAAATTGCATTTTCTATTGAACCAGAATTTTCTAGCTTGCCATTATTTTTGTGTCTCACCAATTTGTTTCAGTAAATTACATTCTCTAATAGAAATGGTTAACATAATCGAAGGTGTTTTAAGCCCCACAGCGTTTTTTTAGCCATTTGTTCAACTACCTTTAAGTTACGTTCATCTTTCTAACCACTGAAAAAAAAGCATGTTATATTTATGAAGTCACTTGGGAAATGCAAGACAAAATACACAAATGATGTATTTCCAGGAATTCACTTTGTATATGATTGTTTAGTATGGCTTGTGATTCCATACTTCGATGTGACCTTATATGACAAGGATTTTCCATTTTCCAAAGACATTTTTAGATTTGCAAAGAAGTTAGAATCTGATCACTGGTAATTTTTGCTAATGCAGGTTCACAATGGGAAGTTGCTAGTAAATGGAGTTGTCAGGAATGAAGATTTCATCCTTGAGCCACCTTCTTATGATATGACTCCAATTGTATGACTCAGTCCTACATATTTCTGTGCCTCTGCCCCGCTTTCACTATATAATACTTACAATTTCAAAGAATATCTACTGTTCAATCGAACTGTACTTGTTTCACGTGTCTTATCTGCAAAATAGAATACATGAACAAACTGTAAATTTCAGTGAAAAGCATAACTGACCTGCACTTTGTCATGCTGCAGCAAATACCTGCAAACTTTGTATTTGTGATGGGTGACAACCGCAACAATAGCTATGATTCACATATATGGTAGCAAATTAAGTTTGGGTTTCTTTAATTCCACATTTTCCAGCTTTCATTCTCAAAATCTTCCCATATGCATTTTCTTTTAATTGAGTTGAATCACTCATTCATTCCTGTATACAGGGGACCTCTTCCTACCAAGAACATCATAGGAAGATCAGTATTTAGGTATTGGCCATTGACAAGGATTGGTAACACAGTTCTTCAGCAGGGCTGTGCTGATGAGCAAAGCAGTCCTGCACCAGAATGAGGACTTTTGTTGGGTCACTGTTGCTGTGTTCTTCAGGTTGGATGCTAGTTGCTCAATTTTTTCTTGCAGAGTTCTGCCTTTCATTGGGACGAAAGAAGCCATTTATTTTCTGAAGCAGGCTTCTTCCAAGACCTCTCTTTTGTCATGATGCGGATGGTCCTTGTATATTCATGTTTTTCATTATTTAGCAGGGATATGCCTATTTCATCAACCTTTTGTCTGTCATTGTCACCCATATTTTACTGATGTACTTCATACTATAGAGTGAATCCACCTTGCTTATATGCCCACTCATGTAGTATACAATGGATTGGAGCTGAGCCCAATATTTTGATATTCAAGCTCGCCAAAAAAAGCATAACGCTCGAGCTCGACTCAAAAGCTCATATCTTCGAGCTTGGCTTAGTTTGAAAGTCAAGCTCCCTATAAAAATAAATAAATATATATTGATAAAGTATTATACATATAAAAAATTATTTTTTATATAAATAATATAATATAATAAAAGTTAGATTAAGTTTTGATAAAAAAAAAAGTCAAATTAAGCTCGCGAGACTTGTGAGCTGAGTTTCATTGAGCTCAAATTCAGCTCAATTAGCAAATGAGTCTTTATATTGGGCTCAAGCTCAGCATAAAGCTCAATTTTGATTGAGCCAAATCAAATTTTTCACAAGTTAAGCTCTAATAACTCGTAAAAATCTAAATTCATGTCCACCCCTATCAAAGATGTTCTCTGCGTCAAGTGATCATTTGACGTGATTCAACCTGAACCTTGTGTTGAAGAACTTTACTGAAGGACTGCCTTTAGAGATTGTAGCAGAACCCTGGGCAAAATACGGTCCACCCTACCCAATTGATGGCACAGTAAAACGTCATAAAGCAAATGCAAAAAATACAGAGATTAATAAATGGTGACACAGTAAAACCTCTGCGTCATGCAATGCGGTGTGGCTCCACGCCTCCAATTGATGAATCACACTAAACGACTAAAGAATAGAAGGTTACGGTATAAGATCCTGACCAAGAATCAACTAAGATTGTACATATATGATGGCCCAGAAAGGGAAACGCATTATCTCCCACCCTAAGACATTCAAATTTGTGATGCAGCTGCAAATTTCTAAGAGGTCTCCGTCATATTGGAACAAATGCAAATCAACTGCAAAGCCATATCAATAAACTGATTCTATATACCAAATATTGCTCTTATTGAACACAATATTGCTTGCTAGTTTATACAACGCCTCCGATAAGATGGAACAATAAAATGGTGAATTAGCCATATAACATCAACATCTCAAACATTTTCCCAGGCTCCCATCAACTTAATTTATCTTTCTAAACATCTAGCTAGATTTCAAGATCTTTTGGGGGCGGTATGCTTTCAAATTGTATTCTTCTATAGTTCGTCTTTGGTCGCTTTCTCCTCCGGTGGTTTTACCTTGTCCTCGACTCCTTTTACATTTTTGTTGATGAATGCAGCCAAGTCCTTCAAGCTTGACTTGGTGGAAAGTTTGATCTGCCGAATTAATGCATTTTAGACAATTCTAGGCAAGGGTTACAAAGAAATGAAATTATAAAGTGTGTTACATAATTACCGGATTTGACTTGTTACCAGATGGGTAAAACAATAGAGTTGGGTAGTCATTTATCTGCAAAACCAACAAAAAGCAGGAAACAATCATAAGCATGTTCATTATGGGTATCACATGACCCTCAGCTTTGTGTTAAAAACAATGTCAAGAAGTCGTTTCCCCTACCAAGTTCCCACATAGCCTACAAAAAGTGACTGCTTTCCTTTACCCTTTAGAACACTTTTAACTTGATCCCATCCTAATAAATTATTAGGACCAGGAAAACATAGTAGCCATGCCCATTACTAGCTTTATCCAAGAAAAAGGTCCAAAACAAGTACAGGCTTCAGTTAGTGGATCAAAAGAAGGTTCAAAACAGGTACACAGAACTCAGTGGATCAAACTGATTTTATATAGATTCCATAAAAATAGTAACCATTTTCTAAAACCCAAGACAACTAATAGTGCACAAGAATCTTAAGACACTACTGAAAACAACCCGATAAATAGATTGGCAAATAGACAGGAATATCAAAAGATTATTCAAAATAACCAGATAAATAGGTTTGTGAAATTGAAATGGGACAATGCTTGGTCTTCTATATTAAATGTATTGATTATTTAATTTATACTATATAAGACCAGGATTTTTTTTATCAATAACAACATATTTCATTAAATAGGAATTATATAAGACCAGGATTATTCCCCCAAGTCTAGTAACATACAAAACATATGAGCACATGCCCTGTTTGTTTTTGTGTACATGTCTTCATTCCTTGCAAAAACATGTGGCTTTCCATTAACAAATCACTTCATGGTGCCAATCCTGATTCTACAATTTAGTTTCAAACTTTAAAACCTGGCACTAGAAGTTGATCATAAAAGAACATGCTGCTGTTGCAAAAAAGACTTCTTGTTCAGTTTTTTGAGACTAAAACCTTACTATGTTAACATGAAGAGTGTCTGAAGAGTAATATTATAAGAATATAAATAATATTTTCTTATTATAATCGTGCTGAAATTTCAACTTCTTCTCCCTTCTCTAATATCTTAAGCTATGTTTCTATACTTGCTCTGGAACACATACCTGTAACTTTGGATGTTCATTTGAAGAAGCATCTATTTTTGCAAAAATTAGATTATCCAATTTCTTGAAATGCTTAGCCAGCTTTTCAATCTGCTTGTTTGTAGTCTCACAGTTGAGGCACCACGGTGTATGAACCTTCCATGTGACAAAAATAATTCAAACATATTTTAAACAGTCAAATAGAAAAATCTATAGAAAGAGAAGTTGATAAAATGCTCCCAGTGTAACAAACTAACCTCTAGAAGAACATCTCGAGGACTGCTCAAAACCAAGTCATCAAACGTCCTCCCTACAATGGTCTGAACAATTGCACCCTTCTGCAATTGCACAAGCACCAAACTGTTTCATCACTCACATTAGGAAAATATTTAAAATTGACATTGTGTCAGAAGTCAGATCATTATATCTAATCTGGTCACATGGAGAGCGACCAACTCAGACAACACCTATGAGAATCTTAAGAAGAAAATCAGATAATGAAGAGGAAGAAGAGCTTAATGATGATGATAAAAGAAGGTTCTGTAGTTTATTTTATATGGTTAAAATAAGGGACTTAAACCGGACTTTGTTTTTTATTGGTTTGTTGTTTAAACAGGCACTCCAATAATATTTCATCAAACAGAAGACAAAAATAATCAAGAAGGAACTTTTCAGTTTCCACATTTTGCATGAGTAAAGCAATGGAAAAATAGGTTAGATAATTAATCAATTGAATTGATACTTCTCCACCAAAACAAAATTTAAAAGAGAAATGTGTTCCTAAAATTAGATCAGATATTAATCAATTGAATTGATATTTCTCAACCAAAACAAATTTAAMAAAAAAAAAAAAAGAAAGAAATGTATTCTAGAGCATGTCCAACCCTAGGCTGATTAGCCCAACAAGCCTCACAAGTGAGTTGTAATTTCTATATGCATAAAGGCAACTGCACTCTTAGATTGGCAAATTGAGAACACATGATATCTGAGCCTAGATTCTAGGACTGTAAGACAGAATAGAGGCACTAGTACAGTGGTACAACCAAAAATAAAGAAAAGCAATAAACTAGTTACATACATTATTTGGTATAGGTTCTGATTTGAAGTAAGGTGACAGAGTACCATTTAGAAGCCCTGAGCAGAATTCCTGCAACAAACATCGCAAAACCCATTTTAAGTACCTTACTCAACATTTCTTGGATCATATATTCATAAATGGAGCAATAATTTTACCTCTAGACTTTTTGGTGTCAAATCTGACTCCAACAAGTACTTTGAATTAATTCTGTTGTCAAAAGCAGTCACCTATTCAGACAGACATAAGAAACAGCTTGTATCAGTTAGCTGCTGCTTCAATGGTAGTTATTGGCAATTAAAATTTGCATTTAAAAGAATAAAGACACTCGTATGAAGACTTACAACAGTATCGTCTGATTCTTCAAGCCCAAACAATGTCAAGAACGGTTTTGCTAGGTTATCCTCTGCAATGTCAACATATACAAACAAAATCTGCAGTCAGAAGACAACATTAGAACTTCAACAAAGGCTACCACAATGTGAGAAACAAATGAAATATTTTCCAAGGACTAGTACCTTTGATTTAAACTTTCTTGCAACATCTTGAAGAGGTAGGATAACGTTTTTCAAGTAATTAGCCTCAGCAAAGATGAATACCTAGAAAATATCCAAAGACCACATTAAAAGAATTCTCTCGTACAAATATTTCAAAATCAGTATCCATAATTTGAGATTAAGTAAAAAATGAGTTTTCCGCTGCAAGGGATAAAAGACCTGCAACATGCCTCATGAGAAGAATCATGTAAGTGGTGCCAATGGGGATAAATATATTGGATACTAGTTTTATGGTTCTCCAAAGATCCAGGGTCAGGTTTGCCTTGATTTATTTTATCGCAAAAATTTTCCTTTTCATCATTTTTGGGTTGTTAGATAACAACCAACCAGCCTGGATTACCACCAGTTGTGACAGCTCGGGTAAGTTTTCCTTTATGTTTGTGTTTGAACTGCAGTAGAAATGGAAATGCAGAGTAGAAAAAGGAATTGCAATTTGCACTACTTTACAGATTTCACAGTTTGGCTTAGGAATCCCAAAAAGTAGCAGCTTTTTAGCTGAACCTTCCTACACTATCAGAAAACACCCCTTCCCCAAAAATTAGTGTTAAACCAAAAGCAAGATTTCAGAAGAGTAATTTTCTTGGAAGAGTAATTTAACTTTTATTAAAACAATCAATCAAGTAGAATTTGTACAAATTTGAGAAGAGTAATGGCAACCTGGAATTTGATAGGGCTGGAGTATACTTTCATGGAATTATGTTCAGTCAGTATAGTAACTAATGGAAATTTGTTATATTCCAAAAACTGCAATATTTTGTCCTTTTCAAAACTGTCCTCTGCACAAAAGTCAAAACAAAACATGATTAATCAGTAGTAATCTTAAAGTATTATCAGGAATTAGAATAATATATATGCAAATCAAGCAAGTATTCTTATGCAGTTATAAAGATAAGTCTAAGAAGATATTCACACAATCTGATAATGAGATGAATAAAAGATGATAAGTCAGACAACAAGTTTAACACAATATACGATTCCAGAGGAACACTTAAGCAAATTCCTGTAAATCACCAACTTAGCTACAACATCTGGGAAACAAGACGAACAATATTACCAATTGGTTTTTTTGTTGATAATGTTATCCGATGATTTAACCTGCCTCATCTGGAAAAAGTAGGATAATAGCTGAACCCATTGCTATAAATCACCAACTTACCAAATGAAGAATATTTCTCAGGCTCACTTTTGACCAGACCAAGGAAATGATTTTTAGGCTTAATGTCTGGAAAGAGAACTTTAGCGACCTCAGTAGTGCTAGCTTCAACAAACTGGATTTCATTGTCAGCAGTTGCTGCTTTCACGAATTCTTCATAATAAGGTCCCTGGAAATATTCAACCCCTTCTAAGTGTTAGTTTACCTAACTTATCTCTCAACTGAAAATACAGGTTAGACTATAACAGCATGATGCCCCTAAAGGGATTTGAAATGGTGTTAAGGGATGAAATATGCTCAAAAATAAAAAGAGGTGTTAGAGATATTATATATGCATTATATGTATGCATGTATATTCATACTACGCAGATATAAAAAGTGATTACCTAATGTTGGTCCGAGATATCTAAGGTCTTGAGAGGGGTGGACTGGATACAGGCATAGGCTTTGTCTTTTTTTCAACAAACTAATTGCTCAGACTCAAACCCACATTCTCATTCTTGATAGCCCTAGATTTTAAAATTACACCAAGCATTGACCCCACATACTATGTAGATAGATGAGTAAAAAGAAAGTCTTCAGGACAGATGATTTAAGCCAAAAACTATGGTCCTGAACCTATAAATTACCTAGGAACAATTTAATATTTATCAGTTTAGGAAGTTTGAACACAAAGGGCAAGGTATTCTCGTTAAGTGGGGTGACAGCATATATGCATAAAACTTATCATGGTGCAGGGAGGAACTTGTAATACCATGAAGGGGTAACTTCCAGCCTCCAAAACCTTATGGTAGTTGTTCTTTTCTCTAAAGTCAGATGGCAATGCTCAGGTTGGAGAGTGGAGACAACTAAAAATATTCTTGACATCTATCCCTTCCCACTTTAAAGGATCAGGTGGATTAAAAAAAGTTAGTTCTATTTTGCAAAGAGATCACTAGTTCTATGCCTTATCCCAACTATATGGGGTGGGCTACATGAATCCTGTTTTGCTCTATTTTGCGGAGAGATTAAAAAAAACTAAGCTTTCTGAATAAATGCAAAATCTGGCACACAATACTGGTGTACTATTAATAAATATTTTGTTTTCCAGATATTGTTTTTATATATTGTTTAAGTGGATTTGATGTATGTTTGTTCGTTCAAATTCATCTCTTTGACCCTTAAGGTTTTGAAAAGCCTACTGTGATAAAAGAGACTCCACTTCTAGAAAAATATTGTGGTTTAGAAACACATTTGCGTTACATGTTCTCATGACAAAACAAGTTTTATCTATTTAAATTTTATATATAACAAGAAGTTATGAGAGGGATGGAAGAAGAGGAAGAGAAAAGGATGAGTATGGTTAAAGCAAAGAATGTGCCATAAAAAAGCAGGATACAACACCAGAAGGCCAACAAAAAGAGGGGAAATTTTAAACTTAAAAAGGGCCAAGACAACAAAAGGAAAAAGAAAAGGATTATTGTCAATAACAAGCAAAAGCCCCTAATAACTGTGGAGACCCTGCCATTAGCAATTCCTTAGATTAATGCATGTTTGGCCTGTAATGAACATCTACTATGCATTTTGATTTCCGTATTTTGTTATCAACAGTCCTAGGTAGCATAGCAAAGATAAACCTTTACATACATCTATGTTTTTTATAAGAGTACAAGATTACAATATAGTCCACTTCTTAACAGCATCTTCCCTCATAAGTAGAGAGTCAGACTCCCTGACTTTTATCAGATCCCAATCCCATGTTCACATCCATGCAATACTACATATATTTTTGTCGAATTTGGTAAAAAGATGCAAAAGAAATGTTCATTTGCTGTTCTGGTGGTAAATTGACTTGACTAGAAATTCTTCAAATCAGTTCTGATAGCTTAACAAAACGAGTCTTGTTCTATATCCCTGTTTCTAGACTTCCACAGTCTCCGAGCCCCCGTCAACTTGCTTGCACTTTAAGGACATTTTACCAGCAATAATCTAATGAAGACAGACATGGAAGGAGAAGTGAAAGTCTAGAATAAAATGGGCTAGTACTTGTCCCTCCAATGAGTAATGCACATTGTCCACAGCAAAATTAAACATAACCAAGTCAAAGAAAAAACAGAAACAAGTTATCATATCACAGTCAGAGTACTACAAGTAGTAATTCTCAGAAACAAAATCCTTTATATAAACGCAACTTTAACACGGATAATGAGTATGAAAGTCAAATTAATCTTTTATGTACAGAACCTACTTCTACAAGCAACCAAAGTTCACATTACCTCAAATCTCTCAAAAAGACCAATTACAAACATGTCATTCTTCTTAAGGAATTCCTCTGCCTCGGCCACCGAAGCTAGTCTAATGGTAGGCGACCCTGTTTTTTTCCTTGACCAGATCATTATGTCCTCCCTGGTCAAAAATCAGAGCATACAACAAATAAAATCCGGTTTCAACCTGCACCTGCAATTAGAAAATGAGTATAATTTGACAAAGAAGGGATCTTACGCCGAAAATCCACCAGTATACGCTTGAGAGGTCCCGTTGACAAAGAGAAGCAGGGTAGGAAAGCCTTTGATCCCAAGAGATGATGCCGCTTTAGGGTAGCGTTCCGCATCAAGCTTCGCCAGCAATAGAGGACTGCCCATCTCCTTAAGAGCAGTTGCCGCCTCTGCAAATCGGGGCATCAGATCCGCACTTCTAACACACCATGGAGCATAACCCAGAACCAGAACGAACTCGTTATCATTTATAACCCGTTTAGTGTTGTCAGTGTTGAGCTCAATAACAATTCTCTGGGCCTTGCTCAGAACCTCAGCCTCAGCCTCAGCCGATTTGACTTGAGGCCCTTGTTGCTCTTCTTCTTCATCCAATGCTAGTAGTTCCTCGTAAGCCTTCAGATCATCTTCATCATCCACATCGGGCTCAGAAGACATGGCAGAGACGAAGCAACAGAACAAAAGCAAAAGTGTGACGGTGAAGTATATGAATCTGGAAGGGGGTTTTGCTTTAGACATTGTAACGAGCACCCGAAATGGTAATGGGGACTCTGGGTCTGGAAGAAGATCTGTTCAACTGAGCGATATGAGTTTACTGTGCGAAAGAGTTGTGGTTTTGGATTAAAAGGATTAATGGGCTGAAAGGATACTGAACTTCTTATTCCAGACTTAAATATTGAATAAGATTTGGTTCAAAGAAAAGAAGTGGGTTCTGTTATTGTGTGAAAATGATAAAAAAAAAAAAACATGAAAATAAAAGAAAAAGAACAGAACGGAAAAGTGGTCTACTCACTACTGAGCGGATCAAGCAGAAACCGAAGCAAGAGCCGAAATACACAATGAAATGAACTCAACGGAATCAAGTTTATACTGAGAATTGTCCGTTTTGTTAAATGCAGTAGAAATCTTTCTCGGCGAGTATTCGAAAAATCTTTGGATAGAAGTATAGAAAATTAGAAATAGAACTACTGTTTTGTCGACTGTGCCTATTCCGGTTTTCCCTGAATTCCGCGGGTCAATCGGGATTGGGAAGAGTAAATGAGCAATGCTAATGCTAACCAAACGAGACTATATTGTACCCCATTACGTCACAGTGCCACAAAAACATGGAATAATGTGTCGATCTCAATTGTAGTGGTACAGGCGCCCTACTACTCAATATTCTAGATGAGTGGATCAAGATGTACGTAAGCGGTAGAAAAGAAAAAAGTTTGTACCATTACCTCTTTCTAATTGGATTTTTTTTTCTCGCGACATGCTTTCCATGTTCAAGAAAACACAAAAAAAAGAAGTTAAATAAAACAATTTGTTTAATTAGTCAACATTCCAAAACAAATTAAAATTTGAATTAAATATGATGCCTAAAAAATGGAACTAAAGTATGAAATTATAGAAGAAAAAATCTTCATTTATCTTTACATCACAGATCCTTATTTTTAGGGAAAATTTCCGATAGATACCTTGTGCTTCAGAATGAGTGTCAATTTAGTATCTGAATTTTAAAACGCAAACTTTCAAAATGCAACAATCTAGTACCTATCTTCAATTATGTATATCATGTGACCTCGTGTGAGATTTAAGACTTTTGAAAATGTCAAAATTACCCTTAAAAATAAAAACACATTGTTCATCATCTTCTTGAAACGGAACCTAATTAGCTCTCAACATTCCAGACCAAGACGTTCAGCCATTTCGTTCGTGACTTAAGGCCTTTATTTCTGAGTTTCGTTCATTTCAAACTTTCAAGCTTCAACTGCTATGCTCTCCGACTAGAGTCTTGAAGCAGACGATCAGCTCCTTCACCATCTGCAAGATGGATGTGTTGCAAGCACCTAAGATGGATGGATGTGTTGCAAACGGCCATCTTACAGATAATCGCCGACCATCTGACGCTTCGGAGTGTTGTGATAACATATGCTTGTGGTCAAGGGACTCTATGCATGGAGGAAATACACATTGAGTGGAACCAGCTTGGATGGCATCTGGCCTCTAAACCAATGACCCACACCATGAGAAACAGGCTATTACAGAGCTGAGTCAATGTCGAGAGCTTACAGGAGCTGGTATGGGGAAATCCCCTCGCCAACTCTATCGACTCTCTCTCCCTCCTTCAAGCTCCAATAGTAGTGAAAAATAGGAGAAAGAAAATGAAAGAATCAAAGGAGAAAGCTCCGACTGGATTTCTGGTGCGTTCTATTTGTCTTCGAACAGGGGTAGAAACGTTAAGTGTGAGCTACGCTAGCTGGTTATGAAAGGGAGCTCCAGCAACAACTGTTGCGACCAAATCTACTCCATGGATGATGTATACAGAAAAAAAAAACAGAGGAGGTTCGACCAGTTTTTGCTTTGGGTCATTCGCCTCCGAGCAGATATAACCTTACAGGAGATTATAGGCTCATGGGAGCAAGATGAGATGCAGGATTGAGTTTCTTCAACCGGTGAGATCTGTATGGTCGCTGCATCGATCTTTCCTGACCAAATACTGAAGCTACAAAGGATGGAGCCGATGGGATGAGAGGAGCTTGAAAACAGTGGAATATTAAGGGGGATCAATGGGGAGTAGAATGGGGTTGGGTATCGATTGGGTTTGTGCCAAAAGGGGTTAGCCGAATGAGAGTAACAAAGGAATTTCACCACTACAACTCCTCTATTTCTTGTCTGAAACGATGATGAATAGCAAAGAAAGAAAAAGGAAAACCGGGGGTTGCTTGAAGGGCACTTCTTACACACTTGTTGCTTTATCAACCAGTAATGGAACACATGGGTCATCTACCAACAAATGGTTGATAAAGAAAATCAAATGACATTTGAAGGGTATTTGTGTATTTTCCCCTGACACTTAATGGTTGATTAACAACAGGTATTAGATTGTCACATTTCGAAAGTTCGCATACTAGATTGTTGCGTTTTAAAGTTCGGGTACTAAATTGGCACTCAGTCTAAAGTACAAGGTACCTATAGGAAATTTTCCCTTATTTTTATTATAGAATTGGTGCCAATACAAGGAGGGATAAAGTAAGGCACCATAAGAGAAGGTGTTGTAATTTTTAAATTGTGAGATTTTTCCAAAAATTTTGCTATATTATTGTAGGTGAAATTATTTTCCAGAAAACCAGACAAAGAGGTAGAACCATTTTTTCCTCTCCTCTAGGTCATGGTTCATCAATTCAATTGGCCTGGTCGACCCGGCCAATCTGTGGCATTATCATATTATGTCATTGTGCATGTATATATAATTTGTATATATTGTAATATGTATAATTATATAATACATATAACAATATTAATTATATATATACAAAATCTGTAACTACATTTTGCAATAACATATATTTTTTTTCTTCTAATTTTAATCAAGGTTCAAAGATATACACCCTAAAACAGGCTTGGTGGACCTGGTCAAATCGTGGCATTATCATATTCATGGTTTTCAAAACTGGACCGAACCAGACAGTTAGACCAGAAAAATTGAGAATCAGTCAGGTGATCAGTTCCGTAATCCGCTTTACCCCAAAACCGTTGATTTGGTCAGCAAACCGCTGATCTAGGTGGTTAAACTGTTAGAACTGTCCAATAGTTTTGGCCGTTTTTTTTTTTTTTTGCCAGAACAAGCTATCCGTTCAATTCAAACGATCGGACCATTCGGCCCAGGAATCGGACCCCTAACCGATTCATTCTCCCGTTCTATTTTAAAAACCTTGATCATATTATGTCATCATGCATGTATACATAATTATTAATATTGTAATATGTATAATTATATAATATATACATAATAATTGTATACATATATAAAAAATATACTACATTTTGGTACAAGATATTTTCTTTGTTCTAATTTTAATCAAGATTCAAAGTAATGAACCCCGAAACGCCAAAATAGATGTTTTCACGTACTTTGTACCTAATGCTTATCCTTCTTTTTCAGTTTTATTTTAAAAAATAGAGTAGAAGGGTAGGTCTTAGGCCTACCTACCCCCTAAAATGAGTCAAAAGGCCAAACACAATGTATTTGCCTAGGTGACTCACCAATACAATAAGATATGTTTGATATGGGGTATATCCTGTTAAAATTTTAAATCTTGGTTTTAAATTTTTATTCAAAAAAATAAGATTTTAGGCCAAAAAAGGCATTTTTGGAAAAGAAAAGTAGAGGGGGCACCTTAGAACATGTATATCGTGTAAAATTGCCACGCCAACCGAGCAACTAAGTGCAAAGTTATAGCCTTCAGAAATTTGCATACAAAGTCAAATGAAAATGATAAAACATCGATCCATCTTATGAAACTAAGACTAATTCACCAATTTTCTGGTTGAAACTGGAACAATCAAGTGCAAAGTTATAAGCCATTTTTTATCATCTCCGATTTTTTGGTGTGACCAAATGGGTTGGTGGACTGGTTCAATTTTTTTTCGATCCAGCCGAGGGTCCAATCGAGTTCTCTGAACATTGGGTATGGATGATCATTGGCCAAGCCAAGCGACAGTTGGATTTTCATAAAGTTGTAAGAGAATTTTGAGCTGCCCAAGCTTGATAAGATACCACTAGACCCAGTTCAATCCAAGCTAAGCTGGGCATCTAATCCATATAAGTTAAGGGCAAATTTTTTAAAGTACCCCTAAGTTTTAGGAAAGTGACTTATTCACTTCTAATGTTCAAGAATTGTATTAAACTACCACTAAGTTTTTTAGCAATTGACCGTCTTTTCCTAGGAGAGATGGAAAAGACTACTTTACCATCATCTTTCTTTAAATTTTAAAAATGAAACATTTGAATAACAAAAACAGCAACTCCTTGCAAACGGATAAATACCATGTGGAGACGATATTGAAATTTTGAATTTTTTCTTTTCTTTTGCTTATACAGGAAAACTAATGCAATACTCCTTGAGTTTGATATCGGGAAGGTGGAGGCTTAGATGAAACACCGCCATTAATTAAACAATAAAATATGGCCAACCACTACCATTAAATAAAAGTTATTTTGATTAAGCGATTTCGACCATTTGATTTTACACCAATAGCTCCTTATTTGTTCAAACTTATTATTCATCTCCTGTTCCTGAATCTCAGATTATGCCACTACAAAATGCTTCAATAAGCAGTCATCAAGAGCTCGAGATGTTGCCAACACTCCAACTCTCCATGTTCTTACCCACATAACACATTCAATTCTCTTCTACTCATCAAAACAATTTGGTTTATGATCTTCAAATAGAGTTGTAGCTTTTCCTACTTTTGATACCACTGTTCGTAAATCTCCAACATTTGCAACATATAAATGGTTTCCAACAAAAACTGTTGCAGAGATTGTAGAACCATCATCCCTGCAAGTATTGCTTTCAGCTTTTAAGAAGTCCATATCAGTCTATTGATATGTTTAACTTATAGCAAACTTGGTAGAAGTATTGAATTGTGGATGCCTCATTAGATTCTCAAAAAGGTGTTCCTTCAAAAACTCAACAGCCCAAGAACCACCACGACCATCAAATATCCCAAACAGACGTTGTTTTTCCACCAACTTTTGACATTTGAACATCATAGAAGTCCTCCATGCTAGCTCTCTTCCCCCTAAAACTTGAATAGCTACAGCTCAGCTCCTTGTTTGTTTCTTCTTCAATTTTGAGTCCCAATATCAATCCTTCATATGGGTACCACGTCTCAGAAATCCGAATCACTCTTCTAGTAGTTAACACACGTATAACCAAATCTCAACCTTCTCATAAAAAAAATTAAAAAATAACTTAGCTAAGTTATTGTTAATATATATAAGCTCTAATAAAAAAAAGCTAGATATTTATAGGGGTCTGAATCAAATCAGTAAGTGAGAACAGAGATAAAAGGGTAGTTGGATAAGGAGGTTGAGGAGTATAGGTCACAGCTTGGCATTTAAATCTCTGCCATGAATATTTATAGGGGCCTGTCTAATAAGCGTTTTCATCCACCCTATCCGCTCGTTGCTACTGTATGTTTAAGTTTTTACAGAGAATATTGCAGTGAAAATTGAAAGGTTAGCTTTGTTCTGATTAAATTACATCTGCGTTCTTGCTTTTTATATTATGTTCATAATCCCTTACCTTGTAGACACAATTGAATCTACCTTCATAATCCCTTACTTGCAAATACCTCTGAACACGTGAACAAGAGGAAAAATCTTCCACCAAAAAAGATAATATTGGGTTTAAAAAAAAAAAAATCTATACATGTGAAGCTAATATTAGAAGAGGATTTAGTCAATTATCAAAAAACTTAATTTAACCAATAGGGGTAAAATTAATCAATTTCCTAAATTTAGGGTACTTTACCCATAAGTTAATGAAGTTAAACTTGTGTGAGATATAAAGTTAGACTACTAAAATTACATATTTCTATACTTGTTAAAAAATTATATTGCTTATAAAATGAGACTGTATATGATCCGAAAAAAGTATGATGCCTTAAGAACTTTTACCAATCAACATCCTCATGTGAATTTTGATGAATAACAATTGATTCATCATCACTTTTATGATATCAATGTCGGTTGTGGTGATGGGCTTAGGACAGGGTTTTCTAGAGAGCCATGGATTAAAAAAAATGGTAGGAATTGATGTCAAGGAAGATAAAAATTAAAATTGTCAAAGCCTTTGTATGGAAGACTAAGGGGATGTTGGACTCGACTTTTATTTATGAAAACAAAAACAATTATCACATCAGTAAAATTGAAATATTTTCAGTAACATGGCAATTGATTTTGTTTTCAATAAAAAAACCAACCAAATTGTAAAGCCCCCATGGTGTCGTATATTCACTCAAAGATTGGATATCAGAATGGCGAAGGAACTTCTATAGGCTTTTGTTGGGCAATTAAGACAGAAGGTTAAAAAATAGCTTAGTTAGCAGGTTTTACCGTTGTCAGAAAATTAAGCAAATGATCAAGATATCATCTAATGTGCATAGCTTTCATCTCCATTTGTTGTATCGTGACCCAGGAGTTTTGATGATAGACCAGGTCGCACCAATTTGTATATCTAGCCTCTTATAACTGGCAGACTGGGAACAAGTTTTCTGGGATATCTACGACATTTATGGCTGAATTTGCCGAATTGGCATTCATTGTTTTTAGGGACTTGTTTAACTGCAAATAGGAGAAAAGTCCCGACTCAAATAAGAACAACGATGAATCGAGGCATTTGCAGGTTTAAGTGATGCGCCCAATTCACCCTGTTCTCTTCGGTATTTTAGTATTTGAAGGTTTGAGAAGTGTTAAAAAGGGAAGCAATTAAACCTTGATAAGCTCTGAGCGATCTCAAATAGCTGGGTTTTAGTTGAGTAGAGCACTCAAATCCAAGCTCTCTTAGGTGATGTTATTGCTGAATTAACAGATTCGCTTTATGCTTCTTGCTGTTCAATAATCAATACCTCGTTATCTCTTTGATACTATCTTATCTATGTGCAATTCAATTGCGCAGCAATGGTGTTATTTTCCTAAATGTACTTTCGAGGTTAAAACTTGGGTTCTGTATACACAATTAGATGCATTCCTTTTTCAGTGAATTAATCTGTTCCCCAAGCTCTAATTTACACCTTAGAGCTAGGCTTAGGAAAAAAAAAAGGTTAGAGATAGATTAAGAAAGACTTAAAACACAAAAGCCTCGAGACATGCGGAAAAACAAAACCATCTAAAAAACACGACTCAGAAAGGGTGGAAAGAGAGAGAGAGAGAGTCATCAGATAGGAGCGAAAGACTTGCTAATAACATAATCAGGGGTTTATCATCTGAACTATGCACTATCTCATCATCACGCGACTCTCCATTGAAACGAAACAAAAGAAAACGAAAAAAAAAATAAAAGTTATGAAATAATGAGAAGAAAAGAGCCTCAGAAGGAAGGCAGTAGTAGTACTGAGTTTTGTAATCACTAAATAATTTCAGAAATACCACTTCTCATCATCGACTCTTAGAAATAATATCGATTCAATAACAATAAATGAAGAAAACTGAGGCCTCATAGAGAAGATTAGTTGTCAACACCGATTATTTCAGACATATGCTTGTCTTTGATGGATTTTAATCATCGGCCAATTTTAACGAAAACTGTGATAAAAAAAAAACGAATAAGCAAGAAAATAAAAATCAATAACAAAGAAGGAACAAATTTAAAACCTCAAAAGAAATTGAATCTTTTGTCGGGAGGGACTCGGAATATGGGTGGTGATATATCAGGTTGGTCGGCAAGGCGGATCAGCCCTTACGACGAACGAGACCTTTCACTGATAACATCGTCATCGCCCCGTTTCTCCTGTGAAAACCTAAATACAACCTTCAAATCAACAATGCATGACTCAAAAACATAAACTGCATCTAAAGAAAAACCAGATCGGAAGTAGGAAACCAGAATCTCGAAAGAGGCGAGCTGAAACTCTGTATGCAATTTGATCAGAACCTCCGTCAGCTGGTATTTATAAAGGTGCTCTAGGGTTAGGGTTAGGGTTTCATAAATCGGGCATCCACGTTCAGCACGCCCACCCAAATAATACGCGCGGCGCGTACTATTGTGTATGTGTATCCGATTTGGACTCTAGACTAATGACAAATCAACGATTAATAAGTGATGACAATTTCTACCCTATCCGGTTTTAGCCTAAATTCAACTCTTCTCCACTTCATATTATATATTATTGGGAAGCATATAAAATTTATATATTAGGTGTTAAACTTAATAATATTTTAAATTTTATGAGAAAAAAAATTGATAGTTTGTGTTTTTTATATGTAGAATTACAAATTTTGATGTCTATTTGTGTTATTTTACTTATTTATTGTTTATATATGACAAGAATTTTTAGGAAATTAGATGCTATTTTTAATGTCAACTCGCCCCTACCCTTAAATGTGAGGAGGGTAGGGTCGAGAAGGGTTTTACACTTTCATGTGGAAAGAGAGTTTGAATTCTCAAAATGAATAGGGTCTAGAATTTACAAAACCATCATTGTTGCCATCCCTATCATAAGAAAGAGTCACATAAAGGTGATTTTCTACTTTTGACCCATTTATATCATGTTCATAAATGCATTGCATAAAATTGTAGTATAGCCTTAGATAGCCCATCAGGATAAATTATATAAAGTATAAACCATTTGAGAGTTTACACCAAACTTGGCTATTAAGCCCAATAGCCTAAGCCCCAGGCTGAGTTGGAATTCACTTTGGCTGTTTTGAAAAACAGCCTGAGCTGTTTTGGGAGCCTTTGCGCATGATACCTTAGCTAATTCATGTCCTCATTTATCTTTTCAACTAAAAAAATATTGAATTTAAATACATTTTTTGCCCACACTCATTATGAGATATCATCCACATCAGCCTACCAAAACAGCCCAAGCTATTTTTTATGGCCAAAGTTTTTCTGGCCCAATTGTGTTGGGTTAAGTTAAAACTAAAATGAAAATTATTAATTCATGTTTGACCTTGTTTGTACCTTCAGGGTTGATAAATTCATAGAGTGGACATGAGGTTTGTATCTTTAGGGTTGCGGCTAAAGTGACCCTCAATCCAACCCATCCTACTTAAGTTTCAACCCTAGCTAGAGTGGAGGTAGCCCTTCTTGAGTCAAGATTTAACCATACATACCATATGTATATGGATGGAAAAGGTTGATGTGATCTTGGTGTTAAAAAATGAAGCATGGATCTCTTAAAAGCAAAAAAATATGAGAATTCTTGAAGACTCCGTTCGCTTTTCAGTAAGTTACTTACCCGGGTAAATGCAATTATCTGAGTAAGTTTTTTCCGAGAAACACTTACTCGAGTAAGTACATTTACCCATGTTCTTTCATTTCTCGGGTAAATAAGGCAATGACCATTTTAGTCATAAAAATCCATTATTACAAGCGGCATTTTTGCCTCATTCAAGTGTTAACAACTTTTCTCCTAAGTGGGAAAGTTATTTACCCACCTAGGAGATGGGTGGGTTCAGTTAATTGAACCAAACCAAATTGATTGGCTTCAGTTATCGGTTTCCAAAAACCAATACCACTGGTATTTGAAAAATGGCCCACGGTTCGGTTAATTGAACCGTGAGCACCCTAGCTCAAATGGTGCTACACTTATACTTAGGGGTGTAAACAGGTCGAATTTGAATCAGATCAAGCAATATCCAAATTTGAATTGATTAGAAAATTCGATATCCAAATTCGATTTGATATTAGACGAATTTTAAAAATTAATATTCGAATTCAAATCTGATTAAATATTCGAATATTCGATTCAATTCGAATTTGATTCATTAATTATTTTAGGTTATTAATAAATATTTTATTTATAAAAAATATATAAATATATAAATTATTCATATAATTTAATTATTATATATAAATTATTCATATAATTTATTTATTATATATAGATTAACTAAGACATTTAAATATTTTATATATTATATATAAGAATTAAATAATCGATCGAATTCGGATATTTATCGAATCGAATCAGATCATATCCGAATTCGATCGATTAGATATTCGAATTATCTAAATATGATTTGATTATATCGAATCTCAAATTCGAAATCAGATTTTCAAATACTATTGACACCCCTACTTATACTTGAGTTTTGGTAGCATTCAGCACCCCTTACCCAATGAGTTGACATTGGCGCCCCAATGCACATTCTAATAAAAAGGGAGATGAGATATTTCCAATGCACGGTGAGATACACTCGTGGGGCGCAAATATGAACTCTTACCTTATAACACTCATTCTAATGGACACTCATTCTGAGCAATCATCTTAAGGTTTCAAATGGATCCAATTGAATTCGGTTAGGACTTAGGAGTAAGATCCAATCCAATTTGACAAAACCTTAAGGAGATACGAATTTAATATGAACTTTCCAGATGATCTTACAAATTACGATTTGAATTTGATTTCTTCTATCTTAATGGCTGATTTGAAACTTGACAATTTTGATTGGTTTAGGGCGTTAGGCTTAGGCTTATAAGCCAATTTACAATTTTTCGATTTGATTTGTTTGAATCAAGGAGGATAGCCGAATCTGGTTCTTAAATCTTAATGAATCAAATCCAGATTCCAATTAATCAGATCAGATCCAACTTATTCGAAGCCCTATCTCATCTCTTGACTTCAGCCCTGTGGCCAGCTCCAAAGAATTGCTTGAAACTTGAACGGCCAAAGAGACAGATACATCCTCATTCTTCAAGCACCGGATTGCTTTGAGGCTGTTTGGCATCGTTGCCGTTTCCTGGAGCAACGGTGCCACATCAATACCACATTAGAAAAAACAATACTCTAAGAAATGAGTATTTGTTTGAAACCGTTTTTTCATAAAAAATGATACTCCAAGTCATGTCTCGAAAATTGGGAAACCATGGCTTAGAGTAACACTAAATTTGACATTTCCTGGAGCTACAGCTCGTTGCTGCCAATAGGACAGTAATGTGGCATTGGATAATGAGTACCAGTGCTGAAACGTTTCTTAGAACAATGGTACCACAGAGAAAAAGTTGTTGCTCCAAGAAACTTCCTACCTGACAACAACGATTCCAAATAGACGGTGCTCCAAGTCATACATCAGAAAATGGTGCTGCAACTGCAGCATCAATACCAAACATATACTTCATCTAAAGAGGGGTAAATGCTTCAATTCATTGACACCTACGCTCTAATGAAAGAATGTCGTTACGAGGGCCAATAGATAGCATAGCTTGATTATGATGAACTTTCACGAGAGCATGGTTCTGTCTGTACAATCCCTTTGCATTTAGATGTGATGTAAATCAAAATCCGATGTAAAATTTACATCGGTTCGGTTTTGTAGGCATTTAGAAAGAGGATGTAATTATTATCGATGTAAATCTCCACACTCCAGTTCAGTTTCGCTTGTGTTTGGATAGAGTGAAGTTATATCGATTTTATCATGTAAAACTTTACATTCCACCCATCGCTATTTTCAAAAAACAAACGGTCTGCCAAATCCTATTATTGTTATTATTATATTTTGCTTTCTCTGAAAATAATTCAAACAACATAGGAAGAAGAAAATGGTACAACAGGGGAAAGATCATCTAACTACAGAAAACAAGATATCAGATCATCTAACTACAGAAACAGAAAATAAGATATCAAAGAACGAAGAATAAATTACCCTTTTCGGTGTACTGACTATGAGAAGCAAGTACAAAACAAATAAATTATATAGAACGAACCTTTCAATAAGACAATATAGATGAACCTCTCACAACTTCATCACCCCAACCAAAAAACCAAAAAATAATAATCACCACAGACAGCAACCAGGATGCTGCTGATACTTCTCAGAATAGAACTTCTTGCCCCTCGGCTAGCAGGGTGCTGTCACTGCGTAGAATCGGCACGCTAATCTCAAGGCTGAAACATCCGACTATGGCAAGGACTCGATCCTGGAACAGGGTTGAGTTCAATCATATATACATGAACCCTCTTTGAACTTGATAGGTTTGGTGCTACTAGGATCAATGACTACAGGACAAGATATATGCCTTCTGTGTTTCGTCCTCACCAGCTTTCCAACCACATCTCCTCGTGTTCTGATTTCAAAATCCAACGTCAATGGAACTGCACCCTTATTATCAGAGACCGCCAAGCTTGCCCCCGCACCATACAGAGGAACCTTATTTCCTTCCAGGGACACGGCAATAATACGGCGACTTTTTCTGGGCTGATAGTATCTCTTCAACTGCAACCACAATGTGGAGATGCATATTCATACTTAAATTTCAGTACAAATTCTCCTAACCGTGTCTTATGTTGAAAAGAGGCCATTACCTAATGCCATTACCTTTGGCATTTTTTTCGCACAAAGTGGCAGCTCAAAAATAGTCAGACTTGAACCTGAGATTTTACCATTACACCATGTAATAGGCCCTCCTAACAGTAACAGTCTCTAGGTTCAATCAAGGGCTAGTCCATATTTGCACAGTTCTCTAACTCTAGCCTTCTCAATCCATCACCTTTTTCGATTTCCATGTGGGTTCTTAGTTTTCTCCATTAAAACTCTGAAAGAATAACCAAGTGGAATTGGAATTGAATTCCATTCCCACGGCAATCTCACAGATTTGAAATGAACTAACCAGAGGAATATGGATACCCACAAAAACATGCAATCCGTTTTCTTAAAAGGCTACGAAAGAAAATTTGTTGGTTATTTTTCCGGTAGAAAATCTGTTGCCTATTGTTTCTCAAATTATCAAATTCCATGCCACCAACAGTGTAATCTTGAGAATTGCAGAATTGAGGGCGACCAGTTCAATTCAACCTTTGAATTCTATCAATATTGTTACATTATTTCAACACATTTATCAACTACAAACTAAGGTGAATAAATTTCTTACCTGGCCAGTTGCAACTGCAATTTCCGAAAAGATGAGATTGACAGGTGTAGAGCTAACATGAATACCAAACAAGTTGGCTGGGTTGTATACGCTCATCCTCAATGAACAGTTCAGTGTCAGCATCTTGGTTGGGACACCAGTGGAGTCAGATCCCTCGCCAGAATAGAAATTGTTTACTGCCATGCTCTGTGATGTGAGAAGTCTTGTTAATGGAATAAACATAGAAAGATATGCAACTGTAAGAACAGAGCTATCGTATAGAGGAGAACAGAAAGGAAAATAATAGATTAATAGTTAATTTACAGAAACAAATACATCTTCCCAACCCTGTGAGAATCAATGCAGGATTTGAAGACAGGGAGCCATCTTGACAAAAATAAATTTTATGGAACCAGAAATTACTTTTCCCTACATCAATTACAAAGTAAAAGATTTCAAAGCGAATGCTTGGGGGTGCTACAAATCAAGACTATCTCCCTTTATTTAGGGCCCTCTATCCAAGGGGAAGATACTCAATGTTGTCCTCAAAGCTTTAATAAGCAGAATAAAACTGTAGTTAGAGTAATGGAAAAGCCATTTACCATCCCTTACAGGTAAAATCACATCAGAAATCCAACAATACTCGATGGGGGCGTGTCCAATTCCACAAATCACTTTGCAACAATAGATAAGTTGAACTGGGATTTTCACTGGCCCCAAAAAATAGAGCTCAAGGATGTCATATGGTAAAATGCCATCTTTATTGCACTAAAATGTGCAACTGACAATGGATTCCAGAAAATTCATATCCAAAGGCAACAGCAAAGTAGTGATTGAGGCTTTGAAGGGTAACAAACTTCAACAATATCTCATGTCCAGCTTATCCACAATTCCCTTCATTTAGTTACAAGGTCCTGAATGGGCTAAGCCATATTCATGGAGAAGGTAACAAAGCGACTGATCACTTAGGCCACTTCCAATTGGTTTTACCCCCCCCCCCCTCCAAAAAAAACACTACTACTACTTTACAAGGCAAGGCAAAGCTGAAATTCACTGATGCAGGTCCATGTATTTGAACAAAGCTGAGTCAAACTGTTTTAAAATTAATATATATATATAGAGAGAGAGAGAGAGAGAGAGATAAATGATAGGGAAATAGCAAAACCAGTCAGACGAACGTAGATGTGGCATCTAATAACTCCATGGATGAGCATCGTGTCACAATTGCAGATTATAAGAGAAAAAAAAGTACCCAGTTCCCAATTATTCAAAGTAACCCTCGTTTGTTGTTCAAAGGATAAAATGAAGCTAAAAATGGAGAAGCCAATTTACAGAACAAATCCGACTATAAAGCATAATAAAGATGAAAATTTCATATAGGTTTGAAGCAAACGAATATAACAAATAGCCCACCATCACTCCTAGTAAATTCCTTTGTCCGTTTATCTCTAAGAACGAAAGCCAAAGAGTACCTAGAAAAACAAAAGACAAAAGCAAGTCCACCGTCAACGGAACGTTGGGAAGACGCGATTGAAACGAAATTCCGGTTTTCAGCACTATTTTCTCTCTTGGGTTGGTTATCATTTGTTGATTTTCTCAACTTAAGATCACCGATTTAACTCTAATAAACAATCAGGATGTGATATCATTTCACAGACTCAATTTTTTTTTCATAGAGAAGCTAATGCAGAATTGCAGATAATGACAATTTAGCTAGAAAATGCCAATTACTTTCATAATGAAATATTTTTGTCACTACTAAAGTAAACAAACGCAGTCGTAAATCATTAAGGCAAATTTTCATACCTTCACAACTATCTTTGCTCTGTAAGGCCGACTAGCACCCCAGATAATGAGGGAAAAGACGGTGAAGAGCAGAACAAAACCCAAAAGAGCAATCAAGGCCTGGCAACGACGAGAGAGACCCTTTTCACCATCAAGATCATCATAAGACCCCTCTTCCTGAATGACATTACACTCGGGCCATCCCTTATCGTTCCTTTTCCGGTTTGCCTTCCGCCCCGAGGAAGATCTAAATGTTCCCGAGAACCGACTTGAGGAAGAAGCCCTAGAGTGACGCCCAAACGACGGGTGAGAAGGCGACTCCATCGGACTGTTGTAGATGGGGGTCGCTTGCATGGAAGAGGACTTGTCGCCATCATGAGAGTCCCGGGAGGGGCTCTGCACGTAGTAAACAGGCCTTTTCGGAGACCGTGAAGGCGACGAAGGAGCCAAACTCGTAACATCGGAGTCAGACTTTGCGTGCATCATCTTTGAAGATTTATTGTTGAATTCGACAAAAATGACTCAGATTTAATTTCGAATTGTTGAATTGCTCAACTCATCGATGCAAGAATAACTCCTGCAGGTAGCTCCTCTGTTGTCTGCTTCACAATAAAAGGCAAATTGATGATTATTCCACAAATCTAAAAGGAGAAGAAAATCCTCTATGAGAAAGAAAGAATTTCCGTTTGTTGGAGTGTTCAGAAATGATAAAACAGAGGATCGCATAAATCAACCGAAAGTGAGCTTCGACAGATTGAAACCGTGTATGGGAGAAAAGAAACCAACAAGGGAAATAAAAATGAGAATTACTCGACTATTTGTCAAAGCCAAATCCAAGTCGTAGAAAGAGAACTAAAGCGTCCACACTCTGCAAGCTCCCAAGAAATACTCGACTATTTATTTTCAGAGTCCTAACCTAAATCTCATAATTCACAAACAGAAAGCTAAAAAACGAGATTTTTTTTTGGGCTTCAACTCAAGTTTTCTTAATTTCTCACCTGGAAAGAGAAGAGAAGAATGTCTCCACAAGGCTCGGCTCGGCTCGGCACGGCAATTCCGCCAACAAGAAGGCACTCGAAATAAAGTTTCCAGTAGACTTCACTCAAAGCACGGATACGGAGGTACGGCAAACAATTAGAGTGTCTCTGTAAACCACTGAAACCGAGAAAAAAGATAAGCTCGAAATCTCGAATCGGTTCTCGAAACCTTCACCAGAAGTGTTTCAATGAATTCTGCCCCGAGTTGGAATTTCTAGATGTTGTTCAGATCTGAACCACTCTGACTGCTGTCTTGTCTTTCTCTCTCTAGTATGCATGGTGATGGAAACGGAGGGAGTGGGTTTCGTATCTTCAGAACAGAGTAAAGGCAGCTGGACGAAGGTGATATGTATAGAAAGCAACAAGCGTAGGTTCGGTATCAGGCTCGGGCCCGAGCCTGAGACCCAAACTAATCAGTTATTCCGATTTTTCCGAAACAAGTGTCGGCAGCCAATGCTTGCGCGCGTACTCTACTCTACTCTACTTTATGCTTACCTAATCCTCCTAATCAGCCCCTCACAAGAATGCCCCAAACAACGTCCCACACCACATCCCCATCATCTATTGAGAATATCTCCCGATGATAACTAAAAATGATGATATCATCATCGGGAGATGTTCTCAATACACGGTGGGGATGTTGTAGGGGGCAGTCTTGTGGGGGGCTGATTCGGTCTCGAATTCATTAATCATTAACACGTTTTGTTTTCTATTAACTGCCGGTTTGCCCGTTGGATCAAAGCTACAGGCAGCGGTCGTGACAAACAGACACGTGTTCCCCGCCAAAACTATTACCCCACTCTCCAGCACCAGCCGATCTCTCTCAACCGTCGGATCAATCACAGCCATGGTGGTTCTGATCAGAAGGTAAATTTAAAAAAGGGAATAAAAATTGGACCGGCAATAGTAGAATAAAATCGATAAACGGCGGGGCCCATTGAGTATATTGTCTATAATGGGCCAATGAAATACGAGTAATGAATCACTGGCCCATTGATGGTGGTTAGTTGGAGGAGTAGAACGTAAAAACACCTGGGGGTGCAACGTGTAGAGTTGGAGATGCCCACAGTGTCCACGTGGCGACTGAGTAGGGAGCTCAAAATCCAAATGCGGTAATATTTTCTCTCTGTGTGGGCTGGGCCTGGGGGGATAAACAATAGGAATGTAGTGTGTGCAGTAGAGTGTTCAGAAGTTGTTTCTTCTGTTAAAGAAATGGATGGAATGGAAGGCAGATTTGTCGGATTTCTAAAATTTCTGAGCTAACCTAACAAGTAACAACTACGATTGGGGGGCCCTCTTCAAGATTGTTATTTGCAATAATTTGCATTTTTTTTTTTTTGGTAAAAAGTAAGGATCTGCACGTTGAAAATTGAAAGAACGGAATGGACTTATTGTTATTTGCAATGGATGGAATGGACTTACTGTTATTTGCAATAAGTCCATGTAATTATAAATAAAATTAAAAAAACAAAAGAAAGAAAGAATGGAGAAGTACGGATACACAGGAGGAAAAGGAAAGGAAGAATTTTTAACTTTTAAGAATTAAGTCACAATACACAAGACGAGAGACGAGAGTGACGGAGAGAGAGAGAAGATAGGAGAATCGAGAGGGCTAGGGATTATGTTTAGTGCTGCCAATCACGATATGGCACGTCAGCAACATAAGTGTGGGTTCCACACGCCAGCTGAGAGAGTCTAAATTTCAAATTTCAACCGTTTGGTTGGCTGGAATCAAAATCCCAATCCCAGGAATTCCTCCCTGTCCGCCTTAGAATGAGAATTGAGTCTAAGTTTCTAGCTGATTTCGATTCCGATTCCCAGTCTGAACCAAACATGTTGGGAGGAATAGACTATTCGTGATTGGATTTTGATTTTGACGTCAATACCAATTGTGAACCAAACGGACTCTAAAATTATTGAATAAAGGATTGGTTAATACAAAACAAAAATAAATGGGTCCCGCCTAATGCCGAGAAAGAAAGAGATTCTTTTCTGGCTCAAAACGTCAAATCGACCGACACCGACTGATACTTGGTCCCATCATCTCCTGCCATGCCTCGCCCCTATAACATATTGCCTCTTCATATTTAATTATAATAATAATGCTGCTGACAAAAAGAATCGCAACACATGGAACATTGTGAAAGTAGCAGGAGATACAAAGATGAAGGTCGTGTGCAGTGCTACTGCTGCGTGGATTTGTGTTTCAGTAATACAAGTGCCGATGCATGAATGAATGCGTAACAAGAACGAACAAATAGTGACAAAACAATCCAAATGATACAGAAAATCAAAGATGGAAGAAGAAGGAGATGTGAGACTGATGAGGAGCATACACCACCAATGATAAATAAATACAAAAAAGTGTCCAAAAGCCTAATTATCCACAGCAACAACATGTATTTTATCAATCAAACTTCATCTACAATGTACATGGGATTCATCGCCAACTCCCCCGTAAAAGAAATGTTACACATATGTTATCAGAATTCAATTCCGACCAGGCCAAACAAACAACCCATCCATCATCCAAATTCCCTCCTCACCCTCCAGTCTAACACATGTAGATGACGTGGTCGGTCGTGTTCTCAACTTCTGATAGCACACCTCAAACTGGAATCTTCAAAAATCTGTCAACTCTTTCCTATCACTTCTTTTGTTGTTTTGTTCTCAGCTGCGCACTGATCTACTTCTGTCCACCTGGATTATCCGTGAATCCACGGTTGACAGGATCTGAGGCATTGACATGCCTCCAGAAACAACGATCTCTGCATTCATATCACATTTGGAATACATCAAGTTCTGATACAAACCCCATTTTATAACTTATAACACAAACTAAACTTAAATAATTCATAGTGTAAACAAAAGCAACAAAATCTAGATGGGTATGAAGATTATAAACAAGGAGCAATCCTTCTGGGTCTAGATATATACGGATGGACACAGAGGGTGCAAATCATCACATCAAAGATTAATTCTGATCTGAGTACATCTTTTATACCCTCCCCTCTGATCAAAATATATAAATAGGCCATTACCCAATGTTGGTCCCAGCTATCTGGGGTCTTGGGGAGTGGTGGACTGGATTGTTCCCAGACTCAACCTGAGTTCTCACACTTGTCAGCCCAATATTTCACCATTACACCAAGCAATTGTCCCATGATTTTACCATCATATACCAACTTATTCCAAAAAGACTCTAAAATCAAATGGTTATCACAAGATTGACGGTTCAACTGTTTCCCAGGTGAACCATGTGAATGACAAAGACAAGTTGGGAACTTCTTCACATCCTCCAGTCCTGATGCATGTACACTGAAACAAGCAAGAAAACATGTGATACTTACCAATTCCTTCACGCACGGACAGGTTTGGCCTAATGACATCTTTGGAGTTGATGAGGAATATATCACCGATATAAAGATGATTTGTAGGGACATACACACAGCACAGCTCCTCTTCTCCCGAATAATGCTGGATATATACATCATCAAAATTTTGGCATTTAACAATACTCAAGTCAACTTTAACCCCAACTATTCGCAGCCAGTCATTTACCATTTAATGATGGTAGTCCAAAAAGAAATCATGGATTATTATTCATATTGAATAGATTCACAGGGGCAAATATTGCACATTCCAAGATTAGTGTCTAAAAGACCATGTATACAAATGCAAATCAATAAGCTGCAATCATAATTAACTACATGCACAGGATAAGAGAGGGAGGATGTAGAACTTCAGGTTCTATAATAATCTACTACTACGCAGGAAAACTAATAACACCCAATCTGGGATCATTTCTAGTCAGTAGAAAATGACTTGCTCCGTCCTTAATATGACCAAAAAATAAAAAGGTATGATTTAGAACTTGAAAAAGCAGATACTCAAAACAAATGAAAAAGAAATAAGTTCATACTTGAAGAACGACAGCAGATGTGATAAACCCAAATGCATATTCTCCAACACGTGGATGTCTAATGATGGCTACTTCCTTAAAGGCCTGTGAGTTCTGATCTGTATCAATAAATAAAAGCACCTTAGTAATGCCTGCCTGAAGTAATTTAAGTGGACAGGAAAAAGAATTAAAATGATTACCAGGTGATATGGCAGCACTGATTTGCTTGGATGCATTGTAGATATGTCGAACAAAAGGCATCCGTTTGATAAACCACTCTCCAAGGCTTAGAACAGATGCTCCCAACCAAGATGACATGAAAACCCCAACCAAGAATATGAAAGTTATAGAAGTTACAAACCCAAGACCTAATTGCATTAAACAAGTCAATTCAACAATCAAAGAAAAGAATAACAACAAAATTGTTTACTAGGAGAGGTTGGGGAACAATCAACAAAATCTCAAGAAAAACTCAACACTGTATAGTGCAGTCAACAGTTTTATAACATTATTGTTAACTTTCATATTATAATATTAAGGTTCTAACTCTAAGTATTGTAGTACAGATGACCTTTAGCTAGATATCTCCACCTGTTCTAAATTATCAAAATGATGCAACTCAAATGTAAACCTATCAACCTAGGAAAAGGGAACTTTGGATATTCTTAATTCCCAGCCTACACCACAAAAAAAATAAAAAAAAAAATAAAAAAATAAAAAAAACACAATACATAGGTAATATTGGAAAGCATATGCATACCGAATATGTTGATTCCAAGTTGAGCGTATATTGGAGAGAAAAAGCCATCCACAAAATGTATAAACCACCACGTGATATAGAATGTGATTGCTATAGGAAATAGAATAACACTGCATATCAAAAACCAACATTAATGGGAACCGTTGAATAAAATCAATAAATTGTGATTTTTTTTGTTGGATCTTCTCAGGCAACCACATTATTTAGTGAAATAAGGGCCATACAAATTTCGAAAACATCACAAAGTACACTCGTATATACTTCACAGTTCACATTAACAACCACAACAAAAGGTTTATATTTTGTTCCTCAATTAGATTTTTACATGAATCTCAGCAATTTTACCATGCACATTTATGGAGGAAGTCCCAGGAATCAACAGAGTCCAAACGATAAATAAATTACTAACTTCCTAAAATATGTTGAAAGTTCTCTACTTGCATCATTAACAACCTTTTTTATCAGTGACAATAATTACAAGAACTAACTTTTTTTTAAAAAGGTAAAGTATTATATTTATAAGGAAACAAACATAACTCTCCCAACAACAGTGACAAGAATAAACTTTGTTAATCAGAAACCAGAAATAAAATTCTACTCTCCATAAGACTTCAGACAGATAGAGACATTAAGTATGGAATTAGCCAACGGTTGACATGACTGGTAGCAGAACTAAAAATACTAAAATGTTAGACTTATCCCTGGGCCTGGCATTCCACATTCTAAGGCATTTTTTGCTCACACCTATTCCTGATAAACTTCTGGCCAAATAGTTTGTTGGCCTTAGAATCCACCAGAGCGAGAAATTCAGATTGGACACCAAACCACCAACTTCCTAATCATGAATCTTGATGACCAAGGGTCATCCACCCTTGAAAGGAACCTACTGCCACTTGGCATTCCCCATCCTACAATGATCCTGTTGTGGCAGAATTAACAACTTAGTCAACGTCATATCAATCCAGAGGAAACATCTAGAAGCATGTTGAAGGTAGCAATCAATGTTTAAAAATGTTGGACATGGAACGAAGAAACAAGACCTTTAGATGCATAATGTGTAGAAACATGCTTAAGGAGCATATTTTTATATAGGAAAAGTATATACATGAATAGATCACATGAACTAGAATCATAAGAATACGAGGAGTTCGAAAAGAATCTAACTGTTATACTTGCAGGCATGTGCCTCAAGGTACAAACCTTGTACATTTTTAAAACACAGAGCAATGCCTCTCTCAGGCTCTCAGCCAAAAGCCTCTACAACACTCAATTTTGACAAGAAGAACAAGGAATCAGAAATTACCAACATATATTTCCAAAGAAAGGACATCTACTGACTACGGACTACCCATGTTCATTTCTTGAACCTAGAACTTAAAACTATTTATAGCTCATAAAGAAATACCTAGAACCATATAAACTTACAGGCCCCGCTCAACCTTCCCAAAAAGGGATGATAGGCAAAAGGAATGCCATCTTCTAAAAAAAGAAGAGAGGTTCCCCATCAGTTAATCCCATCAATCATCTAAGACTTTTCCCAACTAGGGTAGTTCCATCAACACTCTACAGTTTCAGTTAATGGATTCACATAAATGGATCTGAGACAAGGTTCAAAGAATTGATACACCTCTGTGTATCAGCAGAGGTGTATTGGTACTAAAAAACCTTGCGCATTTTTTTTTAGTTTTTTTTTCAAAAATTGATTTTTATATAGTTTTTTATATATTTTTTATTAAAAAAGAGGGGTTGAAACCCAAAAGATACAATACAATACGCCCGATACAGGGTGTATCATATCGAAATTTCGATCCTTGATCTGAGAAAAGGTGGGCATAAGAAAAGTAAATGAACCAATCTAGGAAAAAGCACAACCAACAATTAAAGCAACAATGCATGCCAATATGAACACAAGGCAACAACTGGGAAAAAGGAACACATGCACAAGCATCCAAAGATAAGTATGTATATTCTCACCATCCAGTCATGAACTTTTTTGAAGCCCAACTTCGAATGACTTTGTAGAAAGCCTGCAAATTGACAGTCACATGTGGTTTAATTTATTAAACTAGGTCTGAGAAACAATACGCGAATAAGTTTATATAACGACAAACATAAATCATTCAACTAAGTAGAAGCAGGAAAAAAAAAAAAAGTAGCATGTAAAGGTGAATATTACAGTGCCTGAAATTCCACCGATGTGCAGAAGAGGATCAATCATTAGAACTTTAGAATTAGCATATTACATTCTAGCATAAGAGCTTCTTAAGTAAGGACTAATATAAACCAAAAAACCCATTTATTTCAACTTAAAATAGGTGATTTTTTTTCAGAGTGTAATACCTCAGTTATATTTTTTGCCTCTTTAAAAGTGTAAACTTTGTTTTCTGTGCCTCCAACTGGAACAAAGTTACAAAACAGTGATAATTTAAAAGAACTAGAAAGTATTGACTTTTTTTGTTTTGTTTTTTTTTTTTTTTTGGCAGTAAGCCATGCCACTAAGAAAAGCAAAAAGAACAAACTGTCATCCCTATGAAATGGTTCACCACCATATGGAAATGTTTTCCCATTCAAGAATGCCTTAAGGTATTTAGACAGAGAAGCAAGTTATGAATTTATGATCAAGAAGTAGGCAGAGAATGGTTAAACAAGAGCAACCAAAAAAAACAGAGGTAATTGTCTGCAGAAGTTGTTTCTTCATTTTTTGTTTTTATATTCTAAAAAATGTATGTATTCTATATGAAGAATGTAATTATTCATTTTTGGAGCCACCTTATGGACTCTCTGGAAGGAAAGGAATGCAAGAGTCTTCTTAGAGAAGGAAAGAAGCTTAGATGAAGTGAAGGACTGTATCCTAACAAAAGCAATACATTGGCTGAAAACCTTGGATATATTTGCTGATTTCTCTTTCGATGACTTGTTGAGGAATTGGTTAGTAATAGCTAATACTTCTACAAAGAATAATAGAAGTTTGTTAGAATGGGATCCGAGTCCAAAAGGTGTCATCAATTTAAATTTTGATGGAAGCAGCCAAGGTAACCTTGGGCCTTCAGGTATAGGGGGTGTCCTGAGGAATAAGGACAGCAACATCATCTCCTTATTCTCAGGACCGGTGGGAGTGGGGCACTCTACAAGGGCAGAAATACTAGCTGCAGTACACGGAATTCAGATCGCTAACCAACTTGGGGTGGAGCATCTCCTAGTTGAAGGGGACTCTCAGGTGGTAACAAGGTGGCTTCTAAACCCGGATGCTACCATTTGGGGCTACAAAGACCTCATCAAAAAAGTAAAGTGGTTAACTAGTAATATGGGAGTTGAGGTAAAATGGGTAAGCAGGTCAGCTAATACTATGGCTGATTCTTTGGCCAAACAGGGGGTTTCCAGGGAGGATCTTTTTTGTGCTACATTGTAACTTGTTATAGTATATTGGAAAGCTGTACTTAACTAGCTTGGAGAGGTTGCATCTCATGCCTCTCCTTGGAGACATTGTACTATTTATCATTGCTAATTAATAAAGTTCTTTCAATTATAAAAAAATGTAATTATTGGTAGAAAATATGAAAATTAAATGTAGAAGTAGAGGTGTCAATTGAACTGGATTTGGTCCAACCCAATCCAGTCCAATGTGAGTCCACTTACAAATGGACTGGACCCAATCCAGTCCAAATCCAATCCAGTCCAAATCCAATACAAACCAAATCCAATCCAATCCATTAAAATGTAAATGGACTGGATTGGATCCAATCCAAACTGAATGAAATATCAAAAATTATATAAAAATTACAAAAATATATTAAAATGAAGAAAATCTGAAAAATACAAAAAAGCAATTTTGTAGAAGTGCTTTTATAAAAGTACTTCCATATAAGTGCTTTTATAAAAGTACTTTCGTATACATGTTTTTGTAAAAGTACTTTCTTAGAAGTGCTTTTATAAAAGTGATTTCATAAAAATGCTTTTGTAAAAATGTTTTTGTAAAAGTACTTTCATAAAAGTGCTTTTATAAAAGTGCTTTCATAAAAATACTTCCATAAAAGTGCTTTTATAAAAGTACTTCCATAAAAGTACTTTTGTAAGTGATTTCATAAAAGTGTTCATGTAAAAGTACTTTTATAAAAGTGCTTTCATGTAAAAGTACTTTTATAAAAGTGCTTTCATAAAAGTACTTTTACAAAACTATTTCTGTAAAAGTGCTTTCATAAAAATACTTTCGTAAAAGTTCTGTCGTAAAAGTATTTTTGTGAAAGCGCTTTCATAAAAGTACTTTTCATAAAATTACTTTTATAAAAGTGCTTTTGTAAAAGCGTTTTCGTAAAAGTGCTTCCGTAAAAATGATTTTATGCCGACTTCAGTTTTGATAGGTTTCAAATTGGACAAGGATTTGGTTTCATGATCGGATTATTGGATATTTGGTTTAGGTCCAATTCAGACCAATAAGAATATGGACCAATTTATTTTGAATTGGCCCAATCCAATAATTATAATGGATCATCCAAATCCGACTTGATAAGGTTTGGATCAGATTGGATCCAATCCAAAACCAGTCGATTGACACCCCTATGTAGAAGCTATCCCAGTGCAACAACAGTAAGAGGGAAATATTAACAAGGAGAAACCATTTGATTTAATATGTGCTCTACAAGATGTATCCTATTTGAGAAACGAGAACCATATTGAAGGATTATGCATAAAAAATGTGAGGATATAAGAGGATGTGTACAGATACACAGAAATATGGGCACTGGGCAGCAGACAGTAAGTTAAAAAATCAAATAAATAAATGTGGGTAAAAAGTTTGTTCCATTACAAAGAACAACGTAAAGGTAACGTTGGGTTCCCAACTGGATCCTTCCAACCACATATATAATCATAAAATTTTACTTTCTTGAAGAATTTCAAAACAGATGGCAATGTTAACAGGGCACCTACCCCTTTTCTATTGCCTACTTCTTACTTGGTATGTTTTTTGATGGATCCTATCACTTGGTATGTTTTTAAAGATACAGGACTTCCTTGGTCCAGCATATGGTTAAAGAAAAGAATCTTCACTGGATCCTGTCACTAGGCCCCAGCTTCAAAAGATGCCATTGACATACCATCTCATTTAGCCTCCTAAGGATCCAAAAAGACAACAGCTCCAAATTCTTGAGTGAAAGAACATAGGTATAAGAACAGACCCTAATGTAGCTCCTTAATTGTCATAACCCTTACCTACATGCCTCGAGTATTTACGACCATAGCTCTGTGACTAAGTAAGAACATCTATCACTCAGTTTTACACTTTTTTGCGTGCAGGACACTAATTTGATAAGATACACATTTATGCTACTCCAACAAGTACATCATAAGCAACCCATAAATCAAAACCTGAATAACATTGTCCAACAAGTACAACATAAGCGATCCTGTCACCTCCTTGCCCCTAAAAGGATGTGTTTGACTCAAAATACCATTTGGCCCATCTTTGTTGCTGATTAAAGCATTGGATCACAGAGCGTTCTTAGGCATTTGGCTTTTTATTTATAGGGTTGTTTGCATGTACATTAATAAGTCAATAGTTATTCATGTTAAATCTAGATTTACTCTTTTTTCTTTTTTTACTTGTCTTGATAGTAAGGGGAGCACTTGATCATGAACCAAAAGAGGTGAAGTTGTCACCTCTGAGGTGACAAGGAGGTGACAGGAATGACTTTTTCATCTCCATGGAGGTATGACACTATGACAAGGAGATGGATAAAAGGCAAAGAAAACAAATTTCTCCAGGTTCCTCTCCACCAATGGAAATTTTGTAAATTCTGGATTCCTATTTTTGGTCAATTTGAGTTTTGAGAAACATCTCTAGTTTTCTGGTGTTCAGGAATAGGTTTAATAGTGAATAAAAGGTCAATATAGTTTAATAGTCTTATTAGAATGTTTAGAATTAAAAAAAGTTGAAGCTATAGGTTAATCATTTCTAAATGCTTTTTGTTCAGCTATCCATCCATGGGGAGCAAGATATTGGAAATCCAATATGTTTTATGTTTTTGGACTATTATGGCTATTTTATTGGTAGGACATCTACAAGTGACGTTGGTGTATTAAGTACCAAGCAATTAGATTTTTTAGGAATAAGTTGTAGGACTTGGCCCAACCATGGTTGTATATCTATCAATAGACTCTCCTATTGTGATTGAATGGAGATAAGGATGAAACTGAATATTGTGTTTGAACATATAAAGCAGGTTAAGTTTCCCCTCCTATTTTCTTTGTCGATCCTGTTACAACAGCATATTTCTGAGACTCCTCGCTAACTTCTTTCTATGTTCTTCGACCTGCTGGAATCAAATATCTGCATATACAGCACAATCCAGCCCTACTTCTTGCTGTTTTAGTTACTGATGAGGGCAGATTTGGCCCTCTAGTGACAGCGCACCATCTGGTGATCCCAGAATCGTCGCATAACACCCCGGCACCACGTAGGCGATGACTTGCCTTAGCCAAAATGACGAAGACCTACCTAGAACCACGTCGGATGCGCCTCGCACGCCCTGAGGGCGCTTCGTCACCACCTCGCCATGGACGACCTGTAAGCACCTCGCCAAGATCGGGACGGCCACCTTAGAACCGAGCTTGAGACCTCGACACGAAGGGAGACCTCCCACCGAGGTCTCACCGACCAAACTGAGGTCCAAGTAGCAACCTGCATGGCATGGTGGTCAACCTACCTACACCTCCGCCAACTTGATAGAGACCCAGTTGGCGACCTACCTCCGCCGACCTGACAAAGATCTAGCTGGAGACCTACCTCCGCCAACCTGACAGAGACCCAGCTAGTGACCTATCTTCGCCAACCTAACGGTGTAAGATCTCGATACGACTAGGTCGACGGAAGAGGCAACCTACCTCCGCCAACCTGACGAAGACTCAAGTAGCGACCTGCCTTTGCTGACGTAACGGAGACTCAACTAGCAACCTACCTCTGCCGACCTGACGGAGACTCAACTGACAACCTACCTCCGCCGACCTGACGGCGTAAGATCTCGACAAGACTAGGTGAGCAAAAGAGGCGACCTACCTCCACCAACCTAACAAAGACTCAGGTGGCGACCTCATCACAACTAAGCTAGGGACCTCGACATTAGGGACGACCTCCCCTAAGACCATGCTGACCTGATTGGGACCCAGTTGGCGACCTGCCTGACGTGGCAACCAGTCACTTCAAAGTGAAACACCATGCCCGACTCCTACGGGATCACATTGTTCGACTGTTAGACCCATCTCCCCACGCCGCCTGCTTTGGAGTTAATCTACGCGGATTCCATTTCCAACTAAGAAACTGCTATGGCCATGTCCTCCCGGAGATCTCAGACGCATTACGGTCACAACTACCTGCGCCTATAAAGGCATCTCCTTCAATCAGAAGAGGTATTTAGCTCTCTAGTTCTCTCGCTTTTTAGCTCTCTCAAAACTCTTCGTTGACTTAAGGATCGGAGTGCTCACCCCAGGTAAAGCAACCCGGACACTCTGATCTCTTTCTTTGCAGATCAGCTAGGCGACCTACTCAGTTCAGCGTCCAAGCTATCTACCAGAAGGGAGCGTTAGATCATGCATCATCAGTTACCAACACACCACATGTCTGATTTCAGTAAACCTTATACCACTGTTACATCAAGGTCACTTGCTCAGATACCTCTCAATGACTCAATCACAAATTTAATGTATTAAAATTTTTCATATACTTCAAATGCTTTCTCTCTTACAAATGATTCCTGCAAACCCAATTTGAATCCTGCCTTTCCTTTCTTTTGCTATATCTGGCATCTAGAACTTTATTGAGAAATTCTGCAGAACCTCTGCCTTCCCCAACCCCTAAATACAGTAAACTCCACCTCCCTAAAGGGTCCTATGTTACATCATTTTTATCAGAGCCAAGGTCTAGCACCACGTGTAGTTGCATCAGAAAGACCATAGGGAGATCCAGAAAAGCCAGTGAAATATATTGTTACCTTTGATTGCTGAAAACTAGATCAATACATCATTAAACTAATTTGGTGTTGAAGATTAATATGCCTTCTCATGTATCTAAATTTGGGTGCATGGTTCAAGATAACGATACATCAAGATTGATTGTTCTGCAGGAAATCCCAAAGGTTTGGTCTTGAAGAAAGAACAGTTAGTGCGAAAGAGCTTTTCAATCTTTCATTGATTAGATATTGATTCAGTATGATGAAAAAGCTATTTCAAAGCTAAAATAAATCATCAAGGAACCCTTAAACAAATCGTGGAGATAACGAGGAAAATCGATTTGGGGGTCAACATAAATAAGGTATCAACGGAACTCTGGAACCAAACAGAGGTTTCTACGAAAACCCAATCGAAAAATAAGACGCGTCTCATTACAAGGAGCAAAAACCTAAAAAAAAAGGCAAATGTGTTTCTAACAACAAACCGAATCAAGTAATAAGGTCCCAAAAAGAACAAATCAAACTAAAGGGGAAGAACCTAGCATGAGTCAGTGAGTCACCACCAAATCAGCAAGACAAATCCAGTAACAGAAGGAATTGCTAGGAAGAGAGAGAAACAGCTGACCTCTCTACCGGAATGATGAGACGATGCAGCAGATGACGAAGAAGGTTTGGAAGAGGCGTCATCGTCAACAGCATCGGCGACTGGTATGAGAAGCTCTCGATCTCTACTCGCCATTGCAATAGATAATTTATCATCGCCCATCACCAGCAAACAACTCCGAACGGCTCCTCTGGGGAAATCCAGAGAAACTTGGCTCGCTGCTTTTTCTCCCTTTCTTTCCTCTCGTATTTTATACGATTTTTACAGAAAGAAAACAGGAATACGTATACAGAGTTGAGTTAAGATTGCTTATTTTAATCTTAAAGACTGGTCATAGACTAAAATAAAAACTGAAAGGCAATCTGTCTTGTCTTCTACGGTTCTACCGCTTCAAAACGGATTTTTCAAAGGACAAAGCCCAAAGGTGGCCTGCGGCCTTCCAAGCGCCACAGCCCTTTGGCCGCTGGCTCAATACTCGTCATTGATCCAGTGGCCCACCTGAACATATCAAAGCAAAAAAAGGAAAAAGAAGAAGAAGAAAAGACTGAGAGTCAAAGGCATCCACAGACTCGAACCTTCCTATCAATTCCAGATAGCTGGCTTAATTGGAAATAACTGACAGGGGAGAGGGACTAAACACTCGAGTCTCAAGAGTACAACTCTGCTGCTTGGGTTGGGGTGGGCCGGTTGGGTGGATTAGGCCTCATCTTTCATGAGTTGACATAATAAATATGGGTTGGATTGTGCATCATCTTTCATGAATTGGTTGAATTGCTTACCTTTATGCAAGGCGAGAATGATTTCCATCATTGGGTAAGTATTAAAAATATGTGGGTTTGAGTATTTGGATATAAATCTAATTATAATAAAATTTAAGAAAATTTTCTTGAAGTACCCTTATGGTCTATTTGGTTTGTGCGACTGGGATGGGAAAATAAGAATATTCTTCAAAGATTTCTATTTTCCCACGTTTGTTTTGGGCGAAATAATGAGATGTGATGAGAACTGTATTCTCAATTTTTGGGACGTGGGGTCTTACCAAATAAATGTGACCCCATTGAGAAAGGAAACAACCGAGAAACTTTTATCGAAGGAGGCAAGTTGAGCGTCGTCTTCTACTCAGCTGTTGTCCAAGCATATACTCACTGGCGCCATTTTCGGCAACCTTTCTCGAAGGTAAGCTCATATTTGGGTTCCTCTCATGATTTTTGTTCGTTTCTGTACCATTTTTACCTATTTTTATTGAATGAGCTCCCCACGAAATTTTCCCAATGCCTAGAGCCATCTGTGGTCATATAGATCCAAAAAAACATATGATCTACCATTGAAGGCGTTTATTTTAACGCCGAAGCTCCAGATCTAGCTTCCGGTATTTGCCTTTTTCTAGAACTGGTGTTTTTTCTATATCTGCTATGTGTTATATATTTATTTCAAACTTGTCATTAGATTTGATGGTGTTGGTCTCAAATACATTTGTTTATGTTAAATTTCTTGTGTTGTAGATTTGTTTTAGGTCTATTATAGATTTATTTATTTTTTTCAGTTCTAGGCTTCTAGTGTTTTATTATCTCAATAATACTTGATCTCATATCTGTTTTTTTTTTCCTTTCATTTTTTGTTGTGTTTCAGGTCATCTCAGGCAACCCACCCAAGGGATTTTCAAGCTTAGGTACTACATCACAATCAACCCACGCAAGGGGTTTTCATTTTTTATAGTGGAATAGTATATGTTGATTTGAGAAAGTGTGAATATAATTTATATAATAGTAATATGTCGCAATTGTTGATATTTCAATTTGATATTTAAGTTCCATTAATTATTCATGTAGGTACCATGTTATTTGTGCTTTCTAATTGGGTTAAGCCCACTACAATAATCCAAATTTATTAAAAGTCTAATTTGATTTTTATACTAAAATAATTTGATTTAATTTGAGATTTTCTCAAATCATAAGTTACTTATTTGATATGAGATATTCTCCAAACCGAACCAAACTGGAAGTGGATAAATTCACAATCCCATCGACCAAGAATTCGATGTTCCTTTTTCATATATGTGGGGATTAGGGAAAGGTTATTACTTACACCCATCTCCCAGGTGGGTAAATAACTTTCCTACCTAGGGGATAGTTGCCAATATTTTTTTATGACTAAAATGGCCATTGAGTTATTTACCTAAGAAATATTTACTTGGATAAGTGCATTTACCCAAGGTTTTAAAAGGCTAAAGGCGGAGGTGAGGCGTAAACCTCAAGGTGTTTTAAGGTGTCAGCCTTGAGCAAAAAAAGAAAATGATATGATCCATAAACAATAAAGACGTGAAAACATAAAATTAGGATCTTATATGGATTGGCTTGTATGATATATTGGACATGAATTCATGGTTCAAAGTATCCATACACCCCAATATGCTGAAAGGGATGTATTGAGTATCGACACTTTGAACCATGTATGCCTTTTTTTCAATTATTTTTTAGTTTTACAATTATATTACGTAATTATTAAAAAGAGTTTTTTAAAATGCCGTAAAAAGGGGTATTGGTACCCCAAAGAAACATTACAATTTGGATTAGAATTTTACCAAGGTAGTTTTTTTTCATATTGTTTTTCCTAAAAGAAAAAAACCATAGAAATCAAACTTTTTAATTTAGGGATATGAACCAACATTGTTTTAAGAAGAAGGCATTCCTATTTCCTTTTTTGCAATAGTATACATTAGCAAAGAGTGTCCATCTATATGATGCATGTGCTTTAGAAGAAATAAATTATCAAGTATGATAAAAATGGGTAAGTGGGTAAGAATGAAGCATGAACAATAAAATAAGTTATTACCTTACACATTTTATATGCAAGTTTCTTTTTATTTATATGTTTATTTATTTGCTCATTACACCAATATATACAAAATAAGGCTTTTTTTTATCTTAAATTTATGTTCCCCTATGTAAACATTCATGCTCCACATTAATATGATGATTAGTTGAGGCCTAAGCCTTGGACATTTTGAGGCCAAAGGCCCAAAGGTGTAAGCCTCAAACAACTCAAGGCCTAATTGCTGATGGGGTCTGACATTGAGGCCATACCTCTTTTCCCAACCTTTTAAAACAATGCATTTACCCAAATAAATAACTTACCACAAAAAGCAAATGGAACCTATATAAATGAAAATGCCCATCAAAGAGCATTTAAAAACATACAATTAGACTTATCTAGAAAATAACACATCTATACTAACTTACCTGGATAATATTTTACAAGTGAGTTACCAGAAAATGAAACGAGCTAGCTGGTCATCAACTAATCATAAAGTCAGATCTGAATCATTCGATACTCTGCCTCTAGTCTATACAAGTTGTACCACACAAAACTGCTATTTGTTGATTTTGTTTCCTAATCTTATCTAATATATATATAAGTAAGAAAATTTTCTTTATATTAATTACTTGAATTTTAGATATAACATAGTTAAGATAGAAATTGGAAATTAACAAAAGTAACAATTTGATTAAAAATAAACATAAATGTATGTAGTAAATGTGCATGCACATTCCACATGGAAAATTTAAATTACATTAACAATTATTATTATTATTATTATTATTATTATTATTATTATTATTATTATTATTATTATTATTATTATTATTATATTTTGTATTCCATTTCTGTTATAAATAAAAATATTTTTTACTTTAACAATTATTTTTATTTAATATGATGAATATATAACATTATAAATGTTCCCAAATGTTTTCAACAAAATTATATACTTTTTCATTTTTTTATGTTCTATCTTTTTTTAAATATTTATTATTCAATTATGACATCATGAGTTTCTTTGAAAAGTTGGATCATTGACCCACCATCTAGATAAGAAAATAGCTTTGTTTTTCGGATCAGTTTTAAATTATATAGTTCATCTATATTTTATAAATATTTTTTACTTATTACACCTAATTTTTGTTTGACAATATATATATATATATATATTCTTTTGATTATTTATATTTTTTAAGATTTATTGTTTAACTATCATATCATCGATTAATCCATTTGACCCAAACTACTAACCCACCACCCAAAAAGTAAAATAGTTTGATTTCTAGGTTGACATTAAATTTTGTATTACATTTCCATATTGACAAAATTATTTCTTATGTATAATTCTTATTCTTGTTCAATATAGTGAATTTATAATATTAGAGATGTACCTAATATTTTATTTTTTTATAAATATATAACATTAGATATGTTCCCAAATTTTCTCTTTTTTTTTAAATTTTTGTGATTATTTGTATTTTTTATTTTAAAAAATGTATTATTTGACTATGGAATCATTTAATTTCTAAGTTGATTTTAAATTTGGTATTCCATTTTGATCATTAATAAAACTACTTCTTATATTTCATACTTATTTTTGTTTAGTATAACGAATATACAATATTAGAGACATGCCCAATTCTTTTTTATTTTTTTATATTATATATTCTAAATTTTTATTATTTAATTATGGTATTATTTATTAACCTTTTTTACCCTAAATGGTTTAATTGCTTTCCCACCACAAGGAGGGAAGAAAATGGTATTGTTTTCAAATTATTTTTTGAAATATTTTGTATACTATTAAAATTAATGTTGTAGATTTAATTAGTAGAATTTAATGATGAGAAAAAAATATATCTTAAATATAGGATTTAATGAAATTGAATAGGAAAATGGTTTTATTTAAATTTTACATTATATTTCCATAAATAATAAAAACATTTCTTATTTATCATACTTATTATTGTTTAATATGTCAAATATATGATGTTAAAAATATTCCCAATTTTTTATATTTTTTTCATTTTATCTAATTTTGAATTTTATGATTTAATTGTAGCAACATGGATTGGCCCATTTGACCCAAAATGGTTTAATTTCTTACCACTTCCTAGATGAAAACACTATTTTTTTTTTCAAGTAGATTTTAAAAGTATAAGTTTTTATGTTATTAGAATTATTAATTTATTATATATGGATTTAATTAATAGAATTTAATGATGAGAAGAAGCAAAAATGCCTTAAATATGTGATTAAATGAAGGTAAATGCAAATTAATACCTTAAGTGTTGGATTTAATGAGAGTGATTTGAATGAATTGGATATCTTAAAATTACCTCTTTTCAACTTATTTAATATCAATAACCAATTATCCTATTTACCCTTATTTTTATCAATAAATTTAAATATAAAGGGTAGATTTTGTCATTATAAAATTCCAAAAATATTCTTGAGGATATTCGTACTTTTTAGGATTGGTATATTCGTGGCAACCTCTCCATTGAAAAAACGGTATCCGCAGATATAGTATGTGTGAATTATAAAGCGAGCATGCGAAGTCCATTGAATGGTATTATCCGTGTAACATCATGTGAACGTGACGGTGGAGTTTCTACCTTATTGATTCCCCCAGTCCCCTATAAAGATTCTCTACTTCATTCGAGTTCCCCCTTTCTGTGGCCTCTTTCTCTCTCTCTCTCTTCCTTATCTCTGCAGGTTCCCTACCACCCTCTCTCTCTCTCTTCTCATGCTCGCAATATGTCTTCTCCTTCCCTCTTCTTTTCAGTCACGCGAGCCGTTTCCCTCTTATGCTACTCTCCCTAGAAAGCCTCACCAACATGTGCTCCTGAGTGAAGGCAACCAAGTCTTTGGGAAGCAGTTCTCAAGACAACGAAGCTGGTAGCTGGCACCATGGATAGGGATATGTCTCACATGAAAATCATTGTAAGGGCCTCATGCTGATGGATTTCGGTAGACTTTAACAAAATCAAAACTGGTTCATTGAGGTTTGATCTCTTACCAATTGATTCAGTCAGCTACATATCTTACATTCTCACTCAATGATTTAATTTTGAAGCTTGATCTCTTATTCCAGTTCATTCTTCCTTGTGCCCTTTAAATATTTGCGAATCTCATTTCTAACCAGGCATCAAGATGGATAACTATCTGTATTTCATACAACATATTATTTATGTGATCTGGATTCATTTTGAACGTGTGAATTTGTAAATGGTTTAAATGTATTGATCTTATTCATATAATATGTTATTTATTGTGGGTTTAACTTTCCGGATATTTTTTTCCCTAATAGATTCTATTTATTGTTATTTGGTGATAGTATTACATTGTTACCTAAATGATATGTGCTATGAGTTCTTAATTGCTTAATTTTTGTTAACCAATTCCTTTAAATCATATCCTGTATAAATCTCTATAAGATTGCTGAAATGGTTGATTGAATTGATATTAATTTTGAATTGCATTTGAATAATATATAAAAGAAAAAGGAGAGAATTTCCTAAATTAACCATGGCTAGGCTTCGGTCAATAGCTGGTCTCCTAATAGTACACGACCTAAAAGCAGATTGGAGGTGCAAGAAGGCTTATAGGCGGTATGGTTTGAAAGGAAGATGTAAAGATATCTACTCAAAAGGCAAAGCCTAATGAGATATTTCCTAGCAGCCAAGTTGTTGGTAATGCTTCAACACTTAAAACCAATAAAAAACATAGGAAAAAAATGCTTTTACGCATAATGGAACAGAGTGGTCAATCATGATCAGTTTTATAACTTGGATGGTTCATCTCCCATTCATTAAAATTATAAAGATCACAATTTTTATTTTTGTTTAGGCCAACTGAAATAATGGAGTGATAGCCCTGCAAAACACGACCTCTCTCTAATATATATATATATATATATATATATATATATATATATATATATATTAAAGAGAAAGGGGTGGTCCTACTTCAGAGATGTGAGATGTGCTGTAGGACTGTTGTGGGGAGCAATTTTGTAGGGGATGATTTGGTCTCATTACGAGTTCAAATCAGCCATCACAAGATTGTCCCCACAACTGCTCACACCACATTTCCGCCAAACATCTATCCATGATAATCTCAAAAATTATGATGTCATTATTGGGATATATTCTCAATACACGGCGGGGTTGATTTGGTTAAGAGTTCAAATCAACCCCCCACAACGTCCCACAGCACATCCCGGCCATGTATTGAGAATATCTCCAGATAATGGCATTATGATTTCTAGGATTATCAATCATCAGGATGCTCCCATTTCCCAATACACGGAGGCGATGTGCTGTCTTACGTTCTCCGTCATTACAATTTGCATCAATACATCAAAGTATTTTCTTTATTTTCGTTGAATACATCGAAGGTTTTGATTCGTAGCAAAAGTCGTTATAGTAAAGCAAATCCACTATCAGGATCGTCTGTAACCTTGATCCTGCTGGACCTGCTCTCAGACCATTCCCATGGAGGTGTGGTTCATCGTGGTCGCCTCTCTGTGCATCCCTGAAATTCCTTCTTGATCTCATATACAGAAAGCTCCCACCAGGTCCCTTTATTGTGCCTCTCTTAACCAACTTCTTATGGAAGGACACACCTTTTTCCGAAATCGAATCCGTTCTTCGCCACTTACGCGCCAAGTACGGCTCCATCTTCAAGCTCGACGTCGGCTTTCGCCGCCCACCAACATGCCCATACAGCCCTCATCCAGCACGGCGCCATCTTTGCCGATCGTCCGCCGGCTCTAGGCCACCCAACAACCAATACACCATCAACTCCGTCGCATACGGCCCACTCTGGCGTCTCTTCCGCCGGAATCTCACCTCCGAGATCATCCACCCTTCACGAGTCAAATCTTATGGCCACGCCCGCAAATGGGTCTTGGACATACTGATCAGTAGGCTAAGGAAACAAGCCAAATCCGGCGAACCCCTCTGTGTGGAAGATCACTTCCATTACACGCTGTTCTGCTTATCGGTATTCATGTGTTTTTGAGAGAAATTCGATGAGAAGGTCATCAGAGACGTCGAGAGTGCTCAGCGGAAGCTCTTGACTAATTTCGGCCGATTCGACATACTTGCTTTGCTGCCCAAATCGGGAAAATTCATATTCGGAAGAAGTGGAACGAACTCTATCAGCTGCGATGTAATCAAGAAAGTGTCCTGATTCCTCTGATACGAGCCCGACGAGAGCAACAGATGAAGAAGAAGAAGCAAAGCGAGGAAGGGAAGGGCGAGATAGTCGTCGGCTACGTGGATACGTTACTCAATCTCCAGCTACCCGACGGAGGACGGATGCTCACGGGGAAGGAAATAGTCTCTCTGTGCGGGAGTTTCTCAACGGCAGCGCTGATATAACATCCGGCGGTCTGAAAAGACATCCGCCGGGACATTTCCTGCTGCCGCACGCAGTAATTGAGGATGTCACCATAGATGGGTATCTTGTACCAAACAATGCGATATAGTGAATTTCATGATAGCAGAGATGGGGTGGGACCCAAAAGTTTGGGAGGATCCCATGAAAGTTCAGGCCGGAAAGATTCTTGACACGTGGCAATGGAGCGGAAGAGTTTGATATAACCGGGACTAGAGAGATTGCGATGATGCCGTTTGGGGCAGGGAGGACCGGAGGAGGATATGCCCCGGTCTTACTTTGGCCTTGCTTCATATGGAGCATTTTGTATGGCCAATTTGGTTAGGGAATTTGAGTGGACGGTCAGGGATTCTTGACACCTTCACCATCGTGATGAAGAAACCTCTAAGGGCCCACATGTCTCCAAGGAGAGTGTAATCATAGAAGTCTCACATTTGCTCCTTCCAAAATGGCTCCATTTGGGGATAGTGCAAATTAAGGCCATGTTTGAGAGTGTTTATATTAAAAATAAGTGATTAAAAAACATGTATTTATCTGAATAAATAATTATTTAAGCTTTATTTGAATAGACTTTTAAAAAATATTTTTATACGCATACTTTGTACTTCTGTTTTTTATATAGTGAACACCCCTATGTATAACAAAGTTGAGTTGAGGATTTCTTCTATGATCTTAGCCTTTGCTTTTGCTTTGGCATCTCGACATTGATGTTACACTTGGGCCTTTTCTGCATATGTTTGATCTTTGTTCAGAGAGAGGATCTTTTTCTTTTTGTTTACTTGAGGATTGAAATGGAGAAATCAAATTGCCGATTATGCCTATATTTTTTCCCCTTGCAAATTAAGCCATGTGTTTTTTCATTACATGGAGTTTGTAGTGAAATGAACTAGTTAAATAATTCACCATTTCCAACTTTATTGAGGCTAACCCTAGCCCTATGAGTTCTCCCACTCGTGGATTGTAACAAAAGGCAATTAGTTCCTATCATTAATAAAAGTACATGGTAGTAGGGTGTCAATCGGATTGGATTTGATCCAATCCGATCCAGTCTAATGTGAGTCCATTATAAATGGACCAGGTTCAATCTAATCCAATGAATGTTTTGGACTAATTTGGACCGGTCTAATTTAACGTCTAGACCATCCAATATGTTCAAATTCATTTTGATTTATATTGATTTAAACCCAAATCCGATCTATTGACACATATATTCTTATCTTATATCAATGGATTAAATATTGGTTAATCCAACCCAATCCAATATAAATTTGCTACGGATGGACCCAGCCCAATTCAATATAATAAATATTTTGGACCAGCTCGGTCCAATCCAATATGTCTTGTTGGCCCATCCAATCCATCCAAATAGACTTTGGATTAGACGGGGTCCAATTCAAAACGATCCATTGGCACCCTTACATGTAGAAAACTCTTGTATATAGCCCGGGATGACAATGGGTCGGGTTCATTAGGATTTGACTAGATCCTAACACAACCCTCCAATGTTCTTATTTGAACCCGACCTAAACCTATAGGGTTCGACCCGATACTGGCCTGACACAATTTGCAGTTTTTATTTTTCTTATTACACATTTTAAAAACCTAAAAGCCATTTATTTAAGTTGGAATTCAGTTTATGGGTTTTGAGGTATCACTTTGTCCATTATGCTATGTTTGGTTGCACACCAATTTAGTGTTTAATTTTGTGTTGGGTTTTATTTTATTCTGCTTCATGTCTTAATTTGTTTCATTTGTACCGCAATCAAACAAAATAATCTAAATTTTGAAACAAAAATAAGTCAGAATTTACACTCAAATCATTTGCACTGTCATAGTTTTGTACCGGTGCAAATTTATTTGTATTGTAACCAAACACAGCTTTAGTAAAAGAGGGGAAAACAAACTAAACATGTAAAGAAATGCTAAACCTTAAGCAGTTTATAGCAATTAGACCTGGGGCAGGGCCCTTTTTTTTTGGGGGGGGGGGGTTGTCATTTAGTTTTTATTCAAAAAATTAGGAAAAATAAAAGACAATGTGAAGAAGTGAGGAAAGGATAGTTATAGAAAACATCTAGGTTGGTTTTAAATTTTGAAATTCATTTTCATCATCAATAAAAATACTTATTATTTATCAAACTTAGTTTTGTTTAATATGACAACTATATAATATTAGAGTTGTGTCCAAAATTTTGTACAAAATTTCTTTATTATTTATATTTATATATTTTTTTATTTTTAGTATTTATTTATGGGATCATGGGTTCACCTATTTGACCCAAATAGTTGTATTGCTTATATGCCACATAAAAAAAAACTTGTTTCATTTTTGGGTTGATTTAAAAAATAGTTTTGTATACTATTAAGTTATTGTTCATGGATTTTAATAGTGGACCTTAATTTTCTTTTAGTGTTTAATTATAGCAGCATGGATTCACTACTTACCCACTATACATAAAAAACCTTGTATTTATTTTTGGGTTGGTTTTAAAAAATAGTTTCTTATACTATTAAAATTATTCTCCATGGATTTAATTAATGGAGCTTAAATTTTTAGTATTTAATTATAGCATCATGGATTCACTTTCACTTAGATGGTTGAATTGCTCACTTCCATGTAAAAAGATAGTTTCACTTTTGGGTTGATTCTAAAAATATAGGTTTTTATACTATTAAAGTTATTATCCATAAATTAAAGTCATGGAATTTAATAATTAGAAACAAAAATATCCTACATAAGACATTTAATAAGAGATAATGGGAAATAATACCTTAAATATAGGATTTGGACACATGCATGTGTATAAATAAATGACAAAGATATAAGTTGATGTCACATATCAAACTTAACTTTATGAACAAAGATATATATATCAAAGTATCGGGTATCGTATCAGATAATTTGGATATGAATATATACAAACAAAAGATATGAAAACACATGGATACACTAGGAAAATGATACAAATTTTGTAAATACATCAATTACACTAATTTTAAAAGTCAAAATAGCCACAAATAAAGCATAAATATATAAAGAAATATATTACTAATATAACAAGATACATAAATATCATATAATTTTGTTGATAATCCAACAATCAAGAGCCCAAGACTTATATTATATAGTTTTTACAAAATAAAACTTGCACAAAACCATTATTATGTTAAATTCTATAAGTCCAAGATACAAAACATATGCAATTATTATATTTTAATTACTATAGCAATTATTTTCTATTTTTACTTTTCAACATTAACAAAAAGGCAATTAAATATTAAATTTTGAAATATTTGATAATATCAAAATTACTATCATATGAAATTTATAATTTTTCTAAGATACATATATTATTATCATATTTTTACTTTTAATCTTAACTAAAAGTATATCAAAACTATTAAAATTTCTAAAGTACATATCATATGAAATTCATAATTTTTAATTATTAAAGTAACGATTCCATTGTTAACATTTTTATTTTCTATATTTTTTTCTGAAACGACAAACCATTTTTATATAAATTTAAATTAGTGGATTTGATAGATTCAATTTAATATTATATTCTTGAATATTTTGTAAACAACATTTTTTTATTTTTGTAAACAATAAATATGTTATAATTTAGTCTAAATTAAAATATCAATGGATAATTTATAAACAAATATTAAAATTTGAAGATACGTATAATGTACAATTTTATGAAATTTAAGAACTAAAACAATTATCTATTATTAATATTTTTATTTGTATAAATTTATTGAGAGTAAAAAACAATTTTTGATATAAATGTATATTTGATAATTTGCTTACTTCATTAATATTTATAAAATAGTAATTTTTAATATTATTTTTTTTAATGTTAGAATTATTGAATATAAGCATATATGTATTTGTCTAGGTTCATGTTAACGGTAAAGTTAAAAAAAATATATTTTATTTCACATTATATCACAAGTTGAATGATGACACAGTGGCTTAGAATGGTAGCAAATAGTGGTATGGGTGTTGAGACTTGAGTTTGAATCTTCATAGAGAATTTTATAAATAAGACAAGAGATGTGCATGTGTATCAGTGTGTATCGGAACGTATTGATCGATACAGTGTGATATATTGATCTATATCTTGTCACACGACTAGACGTGTATCCTACCAATACCGAGATATATCTATATATTAATATTTTTTAAAAATATAATTAAATATTTTCTAATAGGATTATAAATTTTAATTATTTTAATTTTATTTTTCTATAAAAACAAAAACAAAATGATTAACATTATAAAAAATCACGATGAATGAGGATCTCCACAGGATGGGGATCCTCGTGAGAACAAGAATGAGGATAACTTTGTCCCTATTAACGAAAATGGAGATGGAGATTTTCGCGAGAACAAAAATGGGGAGAGGCTCCGCCCCGTTGCAATTCCTATCTGTGAGATTGTGAAATAGCTGAAGCCGAAAGCGAGCAAATATGAAATTCTGTTTGCTCTCCTCTTTGTTCTGTGACTCTGTCTATGCATCTTTGATTGATCATTCATCAACACGTTGAAGTGGTGGGAATTGTGACCAAATTTCACTAATATCGGATTTGTTTTCCCTTTTCTTGTGTCCCGTTTGATTACAGTCGACCAGCAGGAATAAAATTTCATTCCCAAAGGAGGGCAGGGAATGGCCACGACAAGAAAAGAAATGAGATTCCGATTCCGTTCAACCGAATCAAAATAGCCCATTCTGATTAGATTCCAGATCCCTATTCATGCGAACCAAAGCCTTATCTTTTCCAAGGATTACATTGAAGCAGAATGAGACCCACAACTAGTAACTCTTCGTTCTCCTTGATCATTATTTCGAGCCTTTGATGTTGAACGAGTTTATTATCTGTTAATTTGCTTCCTCCGTTATCTCCTCCAATTTTTCCGACGTCTAAGTTGGACGTTTTCGCCCACCGGGTTTCTTTAAGAAGGAAAAAAGAAAAAAAGTTGCCGCGTAAGAAGGAAGTGAAAAGGCCGCGTAATTCAGACTTCACAGAGTGCAACCTGCAAAGCTTCACCTTTCATTTCAACACACATCTTGCCAAGAAAATGTGACAGACAGCACATTACAAAACATAGCCTGAGAAGGCAGTTCTCTTGGACACGACAATTTCCCAAAAATATGATTTGATCAGACGATTAACGATTTTAAAAACCAGATGAAAATCTATCCCGGCGTGCACAACACAACAAACTGCATACCAATAGTTCAAACTTCAAAGTTCAAACATCATTGACCGTACAAAAAAATCTTTTCAGAAAAGTTTATACAAAAAGTATCTGGTCAATGGTCACTACCCATTACATATCTTCTTTTCTGAATTATTAATTTATTACTCTTCACCTCTTCTTGTTATTATCCTAATTCCTAATCCTGGTGGTCCTTCCTTGCGTATCTAGCAGAGATCGAGAAGCAAGAGCTACACTTAATGGACTACCATTCTATTCCATTAGATTCGATGAAAGAACTAACAGTTAAAATCCAAATTCTAGTAAGGAACAAGAAGGAGATGATTGACTGGTTTTATCTTCCAGGTGACCACGTATGGCTGGAACAGCCATTTTCCAGGTGATCCTAGTCGTGCTTTTATGCAGTTTTCATGAGGCATTCAGTCTCAGATGCAGTCCATCCCCTTCTAGCATGCGCAGAGCACCAAATAAGATTGAGCAATAATCAAAATCCAATCAAATAGAAGGCCAATGTATAAATGAAAATGTTCTCCCTCAAACAAATTTTAAAATCTCAACAGAAGGAAACCCAATAGCTTTGGGATCAATTATCAAGTACAACAACAAAATTATTGTGGATAAATTGCTCTGGTGTTTGGGAGAATGTAGCAGAGTTTCAACGGTTGGTCCTACCAGTAACATAGAAATTTTGCCTGGGTTTATCTGTCTCTCATTGTTCACATTATTTTCACCAAGTTCCATGACACGAGATAGTAATCACCATTAAACCTATGCCTACCTGAATATCTGAATTTTGCTCCACAATAGAATAACTCATCCATCATAAATATGGAAAGGAATACATATAGTAATTGCATCATGGTCAATTCTTGCATCACCCATTTATAGTGGAGTCAATCAGCTGAAAAGCCAGCTAAAATATGAACTTCACAATCTGATGTTAAGCTCTTAACTGAATAGACAAGCAACTATCTTCATGGTCATGGCATGCAACTGATAGAATTCCTCATTACCCAGAACAGATGTTACTTGGTATTCACTAAATCAAGCTCGAAGAATCTATTCTGTTTATGTCACTTTTAGCAGAGAAAGGAATCAAAATGGAGACAATAAATGGGACTGAACTTAAATGAACTTGCACATCATGTTAAGAGAACAGGAAATTCAACATTCTTATCAAATTCCCAATTTACAGATGGATGGTTTCATATACCACCATTTGAGATTACTGTGTGCCCATGGTCAGCAAGCAGAAAACTTGAAATTTCCAAATACCGTTAGTGGGTTCACCTTGATCTCTGCAGAAACCATGCTCAAGATGTTAGTTTATAGTTTAACAGTACAGGAATTATATGAAAGAAGAGGGGAAGCAGAAACCAGAGAATCTAATAACAACAAGTGGGTGAAAAACAAAACCATTACTTTTCCAGGTTCAGGAAGATCAGGAACTTTGTATGTATCTGGTGTGATTTCCGTCAACCACAAACCAGGGAAAATTGCCTGCAAAACCCAATTACCGGCTTTAGAATTTCATTACCGACGGCGATAAATAACAAAACTCTTAAACTCCGAAGGTTTTACAAGCGTATATGTATTTGCGGAAAGAAACAGAAGCAATTTTTGCAAAGCGGAAGTGGAATTTTGAAGTGGGAGAAAATCTTACATCCTGTTGTTTCTGTATAATCCTAGGCCTCTTCTTTGGCCTCCGAGGTGGCCTCGTTCCCGTCATTGCCAGAAAATCCTCCTCTACCTCATATCGAGAAAGAGAGATCGAGAACTTCGGACGCTCTTTCTTGTCCTTCTCCACGACCTGGACTGTAGTTACACCTTGCAGCCGATTCGATTTCATCGTCGAATTACCATTTCGAAAAGGAGATGAGTTCTGCTGACGCTCTTCATTTATCGAGGAACCTCCCCCTCCTCTTCCGGCAGTAGTCTCAGTCGGAGCCTTACAAGCCGCTCTTCTTGTTCTGAGATTCCAGGGCCTCGCCGCTGCCGATGCTTCATTTTCTTCTCGTACCTCCGGAATCGTAACGTTTAGCTTATCAGCAGCCGTTCGGAGGTGAAGCTCGAGTTTTTCCCTAATTGCTTCAATCCCGTCGTCTCCATCCTTGTCAATCTTGGATTTCTCAACAGAATTTCCAATAGGCGGCGGCAACGGCGATTTCCTGGAGTTCTCGAAACCATTCGAGAACCTCCGCTTCAATGACCGGGATTCTCTACCTCGGATGATCGAAGCTCCCGATTGACCTGCAGCAGCCGAAAACCTGCGCTCGACAGAAGAAATTTCTCCTTTTGAATCAACCTTCATGCATCTGAGAAGTTTCTGATTCCCCCACTTCAAGCGAGGCATCGAGAAATTGTGCAAAGGCTTTGATTTCTCAGGACCCATCTCCATAAATTTACAGTCTTTCTTCTTCTGAAATTCCCGAAATCACCATGAACCGACGGAAAGAGAGCTTGAGCGGCAGAGCTCCGGTGGAAACTTACCTTCTTCTCAATTTCTCTGGTACATCAATTGCAGCTGTCGACTTCTGGGCATTTGAAAGACGAAGCTGTGGAGTTCGCGGGAATCTACAGAAACGAGAAAGAATTCAGTTGATCACGACCCCTGAAAACGCCGGGAAGCTCATATACACGGGACTCGGGAGAGAGAAACTCCGAAGCGAACAGAGAGAGCGGTTTTAACGTTCGGCAATGCAATTGGGCTCTTGGGTTTTAATTTGGGCTATTTTTATACTCTATAATGCGCTGCTGTGCGCGATACGCACCAAAAAAGTGGGCTTGGCTTGGCCTTAGCCCATTCCCTCGCGGGTCGCAGCCAAATTTTTCCGGCTACAAATACCATCCCATCGACGGAAAATTTGATGTGCAATAGAACTACAGTGCTAGGATGAATAGAATCAAGCCTGTCCGTTAGATTCTGAAAGAATTTTTGTAATTAGATTACAGCCCTTCACTCACTCGATAAGTAGACTTGTCAAAGCTCCAGGAGACAAAGAAGTTTGAGCGGTTGCACACAGCGCGCAAGTTAGATTGAGATTCGAGAATAGTGGGATTCCATTTGTCGATTTGCACTCATTGTAGGTTACGATGGGTATTACGTGTTTTCACAATTGATCATCAAGCGTCACACAGCTACGAATCGCACCTAACATGATAGAGCAAGGCTGATACAGCGGCTGCACAAATATATATTTTTCTTGTAGCGAGGAGAAATTCATCCTGCACCACACATCTGGAATCTGGAATGATCAACTGATATAAGAAAATAAAACCGTTGGATTAGGATCTGGATGGAATCACGAGTACGAGGTTACCAACCGTCAAAGATCGTATTTTAACCCACCAGTGCAAGAATATAAGGAGAAAAAAATTAAAAACCATATATATGTACTTTTCTATGGAGTAATTTGATTTAATTTTAGAGCCTTCAAAAGCAAACACATGATTGCAGAAAATTTACAACCAATTAAACGGCATCATAAAAAGGTGACCAATTATTTGATTGGTCAGAGCTCTTTTATATGATATCTTTGTACGATCATAGATTTATTTGGATTATTTAACTTTTAATGACTGCATTTTAAATAAGCCAATATTCACTTTATATAATATATGATAAATTATAATGTTTTAGTTAAGATTCAAAATAAGTTTACAGTGAGAAGGTTTAGAAGGTCATTTACTATTTATTCATAAAATTAGACCTGTCAAAAAGTTGACCCATTTCGTAAATCCGACTCAACCTAACCACAAAAATAAGGTTAGGGTCTCATATTTAGCCACCTGAATTTGAGAATGACCCGGCCTGATCCAGAAAAATTGGTTTGGGTTAGGTTATGGGTCAATCTGCTAAATCGGTTGTTTGGTTTAATTAAGATTAGACCTATTCATGAGTTGGGCTCGGGCTTGGCTTTTGCCAAATTTTAAATAGGTCTGACCCAAAGCCCGAGCCCGACATAGTATAAAGTTAAGTCCAAAGCCCGGCCCATGAACAGGTCTAATTAAGACTATTTATGTATTATTCGAATTTTCCATTCTTTAATCTTGACTCCAAATCTCCTGTCCACGTCTACCCATAATACCTTACCTCCCATAAATTGAGAACATCTCCCCCTGCATAATACCATGTAGGAAGATGAAATATTCTCCATATGTGACTGTAATGTTATGTGGGTAAACGTAGGCAAAATTTGTGTAAACAAAAGATCCAGACTCACTTAACTATACCCAGCTTTTCTAATCAATAATACATGATAAATCAAATGTCTCCTTTCATTTTGCGTCACAATAAAGAATTGAAATTAGCCCCCATAAGATAATTTCCCACAACGTCCCACATCACATCCCTGCCATGTATTGAGAGTATCATCGAAAGATGTTCCCAATACACGATGAGAATGTGCTGTGAGACGTGGTAAATTATCTTGTGAGGGGCTGATTTCAACTCCACAATAAAATGGGAGAAATTCATGAATAAGGTGTTATGATAAATAGAAAAACAAAAAAATCAGAAATTCAGAAGCAGGTTCATACCAATAACCCGTTTGGGTGGTTAATGTAGAGCGGCTTTTGGCTTTCTAAGGTGAGCCCTAAACATGCCACCTTTTTAAGCTTTGTTGTAAAAAATTGGGAGCCCCCAAATCAACTGTCAGTCATCTCTTGGGCTATTTCCGGTCTCCTTCAGCCTCGTTATATTAGACCAGAAGAAATAACTTTGTTGAGAATGTTCGGCTCATCAACCCTCCCAAACGGTCACAAAAGAGTATTCATAATGATTTGTCTTTTTATCATCCTGTTATGTCCTTTAGGAGAATTCACCCCCTAAAAGGTAACTGTTAGAGGGAGGAAATCTAAGTACATATATACCCTATAACAGCATTTCATATTATCGATGGGGATATCTCATATTAGCATTTCATACTATCAATATGGAATAAATAGATCTTAATATTTCACCACTTTTCGCAGTCACGGCACCCATGCAAATTGGTTTTGCACTAATCCACCTACTCCCGATTGAACACTACAATACTGATATCATCACTTACGCCGCATAATTGTAACTGAGAGGCATAGTGTAGGCTCTAATACCATTTGTTAGGAGAACTCACCCTTAAAAGCTAGCTGTTGAGGAAGAGAACCCAAGCACATATATACCCCACAACAGCATCCCGTACTAATTTGGGACAAATAAATCGTAACACATCCATAGAATTAGATGAATAATGCAGAAATACAAAGCAATTGTTGGCGCTTTTTTTATCAATCATTTTGGATAGTTTAAAAATCTTGTTTTTATTCTAGTGAATAAAAAATATTTTATTCTCGTCTTCATTGGCATGATCAAAGTACAAACATGAATCAGGTTTCCCTATGTCATCATCAAGTTTGCATTCTCAGTGGATCCATATGAGTGGCGCCTTAAATGTAAATGACTAGAATTTGTAAGGATTTGTTTTTTAAGAATTACTTGAATTAAGAATAGGGGTGCAAGTCAGGCGGGTTGGGCTGGGTTTATAATTTACCCAGGCCCAATCCTAAGATTTGGTCTTAAGGCCCAAGTATAGGCTGAACCCAAAATCAATCATGATCTTTCGAATTCAAGCCTAGCCTATATTGAAATTTGATACACTTGGGTTGGGTTTGGGCCTGGGCTAGGCTTGGGTCAATCAATGAACTCCCTCTAATATATACACACACAAATATGTATGTATATATGTAAATATATATCTATATAGGAGTGAGTATGGATCGGTTCGGTTTGGTTCCATAGCAGAACCTGGAAACTACCCTGTAGGGGTCGGTTTTAGGTTTTTGGAACTGGAACCTACCCTACGAATGTCGGCTCTGGCCTTGGAAGTTATGGGGTTGGTTCTAGAGTCTACCCGTAGAACCTGTTATTTCTTTATTCTCCTCCTTTAAGAAAAATAAATAAATATGTCCTTCAAAAATTTGATTTTCAATAATGATAATATATAGTTTAAAACTTATATTATCTTTATTGATTAAATTGAGTAATTTAATATATAGATTGTCATAATATATTAATATATAGTTGAAAATGTCATTATAATTTAAATTTTGTAAATATTACCTTTTACATTATTTATTATACACATGAAAATATTAAAATGAAAACAAATGATCAAACCACTTAATTAAATCGATGGTCAAGTGACACCAGGGTTGACATCCTTAAAAATCTTATGGGGTTTATTTCAAGGCAAGTTCGGTTTCAAGGCCAACCAAGGCCGATTCATCAGGTCGATTCGGGTAGGGTAAACCCCTAGACCCTAGAACCGACTTGGGTGGGGGCCGGTTCCAAGAATTTGGAACCAGACCCTACCCTATAATAAATTGGATAGGGCCAGTTCCATTTGGTTTCGGGTAGAATCTACCCATTTTGCTCACCCCCAATATCTATATATGTATGAATGTGTACAATCAAGCCAGGTTTGGGTACCCAACTCGAAAAATAAAAAAGCTTGAATTCTTGAGTTTAAGCCCAACCCAAAGACCAAAAATCTAAAACCAACCCAAGTAAAATTTCGGCTAGATCAATTCGAGCTTAAATTAGAAACACCCAAATTGCATCTATAATTAACAAGGAGATAAGTGCTGCTTTTTCCATCAAGATTATTGAATATATTGCATAATCTTACTTCTTTTTTATTTTTTAGATTTACAAACCATACATCACAGCATTAAATGGCACACTATCCTTAGTGTTTTATAATGATTAGAGTATAGTGTATACAATAGGTTAACCATTTCATCAAGTCTATCACTCATCTTGAAGTCAAAACTCAAAAAAACATTCCTAGGTCTAAAAGCGTGGGTTGGGCCAGGCTGGCCAGCCCATCACATGATCACCGTAGTTGGAGACACCCTTGGCTGGGATTGGGTAATTGGACTTGGGTTGGCTTTAACCCACCCAACCAGGCCCAAGAATCCTACCATTTGGAGAAGTGAAGTAATTTTAGGCGATTGGCCCATATAGAAATCAGGAATAGAGCCAGAGGGGTTATGTAGGAATTTAAAACTTTGGAACTTTGGGTCCAATTCTCTTTAGGCTCAGTTTGGAAGGAGTATAAATACAAATTTGTAGAGTACAAAATCTTGTATTTTGTATGTATTTATACTATACATATTTATATTTATACTCTTTCCAAACTGAGCCTTAATGATTATCACATGAAAAAAATGTAAAAAAATAACAAAAAAAAGTGTCAATGATATTAATGCACACGAATACCCAATTTTGAATACCAAATAAGGGTGCAATTTAGGCACACTCAATCCAAGCCTGAACCGGCCCAGCCCAAAATTTACATGGGCTGGGCTCGGGCCTGGGCCTAGCCCTTAGATAGTTTGAACCCGGCCCAACTATACACATACACATACATTTGTATACATATTTATCTACTTACATATATATTTTACATACATATATACATAAATATTTGTATATATATATATACATAAATATTTGTNTACATATCATATGAAATTCATAATTTTTAATTATTAAAGTAACGATTCCATTGTTAACATTTTTATTTTCTATATTTTTTTCTGAAACGACAAACCATTTTTATATAAATTTAAATTAGTGGATTTGATAGATTCAATTTAATATTATATTCTTGAATATTTTGTAAACAACATTTTTTTATTTTTGTAAACAATAAATATGTTATAATTTAGTCTAAATTAAAATATCAATGGATAATTTATAAACAAATATTAAAATTTGAAGATACGTATAATGTACAATTTTATGAAATTTAAGAACTAAAACAATTATCTATTATTAATATTTTTATTTGTATAAATTTATTGAGAGTAAAAAACAATTTTTGATATAAATGTATATTTGATAATTTGCTTACTTCATTAATATTTATAAAATAGTAATTTTTAATATTATTTTTTTTAATGTTAGAATTATTGAATATAAGCATATATGTATTTGTCTAGGTTCATGTTAACGGTAAAGTTAAAAAAAATATATTTTATTTCACATTATATCACAAGTTGAATGATGACACAGTGGCTTAGAATGGTAGCAAATAGTGGTATGGGTGTTGAGACTTGAGTTTGAATCTTCATAGAGAATTTTATAAATAAGACAAGAGATGTGCATGTGTATCAGTGTGTATCGGAACGTATTGATCGATACAGTGTGATATATTGATCTATATCTTGTCACACGACTAGACGTGTATCCTACCAATACCGAGATATATCTATATATTAATATTTTTTAAAAATATAATTAAATATTTTCTAATAGGATTATAAATTTTAATTATTTTAATTTTATTTTTCTATAAAAACAAAAACAAAATGATTAACATTATAAAAAATCACGATGAATGAGGATCTCCACAGGATGGGGATCCTCGTGAGAACAAGAATGAGGATAACTTTGTCCCTATTAACGAAAATGGAGATGGAGATTTTCGCGAGAACAAAAATGGGGAGAGGCTCCGCCCCGTTGCAATTCCTATCTGTGAGATTGTGAAATAGCTGAAGCCGAAAGCGAGCAAATATGAAATTCTGTTTGCTCTCCTCTTTGTTCTGTGACTCTGTCTATGCATCTTTGATTGATCATTCATCAACACGTTGAAGTGGTGGGAATTGTGACCAAATTTCACTAATATCGGATTTGTTTTCCCTTTTCTTGTGTCCCGTTTGATTACAGTCGACCAGCAGGAATAAAATTTCATTCCCAAAGGAGGGCAGGGAATGGCCACGACAAGAAAAGAAATGAGATTCCGATTCCGTTCAACCGAATCAAAATAGCCCATTCTGATTAGATTCCAGATCCCTATTCATGCGAACCAAAGCCTTATCTTTTCCAAGGATTACATTGAAGCAGAATGAGACCCACAACTAGTAACTCTTCGTTCTCCTTGATCATTATTTCGAGCCTTTGATGTTGAACGAGTTTATTATCTGTTAATTTGCTTCCTCCGTTATCTCCTCCAATTTTTCCGACGTCTAAGTTGGACGTTTTCGCCCACCGGGTTTCTTTAAGAAGGAAAAAAGAAAAAAAGTTGCCGCGTAAGAAGGAAGTGAAAAGGCCGCGTAATTCAGACTTCACAGAGTGCAACCTGCAAAGCTTCACCTTTCATTTCAACACACATCTTGCCAAGAAAATGTGACAGACAGCACATTACAAAACATAGCCTGAGAAGGCAGTTCTCTTGGACACGACAATTTCCCAAAAATATGATTTGATCAGACGATTAACGATTTTAAAAACCAGATGAAAATCTATCCCGGCGTGCACAACACAACAAACTGCATACCAATAGTTCAAACTTCAAAGTTCAAACATCATTGACCGTACAAAAAAATCTTTTCAGAAAAGTTTATACAAAAAGTATCTGGTCAATGGTCACTACCCATTACATATCTTCTTTTCTGAATTATTAATTTATTACTCTTCACCTCTTCTTGTTATTATCCTAATTCCTAATCCTGGTGGTCCTTCCTTGCGTATCTAGCAGAGATCGAGAAGCAAGAGCTACACTTAATGGACTACCATTCTATTCCATTAGATTCGATGAAAGAACTAACAGTTAAAATCCAAATTCTAGTAAGGAACAAGAAGGAGATGATTGACTGGTTTTATCTTCCAGGTGACCACGTATGGCTGGAACAGCCATTTTCCAGGTGATCCTAGTCGTGCTTTTATGCAGTTTTCATGAGGCATTCAGTCTCAGATGCAGTCCATCCCCTTCTAGCATGCGCAGAGCACCAAATAAGATTGAGCAATAATCAAAATCCAATCAAATAGAAGGCCAATGTATAAATGAAAATGTTCTCCCTCAAACAAATTTTAAAATCTCAACAGAAGGAAACCCAATAGCTTTGGGATCAATTATCAAGTACAACAACAAAATTATTGTGGATAAATTGCTCTGGTGTTTGGGAGAATGTAGCAGAGTTTCAACGGTTGGTCCTACCAGTAACATAGAAATTTTGCCTGGGTTTATCTGTCTCTCATTGTTCACATTATTTTCACCAAGTTCCATGACACGAGATAGTAATCACCATTAAACCTATGCCTACCTGAATATCTGAATTTTGCTCCACAATAGAATAACTCATCCATCATAAATATGGAAAGGAATACATATAGTAATTGCATCATGGTCAATTCTTGCATCACCCATTTATAGTGGAGTCAATCAGCTGAAAAGCCAGCTAAAATATGAACTTCACAATCTGATGTTAAGCTCTTAACTGAATAGACAAGCAACTATCTTCATGGTCATGGCATGCAACTGATAGAATTCCTCATTACCCAGAACAGATGTTACTTGGTATTCACTAAATCAAGCTCGAAGAATCTATTCTGTTTATGTCACTTTTAGCAGAGAAAGGAATCAAAATGGAGACAATAAATGGGACTGAACTTAAATGAACTTGCACATCATGTTAAGAGAACAGGAAATTCAACATTCTTATCAAATTCCCAATTTACAGATGGATGGTTTCATATACCACCATTTGAGATTACTGTGTGCCCATGGTCAGCAAGCAGAAAACTTGAAATTTCCAAATACCGTTAGTGGGTTCACCTTGATCTCTGCAGAAACCATGCTCAAGATGTTAGTTTATAGTTTAACAGTACAGGAATTATATGAAAGAAGAGGGGAAGCAGAAACCAGAGAATCTAATAACAACAAGTGGGTGAAAAACAAAACCATTACTTTTCCAGGTTCAGGAAGATCAGGAACTTTGTATGTATCTGGTGTGATTTCCGTCAACCACAAACCAGGGAAAATTGCCTGCAAAACCCAATTACCGGCTTTAGAATTTCATTACCGACGGCGATAAATAACAAAACTCTTAAACTCCGAAGGTTTTACAAGCGTATATGTATTTGCGGAAAGAAACAGAAGCAATTTTTGCAAAGCGGAAGTGGAATTTTGAAGTGGGAGAAAATCTTACATCCTGTTGTTTCTGTATAATCCTAGGCCTCTTCTTTGGCCTCCGAGGTGGCCTCGTTCCCGTCATTGCCAGAAAATCCTCCTCTACCTCATATCGAGAAAGAGAGATCGAGAACTTCGGACGCTCTTTCTTGTCCTTCTCCACGACCTGGACTGTAGTTACACCTTGCAGCCGATTCGATTTCATCGTCGAATTACCATTTCGAAAAGGAGATGAGTTCTGCTGACGCTCTTCATTTATCGAGGAACCTCCCCCTCCTCTTCCGGCAGTAGTCTCAGTCGGAGCCTTACAAGCCGCTCTTCTTGTTCTGAGATTCCAGGGCCTCGCCGCTGCCGATGCTTCATTTTCTTCTCGTACCTCCGGAATCGTAACGTTTAGCTTATCAGCAGCCGTTCGGAGGTGAAGCTCGAGTTTTTCCCTAATTGCTTCAATCCCGTCGTCTCCATCCTTGTCAATCTTGGATTTCTCAACAGAATTTCCAATAGGCGGCGGCAACGGCGATTTCCTGGAGTTCTCGAAACCATTCGAGAACCTCCGCTTCAATGACCGGGATTCTCTACCTCGGATGATCGAAGCTCCCGATTGACCTGCAGCAGCCGAAAACCTGCGCTCGACAGAAGAAATTTCTCCTTTTGAATCAACCTTCATGCATCTGAGAAGTTTCTGATTCCCCCACTTCAAGCGAGGCATCGAGAAATTGTGCAAAGGCTTTGATTTCTCAGGACCCATCTCCATAAATTTACAGTCTTTCTTCTTCTGAAATTCCCGAAATCACCATGAACCGACGGAAAGAGAGCTTGAGCGGCAGAGCTCCGGTGGAAACTTACCTTCTTCTCAATTTCTCTGGTACATCAATTGCAGCTGTCGACTTCTGGGCATTTGAAAGACGAAGCTGTGGAGTTCGCGGGAATCTACAGAAACGAGAAAGAATTCAGTTGATCACGACCCCTGAAAACGCCGGGAAGCTCATATACACGGGACTCGGGAGAGAGAAACTCCGAAGCGAACAGAGAGAGCGGTTTTAACGTTCGGCAATGCAATTGGGCTCTTGGGTTTTAATTTGGGCTATTTTTATACTCTATAATGCGCTGCTGTGCGCGATACGCACCAAAAAAGTGGGCTTGGCTTGGCCTTAGCCCATTCCCTCGCGGGTCGCAGCCAAATTTTTCCGGCTACAAATACCATCCCATCGACGGAAAATTTGATGTGCAATAGAACTACAGTGCTAGGATGAATAGAATCAAGCCTGTCCGTTAGATTCTGAAAGAATTTTTGTAATTAGATTACAGCCCTTCACTCACTCGATAAGTAGACTTGTCAAAGCTCCAGGAGACAAAGAAGTTTGAGCGGTTGCACACAGCGCGCAAGTTAGATTGAGATTCGAGAATAGTGGGATTCCATTTGTCGATTTGCACTCATTGTAGGTTACGATGGGTATTACGTGTTTTCACAATTGATCATCAAGCGTCACACAGCTACGAATCGCACCTAACATGATAGAGCAAGGCTGATACAGCGGCTGCACAAATATATATTTTTCTTGTAGCGAGGAGAAATTCATCCTGCACCACACATCTGGAATCTGGAATGATCAACTGATATAAGAAAATAAAACCGTTGGATTAGGATCTGGATGGAATCACGAGTACGAGGTTACCAACCGTCAAAGATCGTATTTTAACCCACCAGTGCAAGAATATAAGGAGAAAAAAATTAAAAACCATATATATGTACTTTTCTATGGAGTAATTTGATTTAATTTTAGAGCCTTCAAAAGCAAACACATGATTGCAGAAAATTTACAACCAATTAAACGGCATCATAAAAAGGTGACCAATTATTTGATTGGTCAGAGCTCTTTTATATGATATCTTTGTACGATCATAGATTTATTTGGATTATTTAACTTTTAATGACTGCATTTTAAATAAGCCAATATTCACTTTATATAATATATGATAAATTATAATGTTTTAGTTAAGATTCAAAATAAGTTTACAGTGAGAAGGTTTAGAAGGTCATTTACTATTTATTCATAAAATTAGACCTGTCAAAAAGTTGACCCATTTCGTAAATCCGACTCAACCTAACCACAAAAATAAGGTTAGGGTCTCATATTTAGCCACCTGAATTTGAGAATGACCCGGCCTGATCCAGAAAAATTGGTTTGGGTTAGGTTATGGGTCAATCTGCTAAATCGGTTGTTTGGTTTAATTAAGATTAGACCTATTCATGAGTTGGGCTCGGGCTTGGCTTTTGCCAAATTTTAAATAGGTCTGACCCAAAGCCCGAGCCCGACATAGTATAAAGTTAAGTCCAAAGCCCGGCCCATGAACAGGTCTAATTAAGACTATTTATGTATTATTCGAATTTTCCATTCTTTAATCTTGACTCCAAATCTCCTGTCCACGTCTACCCATAATACCTTACCTCCCATAAATTGAGAACATCTCCCCCTGCATAATACCATGTAGGAAGATGAAATATTCTCCATATGTGACTGTAATGTTATGTGGGTAAACGTAGGCAAAATTTGTGTAAACAAAAGATCCAGACTCACTTAACTATACCCAGCTTTTCTAATCAATAATACATGATAAATCAAATGTCTCCTTTCATTTTGCGTCACAATAAAGAATTGAAATTAGCCCCCATAAGATAATTTCCCACAACGTCCCACATCACATCCCTGCCATGTATTGAGAGTATCATCGAAAGATGTTCCCAATACACGATGAGAATGTGCTGTGAGACGTGGTAAATTATCTTGTGAGGGGCTGATTTCAACTCCACAATAAAATGGGAGAAATTCATGAATAAGGTGTTATGATAAATAGAAAAACAAAAAAATCAGAAATTCAGAAGCAGGTTCATACCAATAACCCGTTTGGGTGGTTAATGTAGAGCGGCTTTTGGCTTTCTAAGGTGAGCCCTAAACATGCCACCTTTTTAAGCTTTGTTGTAAAAAATTGGGAGCCCCCAAATCAACTGTCAGTCATCTCTTGGGCTATTTCCGGTCTCCTTCAGCCTCGTTATATTAGACCAGAAGAAATAACTTTGTTGAGAATGTTCGGCTCATCAACCCTCCCAAACGGTCACAAAAGAGTATTCATAATGATTTGTCTTTTTATCATCCTGTTATGTCCTTTAGGAGAATTCACCCCCTAAAAGGTAACTGTTAGAGGGAGGAAATCTAAGTACATATATACCCTATAACAGCATTTCATATTATCGATGGGGATATCTCATATTAGCATTTCATACTATCAATATGGAATAAATAGATCTTAATATTTCACCACTTTTCGCAGTCACGGCACCCATGCAAATTGGTTTTGCACTAATCCACCTACTCCCGATTGAACACTACAATACTGATATCATCACTTACGCCGCATAATTGTAACTGAGAGGCATAGTGTAGGCTCTAATACCATTTGTTAGGAGAACTCACCCTTAAAAGCTAGCTGTTGAGGAAGAGAACCCAAGCACATATATACCCCACAACAGCATCCCGTACTAATTTGGGACAAATAAATCGTAACACATCCATAGAATTAGATGAATAATGCAGAAATACAAAGCAATTGTTGGCGCTTTTTTTATCAATCATTTTGGATAGTTTAAAAATCTTGTTTTTATTCTAGTGAATAAAAAATATTTTATTCTCGTCTTCATTGGCATGATCAAAGTACAAACATGAATCAGGTTTCCCTATGTCATCATCAAGTTTGCATTCTCAGTGGATCCATATGAGTGGCGCCTTAAATGTAAATGACTAGAATTTGTAAGGATTTGTTTTTTAAGAATTACTTGAATTAAGAATAGGGGTGCAAGTCAGGCGGGTTGGGCTGGGTTTATAATTTACCCAGGCCCAATCCTAAGATTTGGTCTTAAGGCCCAAGTATAGGCTGAACCCAAAATCAATCATGATCTTTCGAATTCAAGCCTAGCCTATATTGAAATTTGATACACTTGGGTTGGGTTTGGGCCTGGGCTAGGCTTGGGTCAATCAATGAACTCCCTCTAATATATACACACACAAATATGTATGTATATATGTAAATATATATCTATATAGGAGTGAGTATGGATCGGTTCGGTTTGGTTCCATAGCAGAACCTGGAAACTACCCTGTAGGGGTCGGTTTTAGGTTTTTGGAACTGGAACCTACCCTACGAATGTCGGCTCTGGCCTTGGAAGTTATGGGGTTGGTTCTAGAGTCTACCCGTAGAACCTGTTATTTCTTTATTCTCCTCCTTTAAGAAAAATAAATAAATATGTCCTTCAAAAATTTGATTTTCAATAATGATAATATATAGTTTAAAACTTATATTATCTTTATTGATTAAATTGAGTAATTTAATATATAGATTGTCATAATATATTAATATATAGTTGAAAATGTCATTATAATTTAAATTTTGTAAATATTACCTTTTACATTATTTATTATACACATGAAAATATTAAAATGAAAACAAATGATCAAACCACTTAATTAAATCGATGGTCAAGTGACACCAGGGTTGACATCCTTAAAAATCTTATGGGGTTTATTTCAAGGCAAGTTCGGTTTCAAGGCCAACCAAGGCCGATTCATCAGGTCGATTCGGGTAGGGTAAACCCCTAGACCCTAGAACCGACTTGGGTGGGGGCCGGTTCCAAGAATTTGGAACCAGACCCTACCCTATAATAAATTGGATAGGGCCAGTTCCATTTGGTTTCGGGTAGAATCTACCCATTTTGCTCACCCCCAATATCTATATATGTATGAATGTGTACAATCAAGCCAGGTTTGGGTACCCAACTCGAAAAATAAAAAAGCTTGAATTCTTGAGTTTAAGCCCAACCCAAAGACCAAAAATCTAAAACCAACCCAAGTAAAATTTCGGCTAGATCAATTCGAGCTTAAATTAGAAACACCCAAATTGCATCTATAATTAACAAGGAGATAAGTGCTGCTTTTTCCATCAAGATTATTGAATATATTGCATAATCTTACTTCTTTTTTATTTTTTAGATTTACAAACCATACATCACAGCATTAAATGGCACACTATCCTTAGTGTTTTATAATGATTAGAGTATAGTGTATACAATAGGTTAACCATTTCATCAAGTCTATCACTCATCTTGAAGTCAAAACTCAAAAAAACATTCCTAGGTCTAAAAGCGTGGGTTGGGCCAGGCTGGCCAGCCCATCACATGATCACCGTAGTTGGAGACACCCTTGGCTGGGATTGGGTAATTGGACTTGGGTTGGCTTTAACCCACCCAACCAGGCCCAAGAATCCTACCATTTGGAGAAGTGAAGTAATTTTAGGCGATTGGCCCATATAGAAATCAGGAATAGAGCCAGAGGGGTTATGTAGGAATTTAAAACTTTGGAACTTTGGGTCCAATTCTCTTTAGGCTCAGTTTGGAAGGAGTATAAATACAAATTTGTAGAGTACAAAATCTTGTATTTTGTATGTATTTATACTATACATATTTATATTTATACTCTTTCCAAACTGAGCCTTAATGATTATCACATGAAAAAAATGTAAAAAAATAACAAAAAAAAGTGTCAATGATATTAATGCACACGAATACCCAATTTTGAATACCAAATAAGGGTGCAATTTAGGCACACTCAATCCAAGCCTGAACCGGCCCAGCCCAAAATTTACATGGGCTGGGCTCGGGCCTGGGCCTAGCCCTTAGATAGTTTGAACCCGGCCCAACTATACACATACACATACATTTGTATACATATTTATCTACTTACATATATATTTTACATACATATATACATAAATATTTGTATATATATATATATATATATATATATATATATATATATATATATATATATATATATATATATATATATATATATATATATATAATTTTAGATTGTGTTCATTGGCCAACCCAAGCCCGGGCCCAAGCCTATCCCGAGTGTATCAAATTACACTACGGGCTAAGCTCGGGTTGGAAAAATCGGGCTTGACCTCAGGCACGGGCTTTAAGCCTAAATTTTAGTGCCAAGCCCTAATTGACCATAAACACAGCCTAACCTGCCGGACTTGCACTCCTAATATCAGACATGTCGATATATTGATACCCACACATGAAGAATAATATGGAATGCCACCTATCTTAAATTCTTAATACATTACCCCCTCATCAACCCCTCATCAATGCCTTGTGTCATTGATACTTAAACTCAGTTTGAAAGTATGTACAGTTCAATTACAGGTTTAAAAATACAACCTGAATCTTGATGTGTCGTAAATGGTAAGAGAACAAAACCGACGTGGGCAATGAAATTGAACACGTGATCAATCCCAAAGATCTCCAATCCACTTTACTCCATGAATTTTTTTATAAGTAAAAGTAAAACATTCATTAAACTAAGCAAACAAACTATATATATCAAGAATTAATTAAGCGGATATAAATCCTTTTGACTTTTTGATGCAGTCGATGAGAAGCAAAGTAAAAGTTATGGGAATATAAGTAAGGGCCCGTTTGATTTGCAGGAATAGGGGTCTGAAATCAGAATTGGAATGATTTGGTTGAGTGGATTTGGAATCTCATTCTCATTCTTGTTGGAATGACATTCTCCTATTTGAGGGAATGGATGTTCCCTTTCCTTTTCTTGGAAATGAGAATTTTTTCCAACCTTTTCTAATTCTGATTTCAGTTCCAGTCTGAAGTAAACCAAATAGATGAGGGAAATATACCATTCCCATTCTAATTCTAACTGTAAACCAAATGCATCCTAATTTAATATTAGCAAAAAATTCACTGCTGAAAATATTTGATCCAACTGCATGAATCAGTTGAATCATATATCTCCCCATGGTAGAATTAATATATGATAGACCTAGATGCTCACCGTGATGCATGAATAAGGGGAATTGAGATTTGCTCTTCACAGAGCACATCTTACACTGACCTCACAGCCCTATCTACTGTGCATTAGGAATATTTTTCCATGAATAATGAAATGTTCATGATACATGATGGAATGGGACTGTAAATTCGGTGTGAGATACGCTATGTGAGGAGCAGATCTGGACTCGATGAAGGGAGTTCCCTTCCCCTAGCTCAGCTGACAAAGTGGACGGATGTAGCTCTCACTTGAAATTAACGTACAAGTTTCTCACAAACGGATAACAGATTGCTTATACCAAAAGTATCATCATCGTATGCTCTTAAACCGTTAAACTACATGATGGTAAGACAAGTTGTTTTTGGAGCTTTCCATTTTTTCCCTTATTAATTTATTTGTGATGTAATGTAAATGCAAAAGAATCATGGTTTATTTTTATTTAAAGTTTGACCTTGTAGTTTGGTACATAGTTTTCAAAACTGGACCGGACCGGAAAAACCAGATTTTCCCCAAAACCGTTTGATTTTGGCCAGCAAACCACTGAACCGGGTGGTTAATCGTTCGAATGGTTTTGACCATTTTTTTATTTTTTTATTTTCTTGTTAGAACAGGCCGAGCGTTCGGTTCGAACGGTTGGACCATTCAACCCAATAACGGAACTCCTGACCGATTTGGTTTTAAAAACCATGGTTTGGTATCATCACCGTGTTTATTAGAAAAATGTTGTGGATCAGCGCCATAGAGGCATTTTCTGGAATTATGGAATTTCACTTTTTGTTTGGTTGAACTGTTAGTGAATGGTTGTATTAAAACATTTTTTTAGGTTATGTAAAACCACTTTTTGGAAGAAACATTTGGGGCCTTTTTTATTTTTGGATTTTGAAAGGGTGAAAATTGGTCAATGGGATTTTGGTTCCTATTAACCAAGATACCCATGTTCCTTTCAGATTTATGTGGGGTGTATGGAAAATTTATTTTCCCTAGGGGTAAGTGATACCCATTTCTCAGGTAAGTAAGTGACCTTCTCACCTGGGGGAAAGTTGCCAACACTTAGGACAAAATTGTCCCTTTTTATAATGGAATTTTATGGCTAAGATGGTCATCATCTTATTTACGTGAGAAATAAAAAAACATGGGTAAATGCATGTACTTGGGTGTAAGAGGATCAGCCTATGTTGCACCACAGACTGATTACTACGACAATACCAAACAAATCTGTAGACTTCTTAAAAAGAGAATAGATCCTTGTGTTTATCTAAAGTGAGTCCACGGATGTACTCGATAAAGACAAAACATGGGGAGCGAAAAAGCTGAAAAGCCGCTAAGTACAAAAAGCGAGCCCGTGAATTGTACCCACTAAAGACAAAACATAGTGAGCAAAGAATTACAACACCCATTAAGTACGATAGAGCATGTCCCCTCAGAAATGACACATGGTAAGAGTCTGTGAACAATGAATAAAAGCGAATTTGTTCCTTGAATCGCAGCCCAATGCGTGTCACCATCTCAATGGCTCAGGGATTTGAACCCATAACTAACCAATGAACTTTCTGGAATTATATATATATATATATAACTGGCTTTCCCTTTTGCTTGTAAATAAGAGGGTCCCTGACGTGATTCCATACACATTAGTTCTCTCATTATTCACCTAGAATTTTGATTTCATCCTTTATATCCATCCTTAAAGTTGCCTTTTTCACCATGTTCTTCCCTTTGCATTCTATTCACATCCTCCAGAACTAAGACTATCATAACAGTGTCACCTTACATTGGGTAAGTAACTTCCCAAAAAGCGAACATGGCCTCAATGTTTGTTGTAATGGTAAAGTGTTTTCTCATTTTTTATCTTATGTGGTGCCTAGATATCATAAAAGTATGTTGGGTTATGTACAAAATACCATCGATTTCCCGCTTTTTAGAGTGTAAAGCAAAAGGCAAAAAGAGGGAAGAGATCCAAATGAAGCGGTTTATGGGGCAAAATGCAGGGAGAAAAAAAAAACATAGGAATTTGATTATGTTTTCTGGAAAGGACAACACAAAAATAAGGAACAAGAGTTATGTGTAAAATTAAAAGAAAAATTGAGAGTTAGTTAAAAAAAATGGTGCCTTTGTTGCTTTCAAAACCTTCTCGATTGTCAAATACATGGGTTTGGGGTTTTGTCCCGCAATAGAACCCAAGGGCTAAATGAGGATCATGGGCTGGAACTATCAAGGAATAGGATCCTCCTTGACAGTTCATGCCCTAAAAGAAATCCAAACAAAAGAAAAACCTAAAATAATCTTCATAATGGAAACTAAGACAACCATAATCAACTATGGGAAGAAATTAAACTTTCTTAAAAGATGGAAGTGTTGGGGAGTGGACTCCTGTGGGTTGAGTGGGAGACTTGCCCTGTTATGGATGGAAGAGATAAAGTTAAAAGTCCTGTATGCAGATAGTAATTTTATCCATGTTAGAATTCTATATAGAATTAATGGCAATTGGTGTTGTTCCTTCATCTATGAATTAACCTCAGAACCCTAGCTTTGTTTAGGGGATTTGAACATAATCTTCCAGTTAAATGAGAAGGAAGGGGGTAGGATGAGTAGGACCTCTCGGCTACAAAAAAAAAATTTCAATCATTACGGGTTACAAGAGCTAACTAGTATAGGACCTTGGTTTAGTTCATCTAATAAAAGAAAAGGCAATGAGATGATAAGAGGTATATTGGATAGGGGTCTGTGCAACATTGGGTGGAAGCAGTTATTTTAGGAAGCCTTTGTTCGGATAATGGTGGCCCTAGGATCATATCATAATCCTATAATGGTGGAAACTAAGAGAGAAAGAGAGAGAGAGAGAGAGAATATGGAGGAAGAGACCCTTTAGATTTGAGGAAATGTGGATGTTACATGAACAATGTGAACAAGTAGTCAAAGATAGTTGGGGAATTGAACCAATGGGATCATATTAGTTCAAACTCTATAAAAAATGTAAGGAAATTAGGAATTTTTTTAGAAATGGAATAAGGAAGTTTTTGGTAACATATGGAGGAAAATCCAAGAATTGAAGGAAAAAATTGAATCAGTCCAAAAGAAACCAGGAAATGAGCTTCATAAAGAAATGTTGAAAATGTTGGAAAAAGAGTTGAATGGGTATATGAAGAAGGAGGAAATTATGTGGCATCAAAAAGCAAGGATTAATTGGTTGCTTCATGGAGATAGGAATACGAAATACTTCCTGCCCTTACTCTGAAAACAAGAGCAAGAAATAGAATTCTGAGTCTAAAAATGAGGAAGGAGTTTGGTGTGAGGATGATAAGGAAACTGAGAATATTCTAAATGGTCATTTATAGGAAATCTTCAAATTCTCTAGGCCTGAAAGTATAGAAGACAACACAAATTGTTTAGAAAGAAGAATAGATGAATCAGAGAATCTTCAACTAGAAAGAGAGGTGACTCAGGAGAGAGGTCAAGGAAACTTTATTCCAAATGGCTCTTTGGAAAGCTTTAGGACTAGATGGGCCTCCAAATTTGTTTTTCCAAAAATACTGGAAGTGGTTGGGGAAGATGTTTTGAAAGCAATTTTTTTTTGGAGGTTTTCTCTTGAGAGAGCTAAATCATACTTTTATAACGCTCATCCCTAAAATAAAAAGTCCTAAGTTACCTATTAGCTTGTGCAATTCAGTTTACAAGATAATTGCTAAAGTTCTAGTAAATAGGTTGAAACCTCTTCTCAACAAGACAGTAGGGACAAACCAGTTTGCCTTCAACCTTGGAAGACTAATCTAGCACAACATCCTCAATGCTTATGAAGTGATTCATTATATGAAGCAAACCAAAGGAAAGGAAAATTGGATATGGGTAAAGCGTATGATAGGGTAGAATGGTATTTTCTTAGGGTTGTTTTGGAAATAATTGGATTTGGGGAAAGATGGATAGCCTAGATTATGGATTGTGTAACTTCAATGACTTATAGAATTCTTGTTAATGGGTCCTCGGGAGACACAATAATTCCTAAGAGGGGACTAAGGCAGGGTGACCCCTTATCCCCTTATTTATTCCTCTCTGTCTTTGAAGCCTTATAAACTAAATTGAAATAATATTGTCAATGATAACCAAATCAGTGGTTTAAAGCTTAATCAAAATTGTCCTACCATCTCACATCTATTTTTTATAGATGACAACTATTTATTATCAAAAGTTGATCCTAAAGAAGGGTTGGTCATCTTGGAGGCTATCCATTCTTATGAGAGGGTTTCTAGACAACATATAAACTTGGCAAAATCTGAGGTTTTTTTTTTTTTCAGTAAGAACATGCATCCTAGGCTCCAAAAAGTGATGGATAAAATGTTTAGGAATGAAAAAATAGATCACCCTTCAGTTTATTTGGGCCTACCCACTGATGTAGGAAAGTAAAAAAATATATATTTTTTAACTTTTTAGTGGAGAGGTCTGGGAACGGAACTCAGAGTTGAGAGAGTTTTCTTCTTTCATCATGGTTTTCAAAACTGGACCGGACCGGACGGTCTGATCGGAAAATCGGGAATCGTTAGGTGACCGGTTCCGTTTTTCCTCAAAACTAGATTTTTCCCAAAAACCGTTGATTTTGGTCATCAAACCGCTGACCCGAGCGGTTAACCATTCGAATAGTTTTGACCATTTTTATTTTTAATTTTTTAATTTTTTTTGTCAGAACGAGCTGACTATTCGGCTTGAACAGTCAGACCATTCGACCCGGGAACCGAACCCCTGACCGGTTCGTTCTCCAAGTCGATTTTAAAAACCTTGTCTTTCATCAATAGGAAAAGAGGTTCTATTAAAATTAGTCATAACAACAATACCCTCCTACACTATGTCTTGCTTCCTTTTACTAGTGTCAATGTGTGAAAATTTGAAAAAAAAATCCAAAGAAAATTTTGGTGGAATACAAAATTGTCAAAAAAATAAAATGCACTATCTAAATTGGCAAAATAAAATTGTAGAAATAAATTGAATGGAGGCCTAGGTTTTAGAGACCCACACTGTTTCAATCTAGCTTTACCGGCAAAACAAGCCTAGTGCTTGTGTACAGAATAAAATAGTCTGTAGGCTAAAATAATTAGGGCTGAATATTTGAAAAATAAGAGCTTTTTGAATCAAATCTGCCAAAGAAGGATTCATGGGGGTCAAAGAGTTTGTTGGCTACAGGAAGTATTCTTCAAAAAGGGTGTTGCTGGATTGTTAACTCAAGGGAAAATGTTAAAGTCTTGGAGGACCCTAGATTCCCATGATTTCAGGTTTTAAAATTTAGGGGCCAGCTCCTCATAACCATGTTGGGCTTTGGGTTAAAGACCTAATGCTGGATGGTAGGAGGGAATGGGAGGTTCGAAAAATTCAGAACCTCTTTAATGAATTTTATAATGAAAAAATCAGAAACATTCCTTTAGCAACAGGGGACCAGAATGATAGATTGATTTGGCAACCAAATAAAAGTGGGAAGTTTCTCTATGACATCTATATATTGGGTAGCTGAAAACAACCCCGAAATTGATCAAAGGGATTTGACAAGAGTAGATAGGGAATCAAGATATTTGGAGAAAAAACATTGGAGTCAAATATGGAGCTTAAAGGTAGATCACAGAATAAAGGCTTTCATATGAAAGTGTTACTAGGAGGCAATAGTAGTAAAGGAAATTTTATTAAAAAGAGAAGTGATAGAATCAGGGGTTTGTCCATTATGTCACTTTGAATATGAAGCAATCATCCATGCTTTCTTTCTTTGTCATCATGCAAAGGCTACATGATTTGCGAGCCCTTTATACCTAAAAATCTCATATTTCAATTCTTTTGTAGATTTTAAGTCTTGGTTTATCTTTTGGGTTGACGAGTGCAAAAAATGGGGGGATATGAAGTTTGTAATTCTGAATCTTTCAATTTATCTCCTGTGGGAAATCTAGAAAAATAGAAATAATTTCATCTTTAATAATGAGCTTCCTAATCCAAGTAGAACTGTTTTTGTGGCTTGCAGGAAGATGAAGTAGAAGAGCTAGATTTCCCAAGAAGACTGACAACTTTCTTCCCCAACAACTGATCAAAGAGGCTCCAAAGTTTTTTGGTCTCCCCCAAAGGTTGGTGTGCTTAAAGTGAATACAGATGGGAGTTTTTTGAAGCAAGGCCTGGCAGGTTTTAGGGTGGTGATTAGAGATCACATCGGGAAGATTGTGGGAGTGCAATTTGGCAAATCCTCCTCACCAATACAAGTTGAAACTGTCATTGTTAAAAAAGAGTTGGGAGATTTTGCAATAGCTATAGAATACAAAAGTAGTTATTGAAAGTGATTGCGCAAACTTAGTCAAGGCCTTGAACCAGAGTGAAAGTGGCTTGGCCAAAGATGCTTTCTTTTGTGCAAAGATATTTTGGTTATTGCTAGTGGCCTAGATGTTTTTGTTATTTGTGTTAATAGGTATGGTAATGTTCTTGTCCATGAACTGGCTAAAAAATGACTCCATGAGTATGGTTTCTTCTTAAACAATTGCCCTAGTTAGGGGTGGCCATGAGCCGAGCTTGAGCCCGATATATAGGCTCGTTTGCTAATCGAGCCAAGCTCGAGCCCAGTGAAGCTCGGCTTGTGAGGCTCGCGAACCTAGAATAATAAATAAATAATTTTTATTATATATATATATATATATGCATGCATACATACATACATACATACATACATACATACATACATACATACATACATACATACATACATACATACATACATACATACATACANACATACATACATACATACATACATACATACATACATACATACATACATACATACATACATACATACATACATACATATACATATATATAATATTTTTATTTTTTATGCATAACAGTAAATTATTTTTATAATTCTTATTTTTTGTATGTAAAATTATTTTTTAGAAAAGGATTGGCTTATAGTCGAGCTCAAACTTGTGAGCATTTGAACCGAGTTGAACTTGAGATCAAGTGTCTATCTCGAATCGAGCTCGAGCTCAAGCCCAACACTGTTTCTGCGAGTCAAGCTCAAATAGCCAAATATTCGTCTCGGCTTGGCTCGGCTTGAATCCACTCCTAGTCCTAGTTAGGTTTAGGACATGGCTACTCAGGATGGGCAGCCCTCCCATGCAGTTTTATAATTGGGTGTTCTTTTTTTTGTTTAATGAATGATATTTTTCTACCAAAAAAATTGATTTCCCACTTTTTCATGCCAAATACCATACGAACATTACTTCAAAAAACAATAATGGTCCAAACTTATCCCATTTATTTTTGTTTATTTGTGGGGCAAATAGAAAGTATAATATTTTTATATGAAAGATAATGAAAGGGGAAATTGTGGAATATATATGGGGCTTGGTTTTAGATCAAATAAGACACTTCCAACAACCATCCTAACATAACACTAGTGTGCCACCTTTTACCTCTCCTATCACACAAGAAAGGATGTTGCATGTATCAAACTAAGTTTATGTTTGAATAAGTTTTTGTATTTTCTAGATCATAAAATCATGAAGCATATTTTGTGCTTTTACTTTGTACTTTTGTACTTTTGTAATTATTATCAATGTTCAGAGAATCGGGCCGGTCATAGAACTACAGAAGGGAGAGGTTCACAAGTCAGAGGTTTGACCGGGGTTGAATTGTGATGATGTGGCAAATACATACATATACCATGGGTCATATATACTATATATATAACATATTTTATAATTTTTAATATACTTAAATATGATGGATGGATGGAAAGCTTCTTAATTTTTAAAACAAATAACTAGAGTTCAAGCTTTTAATTTACGTTTACTTTAAAATACGTACATAATAATGTAATATGTACAATAAAGAGTCATTAAATGGCATAAGTAAAGAGGTGGATTAGTGATAATTAAGTAATATATGAAAATGAGGTCTTGGGTTTAAATATTTTTAACATCATTTTAAATTTTCACTTATGTATAAACTCGAGCAGTTTCATGAAACCGGGACCGGTTCATTGATTTTCCAATTAAACCAGCTGGTCATCCGGTTTTCATTGGGTTTTGAGCAAGTCTAGTTATTGGGGTGTAACCGAACCAATCAATGCCCCGAGTCACGGTTCAACCAGTTCGACCGGCCGGTCCGTTCTAGTTTTTTAAACATTGATTATTATTGTGAAAACAGACTTTTAAAATTAAAAGTATAAATAAGTATTAGTTATGCCACGTTACTATACCACCTATGACATGATAATATCCACATGTCAAACTTGTTATTTATTGAAATTTATAATATAAAAAATGTCACATGACCCTTGGTTATGTCATATTGCACAAATTAATGTCACATGACATATATCCCACATATATCTATAACAAACTTGGCATGCATTTTGTCATGTTACTAATTTGACACATGACATATATTTTTATCATATTCATAAAATTGCAATGTGTTGTATATGTATGGGTATCATGGCATATATTTTTCCATATATTGTTAATTTTGACACTTGGTGTATATTTTGCCATATTCACAAATTTGCTATTATGCCACATGTCATATATTTATAAGTGATGCTCGTTGTACGGGGACACGTGAACATGACCTGGCATGAACAACAACTCAGCATGATAGCCTAGCCACAACCCGGCGTAACAAGCTCGACGAAGCCCGACCAAGCGACTCGGCGGGAGTAACAACTCGCTAGGAGGTGAGGCTTAGCCCGCCCCAAGCGCAAGGCCTAAGCGCCTCAAGCTCCCACAACCCTAAGGGACCTGGGCTCCCCGCGAAGGAGCCCGAGCTCCCCTTAAGCTCCGAACTCTCCTCTCCTAGGGATCCCCAAGGTCTCCTCTCCTAGGGAGCCCCGAGCTCTCCTCTCCTAAGGGAACCCCGAGCTCTCCTTTCCTAGGGAGCCCCAGCTCTCCTCTCTTGAGGAGGGGGCATCTCAGCTTTTTGCTAAGTGTCCTGAGAGAGAAGTACCTCGGGACTGCATCTGCAGAATCCGTACCTGCCGGATCAAAGTAGTTCGGAAGCCTGTAGGGAAGATCCGCCTGACATCCGTAGCTGCCGGATCTGGTAGCAGTGCCCACATCTCTTGCCAGGCGGCGTCGTGCTTGCTGTCCCTGAAAAGCATAGCACGCCTGACGAGTCCGTACCCTGCAGCAGTAGCTCGCAGGGGCGGCCTGCACCTGCCACCTCAGTCCTGACAGTAACGGCTAGGGCAGTGACGGTTACACCTGATGTGACCAACCTCCGGTATAAAATGACCACCACCCTCGCGAAGCAAAGGTATTGAAGCTTAAACACTTTCAACACTCTTACTCTCTACTCTCTCTTTGAGGTTCTTCCCCAGCTCTAACTTAGCCGTCAGAGTGTTCCCACCGGGATATCTCCCCAGGAACTCTTCACTTCCTCCTTCCTCTCAGGTGTCGTTTGTTCCAGCCGGAAGCCAGGTCACAGCCAGCTAAGAGTGCCCAGATCGTGCAACATCAATAAGCATAACAATATATCTTATTGTATGTCAAAAATTCTGCCATAGGCATATATTTATTTGCATCATGACCCATAGTTGTGCCTTGTAGCACATATTTTGCCATGTGACATTAGGGTGCAACTTGGGTGAGTTCAAGTTGGGATTTTTTCTCCATGAATTGTAAAATCCTAAAATCGGTAGTTGACTTGCATCCTTATATGACATTAATTTGCACCTTAGGTTCAGTTTGGAGGGAGTATAAGTATAAATATGTAGAGTGTAAAACCTTATATTTTGTATGCATTTGCATTATATATTTATATTTGCACTCTTTCATTGGAAAGAATACAAATATAAATTCGTACGATGCAAATACAAGGTTTAAAAATATAATATTTAAGGTTTGGCACTATACATATTTGTTTTTGTACTCTTCCCAAAGCTTTATGCATTTTGTGTGAAATTACATTCAAAGGGAAAAATAAAAAAAAAATAGTTAATTTGCAGATTAATATCCTGTACTTTGGGGGTAATTACTTTAATAGCCAATTTTTTTTTTGATGGGAAAAGTTGAGGGCTACACAAGATGGGGGGTAGCCCTTTCCTAGGCTGAGATTCTTTGGGACTGAACCTAAACCAGATGGACGAAAGGAAGGTGCATTGTGTGCTAGCCAATCAGCTGCTTGGTATGCTTCACGATAAGTATGGCGGAAGGAGATGCTTGGACTAAACACGGGGGCTTTACTCTTTCCTTGTGGCAGCAAATCATGAGCTTCGAGTCTCCTTCAATAATGATAGAGGAATCCTTAAAATTCAAAGCAATGTTGGCGGTGATGATGCACAATCTGGCCGGTCTTAGCTGTCAACGATCTTGCCTCTGAACTGAGTAACAGGGACCTGAAACGGAAGGAGAAGAGAAGCTCCGGGGAGAACCCGGC
>NW_010729080.1:2654784-2701403 GCF_000365185.1 Nelumbo nucifera | reverse complement strand
TGCGCGCTGTCGGGCGGCACGTGCTGCTGTGCGGCGTTGCCGGGCGGTGCCTGCTGCTGTGCGGCCTGTTGTGCGTGCTGCTGCCTATGACTGCGCCGCAGTGCGCTGCCGGTTGGTGTGTTCATAACAGTGATGCACCACCTGTTACACTTGCCGAACTCACCATCGGTGTCAACAGCACTAACAATATGGATTTCTACGACATAAGCCTCGTGGATAGCTACAATGTAGGTATGTAAGGGTGCTGGGTTGGACAGGAGCCTGCCAGTACGCTGTTTGCATTGCCGATCTCAACCATAGTTGTCCAGAAGGACTGCAAGTAACGGACTCCGGCGACGTGGTAGCATGCAACGGCGGTTCCGTGTTGTGTAGGGGCAGTGGGGAGGGAGGAGAAGAGAAGAGAGAGAATGAGAAGCAGCGGCAATTCCGACTGTGCTGGAGATTCGGGTTGTATGGGGGGAGCGGTTCGGTGCTGTGTAGGGACAGTGGGGAGGGAGGAGAAGAGAAGAGGGAGGGAATGAGAAAAGAGAAAGAAGCATTGGATGGGTTAATTGGATTTCATAATATTTTGGAGTCCATGCTGCCGTTAGGAACACAGATGCTCAACCACCATGGCTTTGTCATGGCAACTCACCTCTGACGCAGATGCTGTACCAAACGGGCTTGTAATTTGTATTCGGTTTCTCTGATTTGGAGTGATTACTGATCGGGAAACCAAATGCCTCAGCTCTCTTTGCAGTTGCTGAACCAATGCGGCCCAGTCCCAGAATGCCTACTGTTTTGCCACTGAACCGCAAAAGAGCAAGAAACATGAGCACAAGAAAGAGAAAGTTGAGTGCTAGCTTTACGTTTTAAAGGTAGTTACATCTTCTGATGAATTTAATGAAGAAATCAGTCCTGCAAACTCAGCTTCTTTTTCCCATGAAAGAAAATGTTCCGAGTACTAGCAGGACAGTTTAGACCTTGCACAGATGTATTTCTTTTGCTTTGTTCAAGAAAGTGTGGTGAAGAAAAGTTGTCTACACCTTGGATTTTGAAATTTTCTTTTTCTTCTTTTCCCATCAAAGCTTTTTCGGTATTATGTTTTTTCAGCAGCATAAAATTTTTCTTGTATCTATTACACTCTTCATCAAATGCAGTTCCTAGGCTGCTATACTATAGCAGCAAATGCATTCATATACCCTGCATGCCACCAATCTATTTGGCTTTCCTTTCTCTCTGGATCTTTAATCTGGCATGGTATTTTTACTGAATAATGTTACATACACCATTAGAATCTGTATTCAACATGTAATAAAATTCAGCATAGAACAAGGTTCTAATCTTGTATAACAAAAACCTAACAAAGCACCAGAAAGGAAACATCCTTCCCCAGCCTCATAAACCTCTAGTAATGTTTCTTTTATTCAACCCAAGAATAAAACCCACAATTGAACCAATTATCTCAATATAAATACAATTTGACCAATAAGTTGACCATATTAGATCTCCATGGGCACATCAAGAGAAGAGCATAATAAAAAGCTATCAGTCTAATTAGGTCAACCATCTGTTGTCAAATGAAATTCTAATGAGGTTTAAGTTTTTAATCACTCAAACTGCTTTTCTTTTAGTGAATGATGACCCATCTACAATGTTAATCCACTCAATATCACATACCACTTAGGCTTCAGGTACAACTCTGTTACACGCTGCCTTTTGAGATTTGCAATCACCTTGTACAATGTTAAGGATGGTATTATAGGATTCAACATCAGGAATTCACTTACTGCTACTGCTAGAAATACTAAGACAGTGAGTAAATAGGACTTCTTCCTACCTTTCTAATAAGGTTAGATAAATCTCCTTCTATAAAAACAAGAAGAATATTGTTAGCAAAGCCAAGTTTTTAAAGATCGACATGATATATCCAATACAGAGCATGTTGTATTGGCTTTCTGGCTGATGAATATGTTGCCTGAGTGGAATATCGGTTTCTTTATCATTCCACTTATACTTGCATCAGCCGATATGTGTTGGCTCATTAAAAATTTGCCACCTATTCCTATTTATTGCAACTAATTAGCATAATTTCAACTGATTAACCAATAATAAGTGCCAATTCAAATTTGTAGTTAATGCTATCGTAATATTTATTGCAATTCTCTAAATTCTAACCCTTAATTGGTGCAAACTCAAATTCATAATTAATACTAAAAACCAAGTTACTTATAAATGTGGAAAGTTGAACCTCTCCAACGTGAAATCCAAGTAACCTTTCTTTTTTTTTTTTTTGATAGATGAAATCCGAGTAACCTTTAACACTACACCACACAACATTATGCACATAACTCAGGTTTTATTTTTAATCTTTAATCTCATTTTATGAACTTTAAAATTAGTATTAGGATCTTTAATCCCATTTTATGAACTTTGAAATTAGAATTTTCCTTAGCAACCTTCCCTCAACTTTCTGTTTTTCTCTTGTTTTTTATCAAACCAAACACAGCCTTAAGTGTATCTTGGTAGTCCACACTTCACATAAACTATTAAAGTATGTGATTCCTATTTGTTTATACCTTATCCACTGTTATTTTTTTTACTAGCTACCTTATTCACTGTTGTTTCAATCTTAGATTTAGTGTTATTAATGTATTTGTGGGATGTTTGACTCTCCTTAATGTATCTATTGGTAATTTGGTATCTAGATCTTTCCACTGTGTCTATGCATATCCAAAGTGTATCACAATTCAAATCCTAAAATTGCCTTACCAATATGCTTTGTGAAACTGAAATTTTGAACCTTGAGTAAGACCCATGTCTAACAAGAAGCTCCTTTTTTTGAAGAGTAAGAATAACATTTTTATTGATAAAAAAGAAAAACTGATTACAACCAGACATGGATGCTAAGATAACACCCAAAACCAGCTATAGAAGGACAAGAAAGCCACGACCAAACATGATGGAAACAACCCCCCCTCAACACTGCAAAAGCACCTAGTCTTCAGCTTCAAACGTTTAGTCATGACCATTGTCATCCTTGTCCCAGACCTTACCTCCTTTCCTTACCAACTTCTTCTTCATTCTCTCTTCCTTTTTTCTCTTTTCAAAAATTTCAAAAGCTCTTCTAGCGAACTCCTCACCTCCCCAGATAGATAAACCTAAGCTCTTGCCAATTTTAACACCTTCACTTTATCCCCTTCCTCCTCTCCATCTTGATGAGCCAAAGTGAAACAATTCTCACCAACTCGACCTCCCTCCTCCATATTACCCTAACCTCCATACCTTCCTTTTCCAGAGTCGACCCCCCCCCTTTCATCACCCTACTTCGAATCTAAAACTTTTAATTTATTACTCTTGTAGACTCTCTTATATTTATTGGAAGGACCCTCCCCAATCAACCTGTCTTTTAGCCTTGAAAAAACCTTATACACCTGAACAAAATGAAACTTGTTTGTCTCTCTGACATTCTTCGATCCTTCTGAAGATTTAACGTCTCCTTCCTTGTTCATGCTCCTTAACTGACTTACGACTCCAATCCTCCCAACTGAAACTTCAAGCTTTTGGAACTCCTCGTACTTTGCTGATGAACCAAATTCCTTGTCCTTGTCCAAAGCCTCTTCTGAATCCTCAGCACAGCAACTAGTATTCCGTCTCTTGTCGGCACCCTCTTCCCAACCATCCTTTTCTACCCTTCCTTTCTTGCGCTCTCCTTCCAACTTACTGATTCCAATATTTTTTCCCTCAAACCCACCTCCCTTCCCTCCTTCTGGCCTCCTAAACAGCCAGCATTTTGATCCTCCACATCCAAATTCCATGGTTGAAACGTGTTAGGAGGTAGCTCGACAACAAATTCACCAAAAGAAATAACTTTACGTATTTGCTGACCAAGCCTTGTCTCCTTCTTTCTTCCACCACAGGGTTCCTTTGAATCAAAGATATTCTCAATCATCATCTACCTTAATCAAGTCATCCTTTGGAAATAGGTCCACTAACATTGATATTGTGTTCTCCACTTATTTGATGATTTACTTGCAATCACATCCTCAACAAATTCATGACTATTAGCCAAAGGAGTAAGAGGAACAAGAGAAGATTGCAAACTGCAATGTGATAACATTCCAATTCACTGTGATCAATAATCCAAAAGCAGTTCATAAAACGAAGGGGCATAAGATTCTCAGATGGCACTGAGGGGGAGATTTTTTCTTCAAAAACCTGTTTGTTTCTTTCTTCCCATACCCCTTTCCAACAAATTTGTCATTGCATGGTTTCCAGAGATGCAAAAAGTTGCAACATCTCATGGGGCACAAATGACCATTCCCCCACCCTCAAATTTGTTGGAGTTTGGATCTGCTGACCACAAGACGCTGGCCGCATCTTGTGCACAAGACACCACAGCTGCACATTGGTAACATCTCCCTATGAATGATTACAAAAGGTACAAGAGATGTTGTGTGGTTGGCTATAGGGTGTTATGGTAAGCATCTTTTGGTCAGCAGATCTAGATTCCATTTAGTGTTCCCAGGACCAAAAAAGCTTCCCGATAAATCCAGTAGTTGTTTCACTGTTCCAGGAATACCAGAAATGTCCCAATGTAACATTTCCAAATGCTGTCCAAGTCAATCTTACATATTCTGAGTAACTCAACTGTAGGTCACCAGAACACTTCCCTTGAGCTTAGGAAATGCTTTATGAGCAGTACTAAATGAAACAATCTCCATGTCCAAATTAACATAGCATGTCTTTGCCTTTTTTTTTTTTGATGAGTTATGCACATGTTAATTGTTTATAAATACAACTTCTAAACCAAAAATTAAATCAGTAAATGATTAAAGGAAAACTTAAATCTGGTTTTCAGGGGAAAAATGACTGCATTTTTTAGCAACCTCCTTGGTTCCAAGGAAAACACACATACACATAAAGGTATTAGAGCCATGGATACACTCTTTACCAACCCAAAATAGGTTATAAGCACTCATATCAATATGCCAGAAAAAGGTCTTTACCCAATGTTGGCCCCAACGATATGTCAAAGGGAGCATGATCAGCTATTTCTACTACTGAAATGTTTATATTTATGGTTATGCAGCCCGTCTAGTGGGTCGCCTGGGCAATGGACCTTTCAAAGCAATAGTCATTGCCCCGGTATGCTTTATTTACACTGATAAATTCTTATCATCGGAATGTATTTTCCATAAATCTTTAGTATTTTCTATAGCCAATGATTTATTAACTTTTATGGTCCTTTTAATAAATGAAAACATGACTTAATGCTTAATGCAAATGATATATCAAATGAGAAAATAGTTTAACCTTGCATATGCATATAAGCTTCTGAGGTCTCAAGGTTTTATATCGACACATGTGTTGTTAAGTCGAATACTGACCCAAATCTTGATTAAAACATAGCAAATCTTGGTTTGATCGCCAAGTAATGGTCATTCCAAACTGCCACTCATAAATCTTGGTTTGGCCCAATCTGAAACATAGCAATCTTGGTCTGAAGCATCGGATTACACCTAAAACTATATTAAAACTTTTCCTAGAGAATTCCAATTAAAAGGACAAACTTAACAACAGATTAATTCCTATACCGGGGCACCTCATAACGAGCCATTGCAGACAAAATCAAGATAGTGCAGTAAAGCTAGAATAATATAAAGATGGATTGCATTAATGTGTAGCCAATAAGCACATGCTTATCTGCAATTAATACAGAACACTGTGTGTCATTCTGGGTATCATCTGTCAAGAAGAAATTAAGCACAAATGCAGGGTGTCAAATGGCTCCAAGTGGCACCCTGAGTGGTGTATTTATTAATTGCAAAGACTCTGCTGACGCTGACAGAAGGATTTCCCAGGTGTCAATACCTATTAAAAGTTGAATGCATGTTCATTCAGACACACATAACACACATTAGAAATAATATCTTATGGGGGTTCTTTTTAAGCTATATATCTATTTATGGGTAATGATGGGAGCTGATGTTTCACCTAAGGCAACAAAAAATACATGAAATTCCAAACAAAAAGAGGAAAAAAAATCTCAGGAAAAGCAGTTGATAGTTTTGTTATGAATATAGAGAATTGATCTTTTATTTATCAACAATTTCATGGAATATGACATTTTTTAGTGGAAACTCAGAAATTTTCAGTCTCAATGGCTATGAAGATTAAATCCATATGCAAGTACTGATACACCATGGTTTATTGGTCTTTTGGTAAGGTTATTCATATATAGAAGAAGAAGATAAGACAGGACCGCTGATTCACAGATATACTTAATAAGCACAAGTAAGTCACAAATCCTCCTTTTGTTGAACAAACAATTCAAACATTGGCATTTCCACTTCTAGATCATTAAAGTTCAAAACTGAATCATGAAAGAAAAAGAGAACGGGAACATCCAAAAAGAATGATACAGAAGAACTGCAGACCTTCGTAGTCAATTTAAAATCCCCTCTGACCCACGACCCACTTCTCACGTAGCGATGTCAGCACAGCCAACATAAACCCAATGCTAAATCAGCAACATCCTCAGTAAGAACATCTGGAGTATTGGTAACCCTAATCCCTCTCTCCTTGCAGTTCACCAGATCAACCTTATCCAATCCAACGCTGAAGCATTTTCAAAAAAAAAAAAAAAAAATCCAACGCTGAAGTTAGAGACAATCTCTAACTTGGGCGACAAATTGATCATCTCGGCATCGCGATCAATCATCGCGCTCTAATCGAATTCGAATGCTCCTTCAGAAATTCCTTCTTATTCTGGGATTCCCAGAATCTGAAGAGCTTGAATCGCTTGTCGAGCTCCTCTTCCAGGAATGACGAGAATGTGCTGGTCATCAGAACTCCGATGGCTTCCATTTCTGGTGGATATCGAAGAAGAACAAAGATTTAATATTAAGACTGTGTTCGCTCCGACCTTCTTATTCTTCTTCTATTCTCGTCAGTGGCTACTCATTCCCAGTACTTGGGAGAACTCTTTTTGTTCGTTCTCTGTTGTCCAGTGATTACACATTTACACTGGTTCGGAATCTTCATTGATATTTTTCCCGTATCGGACCGAATCAGCGATTTGTTTCGCGCGACGAGTTCTTCCGAGGTCTGAAGTCTTAATGTCTGAATTCTGATTCTATTTTTTTGGCAAATTACAGATAACTACCCTGTACTTAGGGTGGTGGTAACACATAGCCACCTCAAACTATGTGTTGCGATAAAACCCCCTCCCATATTTTTAGATTTCAGCAGTTTACCGCTCCCTGACTGCTAATGGGTTAACGGTACAAGTAAAATTACTAAATTAAACCATTTGAGATTGATTCGTCAGTATTTCGTCTACCAACAATAAATATTAAAATAACCACTATAGAGCACAAATTGTTTTTTGGGCAAATTATTAATTCCCCGGCCTCACAATGATGAACTGATCATTCACAAGCATTCTCAAGATAAACTATGTTGAACAAAAAAGTTAGATAGAAAAAAAAACGTCAAAATGGTAAAATTGTCTCACAAAATAGCGTAATGGTAGTTTGAGGTTTTAGAAATATTTAAAAGAATATTCGAGAACCTAACTTATAGAATGCTAATGATGCGGACAAGGTGATGGAATTCAAAAGATCAAGGGGTTTGTCACAAAAGTATTTTTATAAAAGTGTTTTCATAAAGGTACTTTTATAAAAGTGTTTTCATAAAGGTACTTTTATAAAAGTGCTTTTACAAAAGTGTTTTCATAAAAGTGCTTTTATAAAAGTACTTTCATAAAAATAATTTAATAAAAATGCTTTCAAAGGATATATTTTGAAAAATTAAAAGAAAATGAAGGACAAAATAGTCACAAATGCTTATTTAAGTGCTTATTAGAGAAAAAGACTACCGAACACCCAATATAAAATATAAAAAATAAGCACTTGAAAAAGTTGGGTGTCAAATGTAAATAAGTGCTTATTCGAATAAGCACTTATTTTTAACTTAAGCACTCCCAAACATGGCCGAAGTCATGGATGCTTGAGCATGTTGATATTGTCTCCTGCCAAAGAAATGTTTCAAATGCAAGTGTCAGTCCTTACTCCAGATAAAGACATCAACGGGCTTTTAGCTTTGGATTATTCCTTCATGAATTGTATACTAATTAATCATCTTACAGCCAATCCTCAATTATTCAATTCTGCAAATCTTATTTTTTTAGCCAATGTGCTTAAATTTTTAATTCTAGACCCTTATTTCATACTCCATGAACAATATTTTTTTAGTCTTACTGATTGGCTTATAATTTTGGAGATCCATAATATTTACTTGCTTAGCAGATGAAAGAATGCAGAACCAGAAATTTTAGAACTGAAAATGGTCTTCTATACACCCAAATGTTCCTTTCTATCTGAACCATGAGCGAGTTAAAAAGGCCAATTTGTACAATCCTCCCATGGATTCATAGGCCCAAATTCATCTTAATTTTGTTTATTTAGCTTGACCAAAACCAACCTCTGTAGGCTGCCTGTAACAGCAGAAATGGTGTGGAAATATGTTAGAACTTAGAATAGACCAACCCTTGAATCCAATTTACCTAAATGCCGATCATTGAAGTATTGGAAATGTTCATTATTTTTAGTTTTACAATGACTGTAATACCTTCAGGGATAAGCCAGCAATCTCATTTCTCCATGTTGTATTGACTCAATAACTTCTATGTACAGGAAATACCAACTTCATCTGCTAACTGTTCCCTCCACCCATTTGTTTATACCCCCAAAGTGTCGATAAGCAACCCGGAAACCCCCCTCCAAAAAGAAAAACCACCAATAAAACAGAAAACAGAAAAAAAAAGAAAAAAAGAAAGTATAAAATGCTATGACATAAGATCCAAAACAACCTCCTGAATCAGTTGGTTTAAAACTTGCTTCTCCAATTCACCTACAACTTGGTCAGCTTCATCGGTGGAAAATCCATTAATCCAACCTAAATCCCATGCACCACCCAAAACCAACTTGCAACTGAGATCTTTTTCCAACATGATATAAAGAGTATCTACAGGAAGAACATCACCATCAATCTTGTTATAATTGCTCAAATTCTCGACTCCATCACATGCTTCCTCTACTAACTTGTCCAGAGAGATACTGATTCTTGGATTCATGAACCTAAACAAAGGATGAAACGCTTGCAATGTTTGCAGGATTTTCTGTTCCATGAGCTCATTGGCATAGTCCAAGAAGAGCCTGGGATTTGTCATTCCAACTTCAAGTACACTAGGATCCTCTAAGACTACCGACTCGTCAACATTGGCATCAAAGAGATCTGCAACACAGCTGAGAAATGATGGACTGCTAAAAAGTAATGCCTTCAGATCATTTTTGGTTATAATGCTTTTCCTCCCTTGAGTTTCTTGACTGATGAGCTTGCTAGCTTCTTCTGCATGTTTGATGCCTCTTTCATGTTCATTGGTGCAAGGTCTAATTTCAGATACAGAATTCTGGTCCTTGTTGCCGTGGTCTACAATCAAAACAAAGATATTGAATTATGTAAACAAATGCAGGTATATAGATGCCTGCCTAGGTCTAGCTGTGAAAGACCATCAACATTACTGTCTGAACAATACTTATTATGATGTATTTGTTATTTTTGAGGATGATACACTGATAGAAGGAAAGTGTCATTTGTAACAGTACAGCTATTAAGTACATGTCAACTAATACAGTACATATAAACCATTTACAGCATGAATAAAACACCACTTATGCACATTATTTAAACACTAGTTATGATTTTTCTTTATTTAAAGCTCTTTTACTTTCAAGAGATAACTTTGTTTAGTGCTTTACTTTTCTTGTGCAAACTGTAGATGAGCAAAATCTCTTTACAAAGATAGGCTTAGTCTGACAAGAGCTGAAGTAATGAACAATTCAGGAAATTTGAACCATTTTTTCTATTATCCTCTTACTTTTCTCTTAGAGGATCAATTGCCTGATCCTGTCATATATACATAAATGTATTTAGACATACATATCTGATAGTTAGATAGCACCGGTTAACATGCATATACACGAAATGAATGGAATTCGTTATTATAACAAGAAGTGCAGAAGTGAATGCAAGAGAACCTGAATGCTAGAGATGCCATATTTAATCTTTTTTGAAAATTCAACAACTAGCATTGTTCGCCGATACTATCACTAAGAAAAGATTTACCTTCAATTTCAATTTCAAAACCCTTTCTCCCTTCCCCAGCTAGGACTTGATCTGCGAGTGTTGTTGTCAAAATGCAATCTTTACATTTTAAGCCTTCCATCTGCAGAAGAGAAACTGAATTATTTTCCAGAAATCAACTTTCATATTCTTTATGCACTAGGAAAAAAAAAGAGCTTCTTAATTCTTTTATGGATGCATTTTGGTGACAAAGTCCAGGTAATGCATTTTTCTCCTCCCTGATAAAATCTAGAACAATAATATCTATCTAAAGAGCTCAGAGAAGAAACCAAGTGCCAAAAACATTGCTTGGGGCGGGGGGCAGGGGGGAAGAGAGAGAGAGAGAGAGAGAGAGAGAGAGATTATAAGCAAACTCACAACTGAATTATTTACAGTTGGATCTTTGACTGGTATTGCTTTCTTTCTGTGGTTTTTCTTCCTCTGATCAGTGGAATTCTGTAATACTGGCTTTGTAGTATTTACTGACTTAGGATCTTGAACAGTACTTTGTTGGAAAACCTGCTTCTTTGTGATGATCAACTCAATTTCAGGTTTTATCAACTTTGCAGAGGTTGATTTGGCCCGGTTTTGATATCTTTTTCCAGCTACAGATGTCACATTGTCTTTCTCTATTGGTTTTCTTTTGTCAGGTGGCACCATTTTTGTCCTCTCAGCATTTTGATTTGTTGATTCCTTGTTCTCTGGCTTTTGATTTAAGGAAGCATAAGATTTCCTCTTATTAGGAGATGCCTTTTCCTTGTTCTTGAATACCTTGACCTTGGGTTCTCTGGGTTTCTTTGTCTTCAATTCTTTCACCTCCTGGGGTTCCTTAGGTGATATTTCAGGGTCCTTAGCTCCTTCCTCCCAGATGGTCCTTTTGGTTGGAGCTTCCTCGTCTGCTTCCAGTTTCCTAAGCATCTGTGTTTGGTCCAAAATTTCCTCTTCCCCAATAACAATTTCAGCTGGAAGCTCTTTTTTCACTTTCAGTCTTCCAAGCATCTCTTTAAAGCCTGGAGCTCTCTCTTCCCTGATAATCATTTTAGGTGAAGGTTCTTCTTTCACCTCCAGTTTTGTGAGGATTTCTTTAGTATCGAAAGCTCCCTCTTCATCACTAAACCTTCCCAACAAGGACCCTTCTGTCTTTGCATATGGAAAATGTAGAGGTTTTATGATTACAATAGGTGGAATTTGATAATCAAACCTCTGTTCTGAACAGGAAGTATTGGGAAGATGGGAACGGTGTGTATATCCTTCACTACAATTGTTCTTCAAATGTTCTTTAAATTGCATGGCCTCAATAATTTTATTCAGAATCCTATTCTCTGGATTAGCACTCAAGTCCACAGATTTTGTTTTCCTAACTTTTGGCATGTCAGTACTAAAAATATGTCTCTGTTGATTTGAGCTCTTCTCACTTTCCACCTGTTTCTCAGAAGGCTGGACTTGTTCTGGTGGGAGTTCTTCCAGACCCATAAGCTTGGCAATCAAATTTGGTGACTTTGCCTTTTTATCTTGGGTTGGTGAACAGTAAGCAGATGTTGATCTACTGGAGTGAACCATCACAGACTGGCTGGAACTTGTGGAGGGAATATCCACTGTGGAACCAAATTTCCTTCCACTGCAGGAGGTCTTTTCTTCTTTGGAAATAGAGAGAAGGTTTTCCCTGTAAATGCCATCTCCGATCATTTTCTTGAGTTCCTCCCTGCATTCCCGTGAAGAGTCATCAACAGAGAGCCGAGACATTTGCAATCTTGTCTGGTAATCTTTGTCTCCAAATCGACCAGAATCCACTCTGTCAATATCCATCTCCCCCTCTTGGTCAGACCTTGGTTTCTGCTTTTTCTTCAACTGAGCCATGTATTTTGACGCTTCTTGCAGTTTTCCCAGCACGATTAGAGACTCTTGCAGATCCAGAGCACCTTTCAGAAGATCTCTTGTGATATCTTTAGACTGCCCATCAAAGCTCAAGCCCCTTGACCATGAGTCGATCATATGGTTTATCTTCTGAGCTCCTCTGGAGACCTCCAAGAGTTGAGAGGAGGGTAGAGCATGTAATTCTTCTTTGTTCCCTTTAGAGACCAATCTCTTCCTTTCTTCCCTACATACCGATGGATTTGACTGTTCCTTCTGAAATCTTCGGCAATCGCTACTAGGCTCCATCTTTCGGATAACATTCTTGGTTCTGACAGTCCGACATTCCACAACTCCACTTGGATCATTACAGATGAGAAATGATCTGTAACCAACTGATCTAGCTCTGTTTTGAGGCATTTTTCTATTGCAGAAAATTCCACTGAAGGGTCAGAAACTAGTAATTATCAGAGCATAGAACCTACCAAACTCATTAAATTTCTCCAAGAGAAACTTACATGGTCTTGGATTTCTCAATGAAATTCTTCGTGAGACTAGTTACAGAAAAAAAAAAGCAGTACGAGCCTGTTTCATGGCAAAATACAGGTAAAATGAAGTATCAGTTGCTGCCTATTCAAATAAAGAACTAAAAACTAACATGAAATCCCTTTCGTTGACAACTCCAAACCTGGGCTCTTGAGTCTTCTCAGAAGTTTCTGATTAAGATTGATAATTGACAGTAGTGGACTCTGATCAACCACATTTCTTCTGCTCTTCAACAAAACTAACCCACCAAAAGAAAGAGTAAGTAAGAAAGACGGACATGAAAAATACACCGAAGTCACTCCTCGAACGGACAACTAATGTGCTAGCTGAAAGAGAGAAAATGAAAACAAACAAACTAAGAACTTAAAATGAAAATATCATTCTTTTTCATGAAAAAAAAAAATCAAACCTGAGCTCTTGGGTATGCCGCAGTTCTGTTTTCTCAGAAACTTTTTGTTCATGTAGTCTCTTTCATTACCTCTGAATTAAAGCTTCTCTCCTTCAACATCTACTCAAGACCCCCCGATCAATAAAGCAAGCAAGAAAGAAAGAAAGACCCACGTGAGAAATCACGAGAGACCAGTCATAGAATGCGAGAATAACTACAGGCAATAGAAAATTGAGCTGAACCCAGTAACGGTTTCAGAGATTTTCACACCTCCATGTACACTTGGTGATGCAGATCCAAGAAGACAAGAAGAAGAGCTGTTGAATTGACAATGGGACTGTGGTTTCTAGCGCCGGCTACCCACTCCAGATACCGAGAACAGAAGTTGGATTTCTTGATAAATTTTTTATTGATCGAACATACAATGAAATGGTTGAATTGTTTGGGAATATAACTTTCTTCTTTTGGTTACTTCTGGTTCTTGTCGTATGCGTGGTGAAGACTGAAGAGTAACCAAAGAAGCAACTCCTTCAGAGTTCAAACATGACGAGGAAAAACCGTAAAGATGGAAAAGGAGGAAACAATCGTAAATCTGAAACCATTAACAAGAAAATTACCAAACAACCCACTTGAAACAGAAGAACTGGTCCGGAAGATTTTCAGTCATAAATTTATCTATTTGTTTATTATTTGCAATCTCATAGAATAGTCTGCACCAGTGAGTATGTTTGGTCATTATACTGTAGCAATTGGATTTATTAACCGACAACATTACAGCTATCTGCTCTCTGGGCCAAACGGATGTATTAGCCCAGAACCTATCAGACTCATCGGATATCCCTTAACAGGGCAGGCCACTACTCTCATAAACCGACCCGGATTTATAAACCACCGGTTTAACATTCGGATTATGGACGGTCAAAGCGGGTAGGACTGGTGGAGGTGGGGTCATACCCTCTGACTGACACATGATTGACGATCCAAGGAAATGGCGTTGATTTTAGTTAGAGCTGTAAACGGGATCGGATCCAGCTATATCTGCATCCGCATTCGATTATGGAATCTCTATATTTATATTCACAATTTAATTATTATTGGGATGTAAGTTCGGACATCCAAATCCGAAATAATCGATTAAGAGTCAAATCGGGCATCATACTTTTGAAGTTCATTGACAACCCTAATTTTAATAGTTCACAACTCTTGAAAGTTGCCATGTAGATGAAGATGATGCATCCAATTTCCTTTTGCACATGGCATATGAAATGGACGTCTCAATCTGCATTTATAGACCAACTTTACTGTCTATGTCACTAAAGCAGGCAACTAGCCACGTGCCAAAAGCCTAAAACCATATGGCCAACTCATTGTCAACTAACGATTTCTGACGAATCAAACGAGCTAGTGAGATAAAGGTACACACTACTGAACCCAATTCGCCCATATCCGACCCATGTACTACACATTTTCTTTCATCAATTCGTGTTGGCCTGAATTACATTTTATATTACTTTGGGTTCGGGCTTCAGATTTGGTTTTATTCAAATTTTAACAAAAACCCACCCGAACTTGTCCAAATTTTATTATTACGTTTGATTTGGAGGAAAAGTTAAGAAAAAGAAGGAAAAGCTAGGGAAATTTAATTGCACTAAATTTATCATGAAGAACCTGCAGTTACACAAGTTAGGTGATGTGATTCATATTCAGAAAGTCTGGATCTCCTGTCCACACAAACTTTGCTCACATTTACCGTAGTCACATATGGAGAACATCTCATCCTCTGCATAGTATTATGCAGGGGGAGATGTTCCCGATTCACGGGGGTAGTGTGTTGTGGGTAGACGTGAGCAAGAGATCTGAACTCATATTTAGTTTGGATATACTCCTCACAGAACATTTTTCATACCGGTCATGGTATGTTCTAGATAAACATAGGGAATATCTCTTATATTTGTATATTGTTATTCATAAGAGATATTTTCAATATACGGTGAGATGTGTGTGAGGTCCGTGTGAGAAGCTTTGAACCTGATAGGATCAAATTGACAAGCTTTGAATCCAACCCATTGATGCTTGATTAGACCTTACTCCTACCAACCAAAACTAACTGATACCCTTTTTGATTCTCAAATATGAATTGCATGAAAAATATAAAAAAGAAAAAAAAAACCATTGACTTAGGATTGCTCTCTCGCCAACTATAATATTACAAAATCTTGTAACCAATCAGGTGGTTATCAAATTCAGGGAAGGGGGGTTGATTGGTCAAAATACTTCCAATATCATGTCTTTTGGCAGTATAATATATATTTACAAAATCAAAAAGATATAACAAGCAAAAAAGAAAATTGTTTTGGGTTCCTGTAGGTTGTGTTTGGTTTGAAAGAAAATATAGGAAAAAGAAAAAAAATGTAAAAAAATTTATATAAGGTTTGTAAAGATTTTCCTATATTTTTTTTTTCTTTCCCTATTTTTTTCCTTCAAACCAAACATAACTATAGAGGATTCGTACATATGGTGATTTGGATATAAAGCAGAGTGGACCATGTTCATATGGTCACAAGACTTTGCTGCAAAAGCAATAAGTAATACATATGTGACATTTTGATTGATTAAAAAAATGCATACATTGTATTATTACACCAAAATTAAGTGGGATTTATCTATGATACTAATCATAAAAGCCCATCATATCATACAACAAAAGTGTAACCAATGAGATTTATCAAAATTGATGAGAGGTTGATTGATCCAAAGTTCTTTGGCATCATAAATTTTTACTTTTAACTAATATTTTTACCATCTAAAAACTAATAATTTTGACAAAAAAAAATGAACATGGTTCTTGATGGGGCATGATTCATGTAGTTTACCTAACCATAGAACTTTTACAAATTGTACTGAAGCCATCATCAACATCATCCGGTACATGGTGCTTTTGGACATAAAAGTAACTGGACCGTATTCATCTTTTATGGTCACAAGATTTTGCTGCAAAAGCAGTAGATATGTATTGCATTTTCACTATCTAACGACTTACAATTTGACAAGGTTAAAAAAAGGAATGATAAGGAAAAAGAAAGCATGGTTCTTGATGGGGCATGATTCATGTAGTTTACAGAAGAATGAAAGAATGAAATTTTGACAAATTGTACTTATGCCATCACCATCATCAGGTATGTGGTGCTTTGGATTGGATATAAAGCAAGTAGACTGTGTTCATCTCTTATTGGGTGGTCAGATCAGATGATTTGCTGCAAAAGAAGTAGATTTGTGCTCAGTAAATACATATATGGCATTTTTGCTAATTATAAAAAAAAAATGCATAGACAACATCACTAATTTTAATTTTTAATTAACTTTTTTATCATCTAACACACTTTACAATTTGACACCACAAAAAGAAAAAAGCAAAAAAAAACATGGTTCTTGATTGGCATGATTGTGTAGCTTGCCCCAACATGAAATTTTCACAAATTGTATCCATGTCATCATCATTTTAGATGATGGTGATGAGTGAAACTTTCCTGTTTGGGTGTGGGTGTTTGGCATTGGTGTGTTTCATAAGCATTTTGTTTTTGATGATGTGTCATGCATGCCATATTAGCAATTAAATGGAATCGGTAAGAAAATCACATTTGGTAATCTTGTTTCTCAAAAAAAAAAAAAAAGTTTTCGTAGTAATTAGCTTTGGGATTCGGAAAATGAGAGATTTCTTGAAACATCAAATTGACATTTCTTAATCACCCAAATGACATGGAGTATCAAAATTTGAAAAAATTTATTATTTTTTTTTTTGAGGGGTTCAACTGGAATCATAAACGTGATAGCAATCAAGTGTTATTTATCAAAATTCATGGATGGGTTTTGATTGGTCAAAACTCTTAAGTATAATATATAGATTTTACCTTTTATGAGATGTCACTCAATTATCATTTTAAATATATTATAATATTAAGTCAAATCACTTTATCCCAATCATTCAATCACCTGTATCTAGATTTTTTTTTTCCAAATTCCACAAACAAATGTTAAATAAAACGCTTATAAAACGCATTAGTGTCAAACACCCAATACATGAATCATGCTCCTCCAAGAATCATGTTTTTTTTTTATCAAAATTGTAAGGGAATTTTTTGGATTTGACCATGATGCCGGAAAGGCATGATAACGGAAAGACTTGCAACTAACTAATCAACCAGTGTCATCGTAAAAGTAAAAACCTCACAAGGCGTTTATGATCTCATGTATTTCTGGTATTATAGATTTTTCTCCTTTTCTTTTCTTGATAATGGGTTATACATCGGAGGTAGCCTTCTAGAAACTTTATCAGATTAACTGACAATCTGACACCTTCAAATTATAAAACGTTAGAAAGAAGATTAGTCAAGTTTAAGGTGATGTTTGGTACCGTTTGCGTTTATTCAGTAAACATTTACCGATGGTGCTATATAGGCGTTATCACAACATTTTCTTTCTTTTGTTCTTCTGCATACATTTAAAATGTAAAAAGTAAATTTTGGTTGGCATTTATATATTTATTCAATAAACATAAACGATACCAAACACATAGTAAATCAATTGTCCATTCACTCTAGTGTAAGACGTAAGTGCAGGAGATTCAAACGGAAAACAATCACAATTTTTGCCTAGGTTTCATCGTTCAGTTGTTGAAACTCTAAATGGCACATTTTGAAAATTTAAAATCCTTTTCAGCATGGACCACAATCTCCATATTCCAGAAATTATAGCCACTTGATCATTCATAATTTCAATTGGTACTAATTGAACGGTCAGAAATCATGGCCGAGCTAGGAACGGTAAACGCGTAGAGCACAGCAAACCAATCAAAAGCCTTTCTATGGTATGCCATGTCATTCACTCATTTTAGAGACGAGCAGTCGAGCAGCCATTTGATTGTGGCGCTAGCTTCCCTATTTTTATTTTTGAAACTAGGAAAAATTAAAAAGAAAAAAAGAACGAGTGATAAATAATTAATGCGTCCACGTGACATGTTATAAATGGAATCACAGGACTCTTGTTGTTGACTGGACTAGTGGACTCTGGACTCTGGACTCTGGAGCAAATCTGACCGTTTTGTCATATCGTTTTCGGTGTCCCTCATAAATGATAAATATTACGGAATCGGAGGAGCCTGCTTTCTATTCTATTTTCTACTTTTCTAGTACAATTCAAGTCTCAAGACTCATGTATTTGTAGACGGTAACACCTGTCCATAAAGGCATAAACACTATACTCACTCAAATCTCTGTCGGAAATCGGAATGGTGAAATGATTGGGTTACCATCAGGTCCGTCACCCGCTGGTGACTCGTAAGTGGTATGACGTGGCAAAATGCCTGTCCTCCATCAAACTGTGAAATTTTATCTGAACCGCATACAAAATTTGCACCCGGTTCACCATTTGTTCTATGCTTTGCACTTTTACCTGCTGCAAAATTTGTGCTTTTTTGTTTCTCATTTAGTCATTTGCTCTTGTTGGTAGTTCAAATTTTACACCTAAAAACCTGATGCAAATTTTATACAACCCTAGTTCTCTCATAGTGGGGACCATATCATTTTGCCTTTCACATTATTCCTCTAAATTAAATAATCTTCATCCGTTTTCAATTCTCTTTTACATAAGGTGGGCATGTATCATTTTATTTTGGGTTAATTACTCAAATTTACCTTATATTTTGACTAAAATATTTAAGTATACCTTACAGTTTGCAAAATTATTTGGATATACCTTGTAAATGGCCCACATAACACAAATAAGTCATTTGTTAAAGCTCGATTTGGAAGGAGTACAAATATAAATGTATACAATGTAAAATACATACAAAATAATACAGAATACAAACATGTGGGCCTGGGTTCCACTTTGCCACGTGGTCCCTGACCTTGCCACGTCAGCACATTACTTCTCATTCCATTGCATATATGCATTTTGTTGGTGGGTGCTGGGGAATGCTAATATATCTATCTCATTCTATCAATGGTTGTGCAGGACTATTCATTGTCAGTTGATTTTGAACTCTGTTTTTTTTTTGGCTTTTTGGCATTAAGTTTGTAGCAGAGATTATATCATTTGCCGTTTTTAATGCAAGAAAGGGACCTCTGACTTGATTCTTTCTAACTTCAAATTCTACCAAATAAAATGATTCTGCAGCTGCTTAACTGCTTTCATTGCCTACCAAACAAGCCAAATAAAGAAATCATTATATTACCAAATACCAAACCAAAACCAGCAGGTAAGCTGTGATATCAGACAGCTGAGAGCTGTTTTCTTTTTTATTATTCTGTGAGAATAAACCATTAAATTATAATTAGAACGTTTCCGTCAAACAATGTTCCATGAGATTTTATAGTCACCCGTGCGCATAGACTGAATCATGCACAGTACGCCCTTGTGTCTCACCTGCGAACCAGGACCACTGCCCATCCAATGTGTGGGCCTCGTCTCTGGTTGGGTCAAGCCCTAATCTCTTATCGTCTTTCTAAACCCACCAAAATATCGATCCGAAATCAAAGAGGCCGGTCCACCTTCATAAAACAAATGGATTAAGCATAGATGAGGACATTATTTGGATTTGGATACTTGGATGCGTCCGACTCCGATTTGAATTTTGAAGCCAAAAGTGAGCTTGGTTGTTAATTCAAGTGGGCTTCCCGAACACGGCCAACTCCGATTTGAATTTTGATCATTAATGCCTGCGGTAGTTGACGTATGTGTGTTGATGGTCCAATCAATGATCATCAATTTTGTATACCGAAAATGTACGGCGAGGATGAATTGGAATATAGCTTGGTTCTGACATTCCATAAGAGAGGTTCAAATTTTGGTGCAACAAACTGAATTAAATTGGTGATGGGTGGACAGTGGTGTGTTCCTAATCGAGTTAGGGTCAAACCTGGTTGTGGGCACAAACCCGCGCTTGGTTTGGCTACAACTACCCAGTACCCACAAGATTACATTATTTCAGTTTTCAAATTGAGAAATGATATGACATAAACTGCTTATAAATAACTGGATCAGAGTCCACATCGTGTGTAGGACCCATTTTTTTGTTTTGATAATTAGTGTGTAGGACAGTAGGACCCACTTGGACTAACAAATGGATTACTCACTGAGCGTTTGTTTGGCATCGTTGCCGTTGCTCCACAAAATGGCATCACATTAGTGCCATGTCGAAAAAATGGTGCTTCATGAAATAGGCATTTGTTTGAAAACATTTTTTAAGAAAAATGATATTTCAAGCCATGTCTTAGAAATCAGGAAGTCATGGCCTAGAGCAACGTTAAATTTGGTGTTTCTTAGAGCTACGTTAAATTTGGTGTTTCCTGGAGCTACAGCTTATTGTTGCCAACAGAGATGTGAGGTGGTACTGGATAATGGGTGCCAGTGCTGAAAACGTTTCTTAAAGCATTGGTACCAAATAGAAAAAGTTGTTGCTCCAGGAAACATCCTACCTGACAACAACGATTCCAAACAAAAAAAAAAAGACAATATTTTCTTAGAAAATGGTGCTTCCAATCCACACATCAGCAAAGAAAACGGTGCTTCATCTGCATCGATGCCAAATATATACTCAGAGATTGGATCTACTTCATACAAAGCGCATCTCACAATGAACTCATAGTCTCATCCCACCGTGTATTAGGAATATCTCTATCCTTTGTGTTATTATTCATGGGGAGATGTTACCAATACACAGTAAGTAAGGTGGGGCTGTGAGGTCTGTAATTCTGTATAAGGTGCATTCCGTGAGGAGCAGATCCCAATTCACTCACTAACAAGGTAATTGTGTTGGGGAATGGGGATCACTCTGAATCTGCTTCCCACAAATTATTCTATCTCTACCCAGTGTATTTGGGATCATTTTTCATAAATGACAAGAGATATTTCCAATGCACAGTTATAATATCGCGTAGGTAAGGAGGTAGGAATAACTTGTGGGATGCGATGTGATCTCTTGCAGAAGATTGGTGCCCCACAAAGGGTGCCCCACAGACATTGGGAACATTTCATCTATTGCAGGGTCAATGCAACTTGTCAGGGTGCCTCTCTGCTGGGCTAGCCTGGTCTGACTGGCACGACTGGGTTCGATTATTGCAGCATTGTTGGGCTCATGTGGTGTAATTTAAGTGTTTGCGGGCTTAGGACTAAGTGAAAGTCCATTAATAGGCTCATGCACGAAATCGAAGGCCCAATATCATTTTCATGGTTATGCAATCAAACTGACCAACAAAATGGACCAAGGCTCAACTGCCTTTATCCGATCAACCCTCACAAATAACCTTCAATAAGTGATTCAAATTTCAAAGAAGTGGGATTATTTTCTCTAGAGTGGACGTTTCAGCAATGCAAATTTACAAGAAATAGAAAACTAAAAAAGTAATAAAACAAAGTTCAAATGGAAAAGCTTATTCATGGAATTACAGACTTACAGCCAAGGTTCAAATATACCTGTATCATATCATATCTTTTGCTTAACGATACACTTATTTTAATGTATTTTAAGAAATTACTTTTTTTAATGATTAAACATAAAAAAGGATTGATACACACCTTTGGCGTATCGAAATGTATTGATACTTTGAAACTTGTTTAATGGCTCTGCTCGCTTCTTGAACAAGATTAATCGAAACAATCCAAATCTTAGCATTCACGATTAATTCCTTTTATTTTATTTTATTTTATTTTTTATACCGGTCAAGATTATTCATCCTCGTTATACTCTTGTCTCTCTGCCTCGCTTGATCCTTGTGGGGCGCAACTTGGGTCTTGGGTTGAAAGTTTTGTCAAAATTTAAATGGGCTCGGCCTGTTTATTTCTCACTTTTGGTCAAATCAAACACAACCTAATTGTTATAGTAATTATTAGGTATCGAGGGTAAGAGTGCAAGCAAAAAGTTTGACTTCAGTCAGGACAAAGCCTATCCGAGCTAATTGAACATTGGGGATTTGAGGGATGCAATTTGGATAGGCTCGGGTTGAAAATTATGGACTTGGTCTAAAGGCCCAAGCTTGGTGTAACTTTTCCAATAAATCGGAGACTGAGTTTAATACAATAGGTTGTTGCACTCTCCGAAACTGAGTTTAATAGAAATATGTAGAGTGTAAAACCTTATGTATTTGTACCGTGCATATTTGTATTTATACTCTTTTTAAATTAAGCCTTATGAATTTTATTATCAATGCATATAACAAAATTATGGCATCGCATAATCTTCTGTCTCTTACTTTTTCTTTAACTCAACATTTTAATTTATTTTTATTTGTAGCAGTTTTGTCAGGCTCAGGTTAGACTGCATGGTTGAAAACAGTGACCCAGTGAGCTTTCTGGGTCCCAGTTATTTGATTATTCTCATGGTCTGAGATCTGAATGAGCTTTATGATTTTTTTTTTCAGTCTGAGTCTTATAACATTAATTTATAGCCATTAACAAAAAAAACATTAATTTATACCCATTTTTAATAAAAAATATTTAAAACACAGTATTTTTTTGAGTTAAAAATACAGTGATTAAACATTTGTTGCTATACTGCACCGACCACCGAGTGGATGTTTTAGTCCACAAGTCAGTGATTAAATTTTAGTCATTTAATTCATTACTGACCATTTAACTGATGATGATCATATATTTCAAATCTAAAAACAGGCTCAGTTTGGGGAGAGAACAATAGTGTAAAATTGAATTAAGTTTAGTTTGGAAGGAGTGCAAAACCATGTATTTTGTATGTATTTGTATTGTATATATTTGTATTTATATTTTTTTTAAATCACAAATATAAATATGTAGGATATAAAAACTTTATATTTTGTATGTATTTACTCTGTACATATTTGTATTTGTATCAGGTTTTGCTCTGTGCAAATATGTATAGAATAATACAAGGTTTTGTATTTTACATATTTCTATTTGCACTCGTTTCAAACTGAGCCTAATGCTCCATTTGGGAAGAGTATAAATATAAATACATCCAGTGCAAAACCTTGTATACGTATTTGTTTTTCTAAACGTTTTATTTGCACTGAACACGTTTGTGTTAGCACTCTTCCCAAATCAAGACTTAACCTCTCCCTACCAAAAAATAATGTGTATAAAAAAAGGATATTACCCATTGTTCATCCCAACTATCAGGGGTCTTAGGAGGGGTAATAACCCTTAGCATTTCTTTGTACAAAGTGACTGCTCTCAGACTCAAATCTGCCATCTCACATGACATTACAGCTGTACATTAGGAACATCTAGCCATGAATGATAACATACAAATACAGGAAATGTTCCCAATGTACAGCTGTAGTGACATGTGGATAGGTGTGGGTAGGAGATCCGAACTGATATTATTTACATTAACTCCTTAGAAATGTTTGTACACATACGAGGTGTTAGACAACATGATTGGTTTTGTTTTTTGGAAATAAAAACAACTGCTTCATCAGCAAAAATATATAATTTCCGCTCATATCTTGTGAGGTATTTGAAAGTAGGGATGCAACTTGGACAGGCTTGAGTTGGACTTTTATCAAAATTTGAATGGATCTGGCTGCTTGATGCCCAAGCCCAAAATAGTGTAAAATGTTAATTCAGACCAACCCGAATTAGCCATTACTAATGTTATGTTTGGTTTGAAGGAAAATGTAAGGAAATCTTTACAAATCTTGTATAAGTTTCCTTATCTTTCCCTTCCTTTCCCTATCTTTTCCTTCAAACTAAACATAGCCTAAAATGCTAAGTAGCATAATCCAACAATGGATATGTTTTTATTTTCTTATTCTATTGAAAATTTTTAATGCAATGGTGCTTCATGCGTTAAGATTCCAGTGAAGAATTGTCAATAATTGGCAAACATGGAAAGACACTCAGAGCTTTGTGGTATCCTACCCAACATTATAACCTAGTGTGTCTATACTGATGGATTTCTCAGACTCACTCATTAATTCCCATTATTAACAGTTCTAGAGTTTTCGGTGTTCTAATTAATCAATAATTGACCTTACTATGAGGATGTGATTGGCCTACCTAGGCTATAATGAATTAATGATGAAATATCAAGTGTGGAAGTTGATTCACACTCATTATGATGAAATTAAAAAAAAAAAAAATTTAAATAATTAAAAATAAAGTAAAGTTAATTATTATTATGGATGAACCACTATTGAAAAATAAACCTTTACAATAAAAGTGAAATAAATGATCGTTATGAAGTGAAGAAAGAAGAACGATGCATGGTTCATGTGATTTTAAGATTGATGTTAAGATGATAGCTTCATATCATCATCTAAGCCTTTTCTCAACTACATGGGGTCCATTAATTAAATTAATCTTATTAAAAGCCATTTCTTCATTTTGGTATCATATCCATTGTTAACACATGATGGCAGCTATAATGTTTAACTCAATGATCTTTATATAAGATTTTTGTAGGGACATAATTTGGATTGTACTAATTAATAATTTACACTGCTTGGACGGCCCATTTAAATTTTGATGAAAGACCAACTAGGTCCATCCAAGTTGCATCTCTAATTTTTAAGGCTGTATTTAGATGTAATGTAAATCAAGAATCGATGTAAAATTTACATCGGTTCGGTTTTATTTGTAGGCGTTTGGAAGATGGTGTAATTATTATCGACGTAAAACTCCACTCCGATCCAATTTTGCGTATATTTGGATGGAGTAGAGTTTTATGTTGATAATCGATGTAAAACCTCATCAGCTCTAAAGTTTTACATCGATAATTGATGTAAAAATTATATCGATGTAAAACTTTACACTCTTCCACCCATTGCTATTTTATCGGTGTATTTTTACACCGATGATGTTTTATACTGATTCCAAACGCAGCCTAAAAATGGATATATTGGTTTTTTTCAATAAAAAAATAAGGTAATGATGAAGAAAGAAAATATAGAAAATTATAGATTGTATAAAAAAACAATTATAAATTGTAAACGGAAACCTAAAGCAAACAAATGGTGGATTAAGGTGGAGTTTGGTTGGTGGTTGAAAGAAAACTTGGTGTTGGGGTTCAAAAAAATTGAGCTTAATTGTTTGTCAATATGAAAGTTGGTGTCTTGAACCATGTTGGTTGTATTTTATATCATGCGGCCCAAAAAAAAAAAACTTTTGTATGTGATTTGGTATTTGAAAAAAATTATATAGATAATGATTTTGTATCACAACTTCACTATCAACATCCTTCGTTGAACATACAAGATTTGGAGTGTCTAAGAAATGAAAATGAACCACAAAATTTGGAATGTCTGACACATAAACCCAACCATGAACTGAGCACTTCTTGAGTTATTTTTTACTTGTAAGTTTTATATAAACCAAGGTGGTTAAAAATTTGGGTTAAGTTTTGTGGAGCTCTAACACTAAACTTGCTTAACAAACCCTCCTCTCATCTCCCTATATAAGAGAGTCTTAGAAGTTAGAACATTTTATGAATATATCACATCCAAAACCTAAGAATAAAGGAACAGGAAAACAATCAAATTGAAAGTTAATGAATCCTTACAACTCAACCAATTGATCTAAACTTCAATACCAGTTTTGCGCAAAGCTCACTTACAAACTCACTTATAGAAATTAGAACCAAAGTCTGAGATAAAATTTCAAATTAAAGATTCCAATGTTTTTTTGCTAATTAAGAGGCTAACATAGTTTTAATATCGAAATGAGAATATACAAATTTAGGTGGCATTTGGTAGTGTGTAAATATCGTGGATAACGGTCCCGTCTATGGTAAGATATGGTGTTTTGCTATATGTGAATGGTTCTCATCCACAACATAGTGTGGATAGGGACGGGCCACACCCAATTTATCGTCCATAATATTTTCTCGTAGATGGTCCACACTATGGTGTTCACAGTTTGTGGGAAGGTTTTACTGTAACGCACCTGCATTACATTGGTCAAATTACTCTCATTTTATTTAATGTTTTAATAATTTTTAAATTTTTAATATTTTATCAATAAAATAGTAATTTTTAATGTTAATTCTAGCATAAGTCTGACGGTTCGCCTTCTCAACTCTTTTTTCATTATTTAAATATTAATTTTTAATATTTTTATTAATAAAATAATATTTTTTTATTTTTTTAATATTTAAAACAATATTTTTAATTATTTAAAAATGCAATTATTGTCTACATATTGATGCATTTTTTTTTCAATTTATTTAACATATAAAATGTAAAAATTAGACATTTATGATTGACAGTGTAGATCTCCCATAAAATGTATATGAGATACATGGAATAAAAAAGTGTGGTGTGGACTATCTACACCACACCTACAGAACGCCACTGTGGGTGTGGACTGGTCTAATCCACACAATTTATCCACAATTTAGAATAGTTGTGGGTGGTGTGTGTTAGTGTCGTGGTAAGGCGACAAAGGTTGGTCCGGTCTCTGTAGCGACGGGAAAGAGAGATAACGTGGGGAAGAGAGAAGAAGAGGGGAGAGAAGGGAGAGTTTCCTTGTGAAAAAACCCTACGTCAAAGTTATATTGTATTGTCTGATGTGGAGGAGAGTTATTCCCCCCTTTTTATTGAAAGGACCCCAAAGGTTATAAGGAGAAAGATCTAAGAAGAGACATTTTCTATTAGGAAATGGGTTTTTTATCTTTATGTTGGTTATTAAGGGAGCAACATTGGGGTTTTGCCACGTGTCCAGCGAGATCCTTAAAAGACAAAGTTTTCTTTCTCTTACGGATTCTCTCATGGCACGTGTAGGCTACATCCCCTTACGGGTTTCCTAGTGGGCACGTGTTAAAGGACAAGACCGGTGATACGATCGCAAGTCTTAGGCGACACCCATTGTTCATTGTGGGTCCCGAATGATGTTTTATGCTCATCGCAAGTCTACGATGGTTTGTTAAGCTCATTGCAAGTCTTTGTGGGTTTTGAGATCATCGCGGATGTGAACCGGGTCATGGACTTATTGTGAGTGTTCTTGTGGTATCGGTTCAGCACCTTCTGTGCCCCCGCAGTCATGGCGATCAACATATACCTACAGTGTGAATTGGTCCTTACCACAGGTGTGGTGTGGACCAGTTCACACCCATCAATTTCTCATGCACACTATAGAACGCCCCCTTAATATCTAGTTTTAATTCCACTTTGACAAATTTTGTTGTGGCTTAACCTAGATTTCCTAGCTATCATGCTAATTTGTTTGCAGTGTAAATCTGAGTCAGATGCAAGTTTTGCACCCTTACCTGATATGGAATTTCATTATATTTTATTTTATTTTTTGTGTGCGTGTTTCGTTTGCACTCATTGGCAATGCAAATTTCGCATCCCCAAAACTGGTGTAAAATTTGCACTGCCTTCTTCCCATCTCAATTCTCTCTTATATAAAGTGTGGATCATTATACTTCCTGCCCCACTCTCAAAGAAATTGTACTCCTCTTACATAGATTCTCTTTTCATATAAGGTGGGGATAACATCATTTTACTTGTTATTTTTCAAAAAAAAAATTATTTTACTTCTTATTTTATTTCTCACAAATAAATAAGACAAAATCAAATATAAAACAAAAAGTAAATCAGAATTTGCATTCAATATATTAACACTCATGCATTTACACCAGTGCAAATAAAATATGCATCACAAATAATTAAACTGAACCATAAGAGAGTTTTAAAAGTAGATAGCTTTCTCATTTCCCATCAATCATAAAAGTTTGAATAGCTCATTATAGCATTCCCAAGGTAGGCATATAAAAATAACTTTAACATGAAAAGAAAAAATCTTTCAATTCTAAACATTGTAGAATTGACGAGCCCTCACAATAATCATTTGGGCAAAGATTTAACTGGGGTATTTATGCACTTTGGTTTGTGTTTGCGAGCATTTATTTGATATATAAAAAAGTAATGATTGTCAGATTAAAAATGCATTTTTTTCACTTTTGTACTTTGAGAGGAGAGTATTGCTGTACCTAATTTTTTTATACAATTTTATATTTTTTTTTATAATTAACTTTTTGACCAAAGTTAAGACATTTAGAGCATAAGATAGTTGGAGCATTTAATTATAGACCCACACTTTACACTGATTTCAAACAAACAAGATGAATATAAAAACGGTTTAAAATATAAATCACGTTTACATTCATGAACCGAAAAAAAGGGTAAATATACAATGTAAATGCAACCAAACGTAGCCAGAGGAATTTTCGAGACGCAGATTCTGATATTCTGAATTGAGCCCCACATAGAAACCTCTTAAGCTGTGTTGAGTGAAAATTTGAAATATCAACATGGGTGTTCCAAAGTCCAAACGCGAGAATTACTCTGAATAGTTTATTAATTATTACTAGAAACACAGGTGCTCAACCAACGTAGGAACCGTCCCAAACGAGGCCTTAAATCAAGTGTAACAGACTAAATAACTTACTGTATGGTTATCATTTTTTTAACATTTGAGTTTTGATGTACCATCTCCATTGGGGAGTTGAGTTTGAATTGAATCGCCTCCCTATATACAGACATTTAATGGAGTCTCTCCACAACAATATTATTTGAATAAATTTATTAAATCGAAACATAAATTAATTCTTAATCTATAATAATTAATACCAGTTGGTCCGACCAAATTGTTTTTTAATGGAGGTGATGGGCCACCCCATTGACAACCTTACTTCCATTAATAAAATATCCCTCCATTTAAGGCAAAACGGTAAAAGTAGATATAATGTTATTTTGAAAACATGTTGAAATGCTAGAAACTGCCACATGCCATCTATAAACAATGCCCATTTGTTTGTTTGTTTGTTTTGGGGATTAAAGGGCTCCACACCTCATAATTCAGAATACTTGATAGTTGATAAAGAAAAAGGAAAAAGGAGAAAAAGCAAAAAGCAAAAAAAGTAATTCAAGAAGGAGTAGCTAAAGCTGAACTGAGATCTAAGCTTATGCAATCAGCATTCAGCAGCTCAGAAAGCACATGTCCAAGGTAGATTCAAATGTTATATAGTATTCTGATTTCTGAGATCAGGTGGAGGTGGAACCAGGCAAATTAATTAATTATCGTGTACTGTGTTGGTTAAATATTTGAATTTTGGACGGCAAAATACATGCACCATAAATTTGAAAGGGATGCCGCATAAAAGCGAGACCTCTCCTCCTTTCTGCCTTGTGAGACAGTTTGCTTGCTTGAGGGGGAATTGAATGGATCACATTCATCACCCCAAAAGAAGAAAAAACAATCTTTCACAGAAGGATGGACTATATAAAAGTGGTCTGAGTTGCTCAAGCCGGGTCGACCACAAGATGAATGGATATACACATTTGTTTCTTCTGCCCGGTTCGGCCAGGCGATTCTGATCCATTAGACCCGTTGGATTACTGGATCAGGTATGGACGGTATAGTTTTGTAAGCAACATAGAAGCATCGAGGTTTTCGAACCATAATTGATGCGGATGGTCGGATTGTTCGGCCTGGAGACCGGCGGTCAGGATATCAGTTCTGATTTAGCCTTAAATCGATATTTTTCCTAAGAATAATTGAATTGGTTGCTAACTCAGGCAGTTGAACCATCGGTGACCAGTCAACCTGGACGATGATTAATTCTCAGGCCAAACCATTTAGACCGGACTGACCGGCCAGAGCAGTTCTGGTTCCGGATCCGTTTTTAAAACATTGAACTGCATCAATATAGCAATGAATCATTCGACAGTTATGCTGCCAAAAAAAAAAAAATCAACAGTTAGTATATAGCAGAGCACATCTGGCGCCAAATTATTTCTTTAATATTGCCAGATATTCTTTATTTATTGTTTTCTAAACATTTGGCCTATAATCAATAGACAAGTGTAATGTTGTTTATTTTCCATCAGAGGCCACGTGGGCAAATTGTTTTTCATATTTCAAATTATCAAATTATGCAAATTAGTCTTTCTTCGACCCTATACAGTTTGCATTGATCTCTTTTTCATAATCTAAAAATCAAGAATCAAAGTATTGATATGATATACTTTGTTTCCGTTATATCTTACTTTTATATCGATGATCTTGGAGACACATGATACACACTGATACAAAGTATATTATGGCTTTGCTCAAAAAAAGAAAAAAGGTAAGAACTTCAGGCAGCAATATCAACAAGCACAACCTGTTTTATTCTTCTTCTTGTTTACAAGAAATAAAGGTGCTATCAATCTGGTTCATAGATCCAACCCGATGCAATATTCTTACGGTTACGGGGATGAACCAAAGATATAAAACCATATTCACCAAGCAAATGCAAATTCTTGGGTCATTGGGTCATGGCCCAAGTTGCATGGGTTTAACGTTGTAAATTCATAGAATTCGGTAAAAACAACAAATTAATTCAAAATGACTGAGTTGGTGAACGTAGGTACGATAATTGACCGGTTGCAGCCGGTGGCCAGCCGTTGGGGATTCGAATTATGAGAGCGGACTAGGTTGAGAAAACAACAAACACTCGACAGGGACGGCGGATATCTTTGACAAATTTCCATTGTGTCAATCTGAGCCCTTCATACGCTACAAACTGTTCGACATATAACCATAGGGTTTGAACTCTGGAAGTCCGCCCCTTTCTTGTTTGAAAAATATACCTGAACCGTCTCTCTCTCTCTCTCTCTCTCTCTCTCAGACACACACATCTTCGCTTTGCAGATTTCGACGTGCCTTTGTAGATCTTTCATTCTTTCTCCATCTCGGATGAAAAGAGGGCGATTTCTTCATTAGTATCTGCAATGTGCACTGAATCGATTGTCTCATTGACCTCATCGATTCAGTATCTGCATCGGTTCTCTGGTTTTTGCTGTTCGAAGCTCAATACGGTGCGATTTTCTTGTTTTGCTTCCCTTTATCTTTCCTCCAACTGGCTTTCAGTAATCTCTTTCTGATCTTCATCATGCTTTAGTTTAAGGAATAATTTGTATAAAATTTGTAGCAGTGCAGCCCAAAATCCTTGATGTCTTCTCAAAGAAAAAAAAAGAAAGCTAATTATCTCTAGGAGAAGTTGATTCTGGTTAGGGTTTCCTAGGTAGAATCGAAAATGTCGTGGGTGTTGTTAATGGGTCGATTGGGGTGGTTTAAGTTGTACTTTGTTTATTGAGAGCTTGTTGAAAATTAGGTTTGGCTTTGGTTGGGGTACCTTCCCTTTTTAATTGGGCACGTAATAAAAAAATTGGGTTTTGTTGGTGGCTTCTATGTTTTTGGTTTGAAATATAACGTCACCATTTTTGCGTTATCTTGAAATTTTATGGGGTCGATGGGGGCAAGGCTTCAGTTTCTACTTGGTTGATTGCAACCATTTAAACTTTGTAGACTCTAAGAACTCAAATAAGTTTACCTATTTTTTTAGGTTAACTTCTGAAACACATAGATTGACAGGTTTTAATGGACTAATTTGTAGTTTAGATCTTGCTTGCTTGTTGAAAACTTTTACTTAATCTTGTTAAATAGAAGCAAAGATCTTAATTTTATTGTTCCTTTTTCACCTTGAGAATGGCTTACAGAATTAAGAATTAATCAGACAGTAGAAGATTTAGTGAAACATGTATGCTTCTTTTACTTGCACAAAAAAAAAAAAAAAACTTTGATTGATGAAATGTAACTATGAGTTTTTCCCTATTCAGTTAATTGTCTTGCTTTTACGTTTCCAAAAATAACCTCTCACTGGCCAGACTTAACTAGCCACAGAGGCATTGATCCATTTGGTTTATCTTGACCTCTTATTCATTTCAAGATCATTTGGGAGTTTGGATTTTCTTTTCCTCAAGTGGATGTTATTTCCATGGTTTAATCGTGCCTTATATTCATATCAGCATAGCCCTACAATGTGTGGCCTATAAGGAATGTACCCTATCTTAAATAGTTTGTATAAATCTCATAAGTTGTTGGTGTTTCTTTATTTTGGATACAGTTACTCCGCATCTCATGCCTTGATCTTTGTTTTTTTTTTTTGCAATTAAGGATTTTAAGTTTTTCTCCATTTCTAAGTTTTCATTCATTTTTCCTGTGTAGCTGGTAGTCTTGCCCTTCCAAAAGGAAGATCTGGATACTGTTTAGGGAAGCATATGATGGTTAGTGGAACCTGTTCTGGAGAAAATTGTCACCGAGTGGGAATTGGGGTATGTGGTTTAAACTTCTGGTCAAGGAACAATGGCAACTGACAAGACAAAAGGTGCAAGGAGAGTTGAAGCTCCTGTTGGTGCTCCTCCAGATGGGAGCAGTGAGAGTTTTCAGAAAATGCGTCCTTTGAATGGGTAAATTCGAAAAGGCTCTTCCATCTCCTTTTCCTATGTGTTTAAGATTTAATTAATTATACATCATTGTGTTGTTCTTTAGTTGCTAAGTTGATTTTCCAACTCTAGCTATATATTGACATTTTTCTACATGTTGCTTCATGCTTACTGATGTTGTGTCCATCTGAATGCTTGATTTTGATCTCTTAAGATGCATAAGAGAAACATTACCTCTTCTCTGTTTCTCTCTCATACACACACACACACACACACTCATAAACATGTTTACTGTCTGATTATTTATTGCATTTTTTGAAGTTCTATTACTGGGTATATTTTACTGGGAGATTCTCATATGATCAAAATTGACACTTACTATCATGTGATACTTTGATAGGCGGACTAGTGGCCCTACAAGGCGCTCTACGAAAGGGCAATGGACAACTGAAGAGGTAATACTTATTTTTATGAACACTGATATAATAATTCCTCCGCATGAAAAAAGTTTTTGTCTACTATCACAACTGTTGGACTTACTTGAAAAAATGATTTGTCAATTGTCATCTTATTGGGCCACCATTTAGGACCCACATATCATGGATCTTTATAGCTGTTTCAGTTGTAGAGCCCACTAACAATATACCATTGTGTTCCATGAACACCGATATTGATTACTGAATCCTTTGGGAGGGGGTATCTGGGTGGTTAGTGGTTATTCAATTCTTTTCCAAGGATCACACAATTTGAGTCCCATGAGAACTAAATGTAGAATCTTTTTGGGGTTTCTTGGTAGATATAAAATCTCATGTATTGCCCAATACATCCCTTTATATTTTGGGGAGAAGAATGTATTGTTTAATGGTGTTCTCTTTGTGGCTTTGGGGGTGCTAGCGGGACACAGTAGCATAATGGCTTAAAAGGTTATCATTTCTTTTTGAAGCTTTTCAAAGTATCTGGATGCTTCAAACTCTCCTGTATAGAACTGGAATTAGTTGATCTTAAATTGAAAAGTTCCTAATACAAGATTTGCTACTGTTTGCCACTAAGCCTGGCCTATTGAATTGATTGGTTGTCTTAAGCTCTGTTTTATGCTTGCCTGTTTATTTTATGCCTTTTTTTGACAAATGGTATTTCTTTAATGCTTGCCTGTTTATTTTATGTTGTTTCTTCAAATGCATTTAATTTTTATCTTCGTCCTTTTTTTTCCCATCATTTTTTGCTCTTGCTTGTTTTTGTTGATTTAGTGGTCTTGGCTTCTCCATTCAGGATGCATTATTGTGCAAGGCTGTTCAGAAATATAAAGGAAGAAATTGGAAAAAAATAGGTAACTTTCATGGAACTTATGTGTTTTTGTTTCTATTTATTATATTTTTTTTGATAAATATTTCTATTTATTATATTCAAAACTAATATTAGTTTTTTTTTCTAGCTCATCACTTAGATTTACTTTGTTCTGATTTTGTCTTGCACTTAACAAGGAGTAATACATAATGAGCTTTAAAACCAACTCTGGTATTGCCTGAAATTCAAAGGAATCCTGAAATGTTAATATGTAGGACTGGCCACAGTTGGGTGAGGTTTCAAACATTTTGAAATTGTTGAAGACAATAATAACTAATTCAGCTGATAAGAAAAGACGATAACCAATTCAAAAGTTCCTGGATTCTGATTGAAATCATAACATTGTTGGGAATTGACAAGCTGGTTAATGGATCACTTTTTATGTGCTTCTTGTATCATTGCGATGCAATTTTAAGTTTGTTTCTCTACTGTACAATTCTAGAGAATGCTACTTTCTCTTGCTTGTTTGCCACTAGTTTGGGGCCATATGCTTTGTGCAACGGTATAATCTTGGCTTGGCAAGTGTGGAAACATGGTTTTGGGTTTGAGATAAGAGTGTTGAGAAGGGGAAGCCCTTGAAGGGGATGAAGACTGTGAGGATGGAGGCAAAGAAGGTGAGAATGGAGTGTCTGAAGGCTGTGAGGATTACTTAAAACTAGAAGTTCCAGTTGGAAGGCTTGGAGTTTATTAGGTCAAAGAAGAAGTTTTGTGAGCAGGGAAGGAGATGATGATGCATAAAAGGTGTTAAAGAAAGTGAGAGACTCAAGTAAGTTCCATATTGTTCATGTTTCAAAAGTTTTTTCAAGTTCAAAAGATGGTTTGATTGGGGATGATCCTACAAATAAGTATAAGACAATTTATAAGAAAAAGGAACAAAGACCAAATGTTTGGGGACGAAGGATTCTGAGGGGCGGAGAGCCGAGTCTCAAGCTCCAGATGGGGAGGAGGTGCAGCTGTTGGTTTCTCTTGAGGATAACTTGGAGAAAAGGTTTGGGCCAGAGGAAAAAGAGGAGGGTGGTCAAGAATTAGAAAAGAGCTTTGAGGAGTCTTAGTCGGGTAATGAGGAGGAGAAGAGGGCAAAAGTGAAGATTGAGAGTTTGTCTGACAGCAAATTTAGGGTCTTTTTTTTGGGGGCGGAGAGGAGTTTTCTAGAAGTGTGGGATGAGAAAGGTGATGGGCAAGAAGAAGTGTTCAAAGGAGATGATTAAGTTGCTCTTGAGCCGGGAAGCTGTACCTGTTTTTCTTTGTTTCGTTTGTGTCTGATATTTTTAATTGTCTTGGTGCTGTTGGGTTGGGTGTTATCTTAACACATTGGCACTGATTGTAATCAGTTTCCTTTCTTATTAATTTTCTTTCTTGTTACTTTTCAAAAAGAGGTCTAAGAGCATCCAATTAGTATGAAAAAATGCCAAAGGTCAGGTGCTATATGTAACTATCAAAAATACCAGTAATATTCAGCAAACACCTTGAGAGCAGGAGAAAGAAACAAGGATCCACATGACAGGTTAATGATTAAATAGACATTGAAGTGGGTCCAAATAAAAAGGGTGACAAAGGAATTTTTTTACCATGTCAACAAGGTTGTTTTGGAATATTCTGCAAACTAGCACATAGGATGGCACCTTCCCTATTTAAGGTATTCCAAAAAGTTATGGGCCTTGAGGAAACTGCATTTTTTGGTGCATCCAAAGGGCCTCTATATCAGTAAATGTCCTCCTAAAGTGGAAAATGTCAAACATGTCAAATTACTACTTATTGTCTTCTCATATCCAGTAAAGGCACTTATACGTAAATATATGAGAAAATGATTTCCAATTTCTTCAGAACGTATTATTACAGTGGTCTAAAGCTCTAGGCAAAAGAAGTGGCATATTATTTTAAACTGGCTCCCATATTATAGTTCTTCATGATTATTATGGTGCAGAGAAGAGAAAATATAATTTTCTCAGTTAACAAGGTAAGAATACAGATATTATTATGGGCACCGAGGCCAATATTGAGTCCACACCTCCAACATTAGTTAAGGTCTCATTGGCCTTTTGTTTGTGTCTAGGTGCATCTTTATTTAGTCTTTTGTGTTGGTGGCCATATGCTTTTTTTCTTTGTTGCATGGCCTTAGGTCTAAGTGGCTTTTTTTCTATTGTGTATTTGATTCAACTCATATGTTCCCTTGTTTGATGTTTCTTTGTTTTCGGTACTAAGGGGCCATTTGATAATAGCTAAAGTGGCTGAATTGAAATCCTTATTTCTTTGTCTTTTAGTGAACAAGTATTTAAGGAGATTGTGGTCTCCTTAATGGCTGAAGCTGAGGTTGGGTAGATTCTATACCCTTAAATATTTATTTATTTAATCATTTTATCCACTCAAAGCTAAAGCTGCAATAAGTTGTTCAGTTCAGCGATTTCAGATGTTATCAAGTGGCCCCCAAGATAACATGTTTAATGATCATTTATATGTCCTTATTGTTCATTATCCTAAGCAAATTATTTACATTCAAAATTGTGCCTCTAGCAGCTGAATGTTTCAAAGATCGGACCGATGTTCAATGTCTACACAGGTGGCAGAAGGTTTTAAATCCAGAACTAGTTAAAGGTCCATGGTCGAAAGAGGTAAAAACTTCTCTTCTTATATGCTATTTTAATTTCAACATTTTCAAGGCTGGAATCCCATCTTATCTTTTTATTTAGTGTGCAATATGATGCAAATAACCCATTAATCTTGCAATATTGTTGAACAGGAAGATGAAATAATTATAGAGTTGGTAAATAAATATGGGGCAAAGAAATGGTCCACCATTGCACAAGCGTTGCCTGGACGTATTGGAAAACAATGTCGTGAAAGGTTTGTATGGTTAAAATGATATCTTTGGGCTTAATGAGTCATCTTCCTTTCCCAATAAGTCAAGGTGCATTAGTCAATTATGTGTTGTGAGTTGTGACTTGCTTAGTATATTCTACTAATATTCCTCTTTTTTATGCCTAAGCTTTCCTTGTACCAGCAACGGCAGTTTAAAACTTGTTGGAATACAATGAGATATACTTCTGATTTGTGTCTAAATTTTAGTTTGGAAGGGACTCAGTACTGCCAAATCTTGAAGTGCCTTCAGAAACCTTACCCCATAGATGGACATCTTAGCAAAACATTGTTTATAATTTGTCATAGAAGAAAGCATTTGGTAGATTTTAAATATTGCCTTGAAAATTGCAGTAAAATTACAGTTGGGGCAATATTTATTGTGTTTGAATGATAGAAAGAAATATTTATAAAAAAAAAATGATAGAAAGAAATGATAAATATAACAACTCTTATCTTGTTTTTTATGAGATTCCTGAAATGACCTAGGAATTTTCAATGTGGTAATTTAATTTACCTTTGAATAAACATGGTGGTTCTTCAATACAACTATATAATCTACATAAAACATCTTTTTAGTTTTTATGTGCATCTCAAAAGTGAATAAGTAAACACATCTGTCATGTTTGTGTCTAACTCTAACATTCCGGAAATCTTAGGGGATAAGTGTCCCATATGTGTAATTTTCATCTACCTTTTCAAATGAAAAGTTTTATCTAGTTGTGATATTGTGACCTTGTTTTACTTGTTAAATAAATGGTATTTCCACTTTTTGTGGCATATTGATGCCACATGACCATTTACTTGGCATGATACTGATTTCAGGTGGCATAATCATCTTAATCCTGCTATAAACAAGGAGGCATGGACCCAAGAAGAGGAATTGGCTTTGATTCAGGCTCATCAAATTTATGGGAACAAATGGGCCGAGCTAACGAAGTTCTTGCCTGGGAGGTATGCTTTCATGGGTTCAAACTAGTATGCAAATTTATCTTATGGTGCAATATGTGTTTGTCTACATGAATGCTGAGATGTCTTCATGGTTTTGTGGCCATCAGGACAGACAATGCAATAAAAAATCACTGGAACAGCTCTGTCAAAAAGAAGTTGGATTCATACTTGGCATCGGGTTTACTTGCACAATTTCAGGGTCTGCCTCCTGTGCGAAACCCAACTCAATGCATGCCTTCATCCTCTATGGGGGTGCAACAAAGTAATGGAGATAAAAATGGTCCCATAGATAGGGCAGAAGCAGGGCAAATATCAGAATGTAGTCAAGGTTCTATTGCTGTTGGTTGCTCTCAGTCTGAGTGTGACATGGTTAGCAACACTGTTTCAGTAAATGCACAAGAGAACCTTAAACCATTGGAGGAATCTAGTCAACGAGAAGGGCAAAGCTCTAATTCATCGTGTTCTGAACCATATTATGTATCTCTAGAAGAAGTCCAAGAAATACATGACGGTGTCAATATTTCTGCCAGTTCCTCTGAAAGGAATGGTCTTCAGGAGGTTGGAAACTCCGACAATAAGAATTGCAAATTTGGCTCACACGAGTTGAGTGCTTCTTTCATAGAAGTAATGCAGGAATCATCAGGGTTCTTTGAAACATCAGGACACTGTATAAATGGCATGGATGAAAACAACTCCATGGGGTTCAATGCTCCATCTTCAATGGAAAATATGATTGTAGGCTCTAATAAACAGGAGAATATGTCAATCGAAGAAGGTGATTTTGGTGGGGTTTCTTTCTCAGGAGCAGGGATGGATGCATGCTTCTCGATGGAAAACCCCACGACATGCCCAAATATTATTGATCTGGATGGGTGCACAGATTCATTTCTTTGTCAATCTAACATTCAAAACTCTGAAACTGCAGGAAATTTAGTTTCTCATTCTTATTATCCACTGGGATCTGCTCCTTTGTTGGGAGGCACCTGCTGTGAGACTTTATTATCTGGTCCTCCACTACTTTGTTCTGCTCCTGAGCTTGTATTTGGTAGTGAATGTAATGAGGCAAGTGACACCCCAAGTGCAAATCAAGACTCAGAGCTTGTTACAAATTCATGTTCTGGCTTTATCTATCCTGATGGCTCTGGTACCTCTCTGTGTAATGGTGATACGAACAAGGTTTGCCAGCCTGTAGAGGCTGAACATGAAAAGGAAACATCAGAATCACTTTTTGACTCGTTAGCCTCAGATACCATGGATAATCTTCCTTCCATGCATGAAGGCATATCTGTGCTAACAGAAAATCAGGATTCTGAAGGTCTATTTTATGAACCTCCTCGTTTCCCAAGTTTGGAGATTCCTTTTGTCAGCTGTGATCTCATCCCATCTGGCAGTGATATGCAGCAAGCATATAGTCCCCTTGGGATTCGCCAACTGATGATGTCTTCTATGAACTGTTCTACTCCATACAGCTTTTGGGATTCTCCGTCTCGTGATGATAGTCCCGATGGTGTTTTGAAAAGTGCCGCCAAAAGTTTCCTATGCACACCATCCATTTTGAAGAAACGGCAACGTGAGCTTTTGTCACCTTTGCATGAACGGAAGAGTGACAAAAAGCTAGAAAGAGACATAAATCAGGGGCTATGCTGTACATCTACTTTGAGCAGGGAATTCTCTTGTTTAGATGTTATGTTTGATGATAGTGGGAGCCGCAGGGCTTCCTTATCTTCCATTGAGGGGTCTCTCTTTTCTCCATCATATTGCAAGAAAAAAAATTCTGGTACCTCTGATGAAGATAAAGAAAATTTGGAGAATGCTTTTGAAGTGAGAAAAGATGGACCTGCATTTCCAGGCAGGGTATCAGAGGTAGCATCTGATAACAGTAATCCTAAGGATAAGATAAAACAGAGAAGCAGTAATGAAATGACAAAGGTTAATGAAGATATAGCAGTCCAAACAGTGAGTCTCTACATATAAACTTTATTTTATACAGTAACAGTAATCACAGATTCGATTGTAGTTATTTTATAAACAAGGTATTGTATTGAATTTATTTTATGTATACCTAATCAACCCTGTTTTGTTAAACTGTAGTTTTTACTTTTTAGTAGGATATATTTTCAGTATATACTTAGTTGCTTAGTTTTTGCTTTTCATGAAAACATGTGCCATTATGTATCATATCATATTTATCATGTAGTTAGAAGCTTCATGACTAGTTGCTTTTGAACTTTTAGATTTCAGAAGCATCATAATGGTCTATTATGATATTTAAAAATTTTTCTTGGTACAACAGGCCTCTGGAGTGCTTGTTGAACACAACACCAATGATACGGTGTTCTTTTCTCCTGACCGTGATGGACATTCAAGAAAGAGAGGCTTAAATTCTGTAAAAACTCCAAAAAGTCAACCTTTTAGAAGCTGTGATGGTACATTTAACCAAAGTGGTCGCTTAGAGTCTTCATCAAGGAGTAGATGTATATCTGTAATTCTATCTCCTACTGTTTGCGAGAAGAGGCATGAAAAAAATTTACTTCCTGATGCATCCCTTCAAAGTGTTCCTTCATTAAATACAATGGAACTTGCATCTGAGAATGCTGGAAATGGTGCTGATATTGAAAGTTTTATCATGTAAGAATCAGTCACTTTTCTTAATTGTCTTTATTCTAATGTGGCAAAAATGTTGGGAAATTTGAGCCATGATTTTATGTTTATAGGGGCAACTTAGAAACTGGTGTGTATGGCCATTACTTTTTATTTGTTCTGTAGTGATCTCTTATTTCAGTTCTGTTTAAATGGTATTTATTATTTAATTTTATTATATCTCTAGCTTATTCTTTGAAATCCGTTTTTATTTTACATGTTTTTTATTCTGAAGTTCTTAATATAGTTGAGAGAGCATCTATTTGTCTGACCTATATTTATTTAACCTGGTTAAAAGGGCTCTCCTATCTTACAGAATGCAGACAAGACATTAAAGAATGGTTATTGCTGATTATATAATAATTTGCAATGTCCATTAGACTTTTCTATTGTACATTATTAAGATTAAGAGCATCAAATTTCAGTTTATTAAACCATAAAGGGCCAATTGCAAACTTAAATCTCTATGCTTTATCATACATGTTCTTAACTCATGGCTCCCAATGCTATGAAGTCTTATTATACAAATATACATGTCTATAGTTTGCTAATTTTGCAATAGTTTGAAGTTTACAAAAGATAACAGTCTTGGCACATGTCATGACAACCAAATGTGTTGTTGCCTTAAGTCTTATTTAGTTTGGGAGTAGATTTGGAGTATATGATTTCTATCTTTACTTCTATAATGCAACGGGCATTTGCCAGTCAATTATTATACTATTTTATGCAGGCTCCATTTGTTGATACATATCATATACTATTTGTACATTCCAAATTTCCAACCATGTTCTTCTTGATTACCTTGTTTTTTAACATTGTTTTTGTTCACTAACAAAGCTTTATAAAGTCTATTGATAAGATACAATTAGTTCATGCATTGCTTCAAGGATCCCATTTCATGAGACCATGTGTCTTGACATTAAAATATTTTCGTTGAACTTCTGTACTCCCATTGAATTAGTGTTTTTCTGAAGCAATATCCGTAGCCAACATTGTATTTCTCATGGTTTAGTTGGCTGGTTTGTTTTTGATTCTAGGTTTGGTGATACCCCTGCTACCAAAAGAGGGTTAGACTCTCCATCAGCATGGAAGTCTCCTTGGTTCATGAACTCTTTTTTGCCTGGACCACGTGTTGATACAGACATAACAATTGAGGTATTACTACAAGTTTGTTTTGCTGATTAATTTATTAAGTTATATGTACACTTAGGTCTATCCTTAGCAAGGGTTAAATGTTCAAACTTTATTTACTTTGCTAGATAAGCTCGGACCAAGCCCATGAGTCTAAGATCATGGTTTGCAAACTTAAAAGTTTGCTGTTTGACATTGTTCTGGTAAACATTAGCTGATACCAGAACAATGGTATCAGACATTGTTCTGTTTGACATCTAATGGATGACAATATCACAAGGGAAATAACATTAGATTTGAGACTCAAGGATAACAACTTGCATGGATGCTTGGCCAGCTGCAATGCAAACATTATACCTTGCCAGGCATTCTAATTATCTAATAAGGATTTCCCTCCATATAAGTTTTGAAAGTGCTTAAATAAACCCATTCGTGTTTGTTTACCTGTCTGGGTTCCAAGAATGAATGTTTCTGTAATATTGTTCTCCTTCGTGGCATTACAATGACTTTGGCTAATGCTATTCCAATTTACATTGCCTCAATTCCCCTTCTTTCATTCACCTAATGCTTTGGAACTTAATGATGCAGGACATAGGATTTTTGATGAGCCCTGGGGATAGAAGCTATGATGCCATAGGGTTGATGAGACAGTTGAGCGAGCATACTGCAGCTGCATTGGCTGAGGCCCAGGAGGTTTTGTCTGGTGAAAATTCTGAAATTCCATCAAAGGAAAGACACTCCAGTAACCAAAAATTGGCCGAGGAAAATAATCAATTCACAGATTACGAGTTGGAGAACCTTATTTCTCTGTCTCCTGCTGTCTTGGTATGATTGTCATTTTTTTTGTCATTCTTGAAGCAATTAATCTTGGGAAAATCTATGCTGCCGGAAAGACATGGTATCAGAAAAGTCTTTGACCAATCAAACCCCTGGGTGTGAATTTTGGTAAATACCACCTGATTGGTTGCCACTTTTATGATACCGGTTGATTGGTTACAAGGTTTTGGGGTATCATAGTTGAACCCATTGATCTTTGTTGCCTGTCTTTAATATAGCACTAAAATCCAAAGGTGCTGGTTACCAAGTTTGGCTGATTAATTCAATGGGATTGATTGCATCACTCTCTGTTCATGATTTACATAGTGTTACAACATAGGGTCCATCTGGTTTTGTTGCACTGCCATTCAACATGGTATCTGGGCAATGTTTAGTCCTTGATACAATTTTTTTACAATTTGGATTTTGTCTTGCTTACGTTAAGAAGGTTCAAAACTTTGAATTAGGAACCTTGCTGAACTGACACTATTCTTTCAATATCGGTTTCTTTTTTATATTCTCATGGTTTGCAAAACCTAGAATGAATTGATTTGGTGACATTATTTTTTCTCATCTTGTTAATTTATCTTACACACTTCTCAGACGGAGAGGCGGGTCCTCGATTTCAGTGGATGCGGGACACCTGGAAAAGGAGCAGAGAACGGGAAACCTATGGCCTTTCCTTCTGGAGTAAGCTTTTCTAGCCCTTCTTCCTACCTGATGAAAGGCTGCAGGTAGCAAGCAGATTTTTGGCAGAAAATGCCTCTTCTGTTCTATGTTACTAAATATATATATTTTTTGTTCTTTTTTTCTTTTTCATTGTCACATTTCTGTATCTGATTTAATAATAAATTGATAATGAGTGGTGTAGAGGGTTCGGCTATTTTTTGAGCTTAGGAGAAATTTATAATCAAACTGTGTTTTATATCAAATATTCCATTTGCAATCCCGTCTGTTCTTAGCATGGAGAACATAGATGGTGATCAAGTCTGAATGCAGAAGTAAGAGCATTCAATATTTTGAACAGTGAAAACTGAAAAGTAAAGCCATTTCCCGAAAAAAAACCACAAGGAAAAGTGCTAATTGAAGGCATATTTTGCAAGTAATTGACAATCTCAAGGAAGAAGCATAAAAATCTCAAGGGGATACAGGTTTTGTAGGGCTGCTGGCAAGGTTTATTGATGCATATCGTACTGTATTGTATCATAAGTGCCGGTTTTCAGGGTCACCAATATGGGAAATGGAAATACAGACTTTCAGTAAATTTAATAATAATAATAATACTTATTTGCAAATTATTAATCAGAAAATATAAACAAAAGATCAATATGAAGAAGCGCTTGAGTATATTAGCCTGAAAATTGGATAAGAAGTTTTTTTATTCAACAGAGTTGATTTTATTTATATTAAAGGACTTCAAAATCCTAAAAAATCGAAAGATCTCCCTATGATGTGAGAAAAGAGGAGAGAAGTAAAGAAAAAGGTATTTATTATATAAAATTTTATCGGGTCGGCTTGAGCCTGATCCCACGAGCCTAAAATCATGTCCTAGCCCGAAAACGAATGGGCTGGGCTTGGCTGGTCCATTGGACTATCCAACCCATGAGCAGGTCTGCTTAGAAGGTCATTACATTTTGATAGTATTTTTGAGCCAAGGGAATTAGGGAATGCATAGTGATTCATGTAATACAAACTATAAGGAATTTAACAATGGATATGGCAGTTCACAGAAAGGAAAGAGAAAACAAGATTCATGTAGTTTGTCGTATTCTCCTATGTAGTTGGGGACAAAGCTTAGGTGATCATGATATTGGATTTTATTTTGGGGTCTCATTTCACCATCATCTAGAGTTTTATGCAATAGGGGAGCTCATTTCACCATTAACCAATCTTGGAAAACTAGCATATTCATTCGTTTGGTTACACGCGATTTGTAGATCCTTAGTGGTGATAGACAAATGGTAGGAGCAAGAATGAAATCATTTAAAAAATCTGCTCATTTCACCATTAACCAATTGCATATGCTGAGTGGAAAAACTAAAAATGGTAGGAGCAAGAATGAAATCATTTAAAAAATCTGGAGTAGCTTCAACAGGTGATAAAATGTGAAAAAGCAATTAAGATGGTTTATTCACCTGCATGAAAGACCATGTATAATACCTTTGAGAAGAAGTGATATGTTGCAAATTGAAGGGATTAAGAACGGTGGGGAATAGAGAAAAACATATATGGGAAAAGTAGTACAAAATGATTTAAACCCCAACAAACAGGGTTTTCATGTGGCCTACCCAGTTTTACTTATTTTGTTTTAATAGGTGAGATAAAATGTTTGGATGATGATTTTTATAGGAGGGCCTGGAGGCTCAACACATCGAAAAAATTTGGGGTATTGGGAACCTTCTTGAACATGACACGTTACCTTGGCGCTTGGGTGTAGGGTAAAAGAGTAATTGCATTGGATATTTTTTTTTATGGAGTACGGACAGGCCCAATGCAGATTTTTGATTTCCACTGAAGAGCTATAAACATTCAAAATGGCAATAACCCATATTCTATGCATCAATGCCCGCCCATGAATTGGCATCAATTCCGAGTTTTTTTTTACCAAAATTCCGACCCTGGGCTGAACCGTCTTTCTCCCTTTTTTTTTTACCAAAAAAGACTAACAGGGTACTGATTGGATTGACGTGTCATGCGGAAAAGTTCTACAAAAGCAACAACCCCCAACTTCCAAAGTTTTATACGATACTAGGAGACCTGTGCGGGATTTGTTAAGTTAAAGATAAATAATAGAAACATATAAAAGTATACAATTGTTTTATATAATAATTAATCATCATTTATATTTTTATATACTACTTTTAATAATTTTTTTACAATATAAAAATAACAATAATTAATTTTAAATAGGGTTGTTTATCAAACTTAGGGACGACAATTTCCCCATTTCCCTAATCCCCATGAGGACCCGCCCCAAATGAGACAGGTATTGGGATGATTTTCTTTCCACTGGAACGGAGACGGGGAAATTTTCATCTCCGTTGGCGGGGATGGGAAGAGCACTCCTTGCCTCGCGGGGACCCCGATCCCCGTCCCATGGGATTCTTGTTAATATATGTATATATGTATACATATATTTATATGTTAATATTTTTAAAAATATGGTTGAATATGTTTGAATCTTTTCTAATAGGATTGTAAATTTTAATTATTTTATTTTTATTTTTTAAATAAAATAAAAACAAAAACAAAAACATAATGGTTGACATTATAAAGAATCACGGGGAGTGGGAATCCCCATGGAGACAGGGATGGGGAGAGGCTCCTCGTCCCCACTTGCCCCGTTGCCATTCCTAATCAAACTAATGAAATTGACTAACCCGATTTCTAGTATTTCCAATCAACTTTGGTTCAACAATTTCCTAACCCGAATGGGTTGGATTAGTTTCTCTTTAGCCATTTGTAAATTGACTAAAATCGAATGACCCGATCGGAAATATATATTAATATTTTATATTTTAAATATATTTTTTAATACAAGAAAATGGAAAAATTCCAATATTTCCTAGGTTAAAATATTTTAGATCATAAATTTATTTATTTTTAATAATGCCACTGTGATTTTTTATAAAATTTAAATTTAATTTTTTAATTTTAAATCTTTCGAACAGGTCGACCAAATCGAAAATTTACTCAAACCGATGTAACCTGAGTGACCAACTCCCCAACCTGACCAGTTTGGACTATGGCTCTAAATAATGGCCTTTCTAAGGAGAATCTTATGAGAAGGGGAATCCAGGTTTCAGACTTGTCTTGCAGTTTGTGTGGTAGTAGTGCTGAATCCACTAATCATTTGTGCATCCACTACCCGTTTTCTGCTAAGTCTGGAGGACCTAACTCACAAGTTAGTGGGCAAGCTGATTTCTTGGCTGTCTGTGACTACAGATTTTAGAAACTGTAATGTGTCAGATGTATTATTTTTTGTTTCTTGATGGTTCATGTATTTGTTGTTTAGATCAGTCAACCTATTCTGGGACTGATCTCAGCCTCTTGTGTGTATCTCTTTCTCAATAAATATTACTTTACCTTTTTCCAAAAAAAAAAAAAAACTCCCCAACCTAACTAGGTTGATTTGGTTGGCAAAACAACTTACAACTAAACCGAACCAACCCGTGAACAATAGTTTAATCTCCAACAATTGTTAAAAATGTATAGCAAAAATGCACAATAAATTAAATTTAAAAAGCTAAATAACAGTAGTTTAAACTCCAATAATTATTGATTATGTTATATTAAATAACTAAACAAAAATAGATTTATACACAATTATTGAAAATATATTTATCAGAGAAAATAATAAATAATTATTGAAATACAATAAATATTAATTTTAGTATATGTAGGTTTTCAAGACTGCTATTCAGTCTTGATCACTAAGAGATTTTAGGTTCGATGAGAAGAGAAAGTGAAGATGTAGAAGAAAGAGTGATGGAAGAGCAATTGAACACAGATTTTGAGGAGAAGAACGGAATGTCAATATTCTGCCGCCGCCACTTTTAAGTTAATATATATAGGTTATGCTAGTTACATGAAAGGACATATCTGCCCTTGGTGTTTACATCATAACTGCTAACAAATAACAATCAATATAAAACTGAAACTAGAAATAATAGAACAACAAAATAACTACA
>NW_010729080.1:2619167-2645049 GCF_000365185.1 Nelumbo nucifera | reverse complement strand
AGAGTGGTACCACAGCTGTGGGGCCCACATCAATGTTCTCTACAGTATATATAAATATATAAGAAATATAGAGTAAGTTTTAAAATTTTTATTAATAAACATTATTTTTTTTGAAAGTTATTTTCTAAAAGAAATTAGTTATTTGCAATATTATTTATTTATTGAAATAATATCATTATTTAATTTTTAAAATATTCATGATTTTTTTATTTTAAGTATTTAAGATCTAGTTATGTTAAATATTTCGTTATTTAAAATATTTAGTTATTTAACTAAATATTTAAAATCTTAATCTATATATTATAATTGAAAGTTATTCAGTAAATATTTAAAATATTAATTTTAATAGTTTGTTATTTAAGATATTTAGTTATTGAAATATTTAAGTAATATTTTATTTTTAATGTTAAATTTTTATTATTTGAATAACATTTAGATTGAATAATCCAAAGAAGCATAATTTATATTGTTTGTACATAATTGAGTGATGAATTTTGGAAAAATATATAATTATTAATAATATGAAGATTATTAAATTGATTATACTTATTTTTTGTCTTTTTAATAAATATTTTAAAGTTATTATATAATTTTGTTAGAATATTTAAATAATTCTTAAATTTTTTAATTCAAACTTTCTTTAAATAGATGTAGATAAAAAGTTGGGGAGAAGATAAATAAGAATTAGAGATTATTTTTATGAGAGAAACTCTCTACTAAATTAGAGATAATTTAGGAAAAAGTTGGGGATAGTGGGGGAGGTTGTTTAGAAGAAATTTTAAGATTTTTGATTATTTTGGTTATTGGAGAGAGAGAGAGAGAGAGAGAGGATTTTTGTGGGAAAATAGGATTTCTAATTGGTAGTTTAAAAAATGACATGGATTAAAAAAAATGAAAAGATTTCCAGACTTCCTTGTTTTAATATATATCCCCTGGACTTGATATTCAAAGTTCACTCCAAAGTTGTAGTTTTAAGGAAGGCATCATGCATTGTCCACCAAATACTTGACTACCATCAAAATCCTAAGAAAATAGGGCACAAAGCTTCCAACACTGAGATCAGTTTCATGGAGAAATATTCTCAATGCAATGCTGCAAGTGATTGCGAACAGTGTGAGCACAGTCTTGTGAGCACCCAAGTCGATTTCTCCAGTACTAACAAAAAAATAAATGAAAATAGAAGGCAAGTTAAAAAAAATAAAAAAAAAGTTTCAATCTGCGGACAAATCAGCTACACCCATGGGAATAGCCCTGGATCTGATGGGATATTGCCAACACACAGCCGCAAGTGGCTGTGAGTATGGTGTGAGCACTGTTTTTTAAGGACTGAATTCGAGTTCGGATTTGATGCATTGTTGATTTGTTGTAGTCCCGAAATCGGATTTGGTGCTTAAAATTGTTTTTTAAGCACTGTTTTTTAAAATTGTGCTCAGCTTCCCAATAATTAAAAAGATACAAGTATAAAGATATTCCCAATGCACGGCTGAAAATGGCTATGAAAATGGTGTAAACACAATTTTGTGAGGACTGAATCCGCCCTCTGTAGCCCCACCTTAGGTCAGGGGCCAGAAATACATGGAGGGAGGGCCGTGGATCATAACCGACGGCTAGTCCAACAGCCGTAGCTGAGTTTTTGAGCGTTTCAATCCAACTGTTTTTGCCCAATGACTTCACATTATTTGTTTTGCTAGTGTCACGCTATCTATCTTCCCCGGCCTGCCGCTGATAGAAAAATAGACCAACAACTCCAATCTCTAACACAATGAGAACTTGTTGACACTCCTTTTTTGCTCAGCCCATTTTATCCAGGTTGAACATATTTATATTTTCACTCTCCCCAAATGTAGCCAATACACTCTAGTAAATACTTTTAACAAAATAGAGATTTGGTAAAAAGAAACCATAATAAACAGTGGTTTTCAGTTTCCACATCATGGTGAGATTTTGTAGTAGAAAGAATGAAGAATTCTAATGGATTTTGTTCAAGGGTAGTTTAATCATGGAGATGAAAGAAAGGGAGGTTATGACTTGTGACTTTGTGAGATCAAGGACTATTTTCAGAAGGAGAGAATGAAGAATTTTATAATTTTCAGAAAAAAAAAACTTGAATTTTGAAGTTTCTTCAGGCAAAATCTATGGTGTATCCCCTGTATAATAAAAGACATGATTGATAAAGTCCACCTTGTTAATAGTAAAGGTATATTTTATGAAGTAATCACATTTTAACATCATCACCGGTTGAGATCTGGGTTTAATGCATGCAAGTAGTTGAACTCTGTTATTTATTTTTCTTTAGCTTTTGCTCTTTTTGCTTCCTTTCCTCTCTGTAAATTGTTTGGTTGCTCTTTTTAGCTTATAATTTACCCGCCCAAATTAGCAGCTGCTATTTTTATACATTTGAAAGAGAGAGAGAGAGAGAGAGTTGGTTTTCCTTTCATGACTTCCCGGGCTTTCTGCAAGCTTTGACCCTTAAAAGCAAAAGCTCAACCGTTCAATCCTCTCCACACCCTTAAAATGAACCAAACAGAAATAATCACCCTCGTTTATTCACCACCTCTCGCAAACCACCTCTCCTTTTCTTTGTCAAAACATGCACCCCACGTTCCTTGGGCACAAGAGAACAAGAAAAACCCATTGAAACAACATCTCTACAGAGTTGAACATAATTGTCCAACTCAAGGAAAAAGAAGAGAAAGCTAGTCTCCTGTTCTAGTTTTCCTTCAAATCTAGCTCCACACTAGGGAGACAGGTTTCTCCTCTTTCTCCATTTCTTTTCTAAATTGATGATAACAATAGTTCTCTCCACCAACACCAATAGGTTGTAATATTTCTGTTATTATCTCTGTTGAGCTTGACTGAGAATGCTTTTATGTTCTCCTGTTCCTTGTTCTTTCCCTAAAGCCATTGCTTGAGTATATACAATGATTCGAACTCTTAAGCGGGACCTAACCATTCAAAGGTCACAGTCCTTTAACTTCCGAGGACTGGTTGAGGATTCAGGACGTCAGACACATAGCATGATCCTTGAAAGTACCAATGGTGGATCCATGGATGAGAAACTACAGTTTAGAAGTCAGGGATCAAGAAATCCGAATTGCCCGTTGGGACGCCAACAGATTGGATCCGCACTTAGTCGCTCCACTGAGCCCAAGTCACGCTTGAGTAAGGAAGGAGGTGCAACTCCCCCCCAAAGCAAAGACAAGGTTCCCTCAGGCAAGTTACAGTATTTTGTTTCTCCATTCTCCTTGCGCTATGCTTGACCTTTGAATATCACGTTCCATTTTGGACAAATTATGCTAAGTTCAGGAATTCTCATATTTCTACCAATATCATTAGCTAAGAACATGAGAAGTAGCAGCTTGATACCATAATTTTTACATTTTAACAGCATAACATTTTATGGTTTAATTGATAAAATTATATGTGCAACTCAAATCTGGTTTAAGTCAATTATGAATTTAGGATTTATCCTCCAATCTCCATAGATTTTGTGAACCCATGTGCTGTGCATCAAATCCACAGCCAACCCTATTTCTGAAATGAACAGTTGACAATTGAATCCAAATTTTTCCATTAGTTTCATATCTCTAGTGGTGACACTGAGTTTCTTGACCCTTTGTTTCAAAGATTAATCAAATCCTGTAAACCATTTTAGAACTTCATTAAAAATTTTCTTCTTTTTGGTGGGTTTATTTCAGATACGGAGTTAATGAAAGAAAGGTTTGCCAAGCTTCTATTGGGTGAAGATATGTCAGGAGGAGGGAAAGGTGTTTCTTCAGCCCTGGCTTTGTCCAATGCCATTACCAACCTTGCAGGTGCTTTAATATTTTTTTTCCAGATAAAGCAAAACTTTATTTGTTTTCAGGAGAATACTTAACAGCTCTTGGATATAACTTAATGAGCCTAAAGTTTGTGACAGGCTGATGGTTCATTGGTTGACTGTTTCTTCATGGTACTAGACCCATTTGATTCTAGTTTGGCAAAAATCATGCAGAAAATCCAAAATCTCTTTATTTATTTGAGATTGGGGCATCATAGCCTTAGGATTTCTTGCTTCAAAATGGCATCCGATCCAATTATGGCAATTCTAATTGCTTGCTAATTCTTTTTTCTTCTTTTTCTATTTTTTCCTAATTTTATGCAGCTTCTGTCTTTGGGGAGCAATGGCGATTGGAACCCATGTCTGCTGAGAGGAAAGCAAGGTGGAGAAGAGAAATTGGTTGGCTTTTATCTGTCACTGATCACATTGTTGAATTTGTTCCTTCCCAACAGAAAGCCAAGGATGGAACGACCATGGAGGTCTCTCTCTCTCTCTCTCTCTCTCTCTTATATGATATCATAATAGATGTAAACCTTCCATCTCACTGCCTCAAGATTTTCTTGATTCAATAGATAATGGTGACTCGCCAACGAACCGATCTACTTATGAATATTCCTGCCCTGCGCAAGCTGGATGCCATGCTTATTGTAAGTATTTGAGTTCTGGTTTTTGAGTAAAACCTTTCCATATGGATTAAATTGTTTTTTGTTTGCATCTTACGTTGGGCTTAAATGAACAGGAGTATCTAGATAATTTCAAAGACCAGAATGAGTTCTGGTATGTGTCCAGAGATGCTTCCGACGCTGAGAAAGGAAGCAGCGTGAGGAAAGATGACAAATGGTGGCTGCCAACTGTTAGGGTCCCCCCAAATGGGCTCTCTGAGGCAACAAGAAAATGGTTGCAATCTCAGAAGGAGTCTGTGAACCAAGTGTTAAAAGCGGCAATGGCTATAAATGCTCAGGTTATAGCAGAAATGGGAGTCCCCGAGAACTACATCGAATCTCTTCCCAAGGTAAAACATGGAGAAAGTTCATATAAACTTTTTCCTGCAGAACTCTAATAACTTCACTGATTTGTCTTTCTCATTTACATTTAGAATGGGAGAGCAAGCCTTGGTGACTCGATTTATCGAAGTATTACAGTCGAATACTTTGATCCTGTGCAGTTCCTCTCGACTTTGGACCTGTCAACAGAGCACAAGATTCTTGACCTGAAGGACAGGATTGAGGCATCGATTGTAATATGGAAGAGGAAGATGAACAAAGATGGAAAATCTTCTTGGAGTTCAGCAGTGAGCTTAGAGAAGAGGGAGCTCTTTGAGGAGAGAGCAGAGAGTATCTTAATCCTACTTAAGCAGAGATTCCCAGGCATCCCACAATCCACACTTGACATAAGCAAGATCCAATACAACAAGGTAAGGATTGAAGATCGAAAGATTATAACTTTTCCTTTTTCCTGTTTCCCAATTCGATACGAGCTCAAAGCACTGTTGTTGAAATTACAGGATGTGGGACAGTCAGTTCTAGAGAGCTACTCAAGGATACTGGAAAGTTTGGCATATACAATCATGTCCCGAATTGAAGATGTTCTCTACGCAGATTCAGTCGCCCGGAATCCATCACTAATAGAGTCAAACAGAAAATCTGCAACAGAGACAACACCAGGGACGCCGGTGCAGTTCTCAAGCCCCGGGGAAGAGATGGAGAAATTGAATTCTAGGGAAGCACCCGTTTCAATGACACTATCGGATTTCATGGGTTGGCATCTGGACCCAATAGAATCTGAACAAACGAACGATTCATCTGAAAATCTAGAGGAGTACTTGACAGAAGACAATGCAAAGTGGAGCAAACCTGCCAACATTTTACCAAAGAAACATTCCTACCTTGAGTCCTTGGGTGCCTTAAAAAGCCCAACAGCTCGTCACTAAAAATAAACATAGATAAAGAAGACAAAGAAAAGGAGGAAATGAGAGATAAGAAGAAGGTAGAGAAATATAGGAGAGAAGATGTGAGAGAGAAAAGAGTTGGGAGCTTGGAATTCCAAATGTAAATGGTTAGACTCAAAACCAAAAGGAGCTTTTCAACTACAACTGGAATCTGTCTTGTTTCAATTGTAGTTAGGGAAGTGTGACTATTGAGTGGCCTGAGTCTGCTTCTTATCACAGATAACATGTATTTTCAGTTTTTTTTTTTCTTTGTTTCCCAAATTTTCATCTCACTTCAATTTTTACCTGTTGTTTGACTAACACTGTAACAATGAGAGAAAACTAATCATCGTGACTGTTGGTTGCTATTTCGAGCTGACAAAGAAGAATGGACGACATGTAATTATGTAAAGTATAAACTAAATATAAGAATTGAAGTCCCTCCCCAATAATAATAGTATAATTTCACTGGTTCTGAATAACAAGCACTGAGGTTGGTCTTGAGAAGGCTTAAGAATACTACATTCCGAACAAAAGAAGATAAATATCAACAAAATAAAGTGGGGTCAGTGAATAGTTTAAATCTTGCCACGTGGTCCGAGCTTAGGTGGTAGTTGTGGGCCCTTCTTGATGGGTAGTATGTCCCCTGAAGCTGTGGCACTGAGGTAAGCAAGGGTGGAGCCACCTCCCAAAATTAAGAACTTGAGCAACAATCCTCTCTTGGTGAAAGGAGCAGCAAATGTCTCAAAGAACTTGCTCTGCATTTCCATAAAAAAGAAGGGTTTATTAGTAGAATTATATATTTGAGAATAATCCATGAAAACTGTTTTAAGTGTAGTGTCAAACACAGACATTAATACAAAGATGATGAATGCATAAGCACTAAAGCAGCCAAATGACCAGCAGATGGCTGGGAGTGGGAGTATGATCTGCACACAAATAATGGCCTAATGGGTCCAACCCCATCTCCATGTGCACCAGGAGTGCAGCATGGTTGGATCAGATGGATTGAGAACTATGCGAATGGGTTCCCTTTCTGTTTGTTGGAAGCCCCAGCAGAAGAAGGGATATGGCGGATAGAGAAGGTGTGCAAAACCTGAATGGGGTTGTATGGTGAGGGGGCGTCGGAGCCGTACAAATCCCACTGCCCGGTAGTGTTGCCCAAATCCTCCAAATCGAAGTAGACACTCTTGTCGCCGTACTTCGCCACCACTGCGCCGGACCTGCTTTTCAAGTAGAATACAATATAACAGTTGAGACGCTGCGCATCAAATCTGGTTTTAATTGCAGAACAAGATCTCGGTCGGAAGATTGACCAACTGGGTTTTGAATGGGTTGTTACCTAATGCTCGTCCTTGCCAGGGTGCGGCGAGATGGCTTGACGGAGAGCTTGGTCCCGGTAAGGGAGCTTCCGCCGAGGCCCTTAACAGCGACGGGTTGTACGGCGGCCAAGGTTGCTAGAGACGCCATTGCCTTTGATGCTGCACAAATGAGTTTCCTTGATTGCTTGTTTGCATGGTTTTGTATGCTTAGATTTTGAAAAATTGATACTTTGCCTGGATCTTCTGGGTTTTGCCAGGTGGAAAACCGGATCTTCTTTGGAGATGGATGGTATTGGAAACCCACTAAAGTGGTTACACGTTGGCTGTAGCCGGATAACCCTATCCTTTTCCTCATCTCATGATCCTTTAATTTATTCTTTCTTTACTTCTTGATTGTTAGTTTGGGATGAATTTTCATGCCTCTCTGATTCATCGCCCTAAAACATACACTACAAGACAAAATCAAACCTCTCATGAGTTTGTACCCAACTCTTTTTGCCAATAAGTGTTAGGGGCCATTTGATAATGGACGAAGGGTATTATAGTAATCTAATCCAACTTCAAGGAATTCTCACGTAGAAATTTATTTTATGTTATATAATATGGATATAATGATAATAATCCAACGGGCATTGATGCATAGGATGGGGGTAATTGTCTTTTGAAATGTTGTAGATTTGTAATTCTGCAATAGGTCTGTCCGTACTTCTCCGTGATATTTATATATTAAAAGTAAAATATAACATAAAATAACATATATATAAAATATATATAAATAAATGCAGGCTGGGCTGGGCCTGAAGTATTAGGCCCAGGTTCAGCCCCTAAAATTTGCGGGCCTGATGTGAGCTTGGGTCCAAACCTGGCCCTGGCTGAAAATGACTAACCGTATTCGACTATTCCTTAGCCTATTGGTAGTCTGGTAGATGGCCTGATGAGGAAATTCAATTGACCAACTTTTCAAGTCTAATGACAATGAATTTTAACTGTGTGGAAACGCCATCTTTTAAAATTTAGTTCTCAATTGTAATACAATGTTATATGCAATTCAAAATAATACAATGTCAAAATATAGGGTCCCTTACTTTCAAATATATTTTTATAAAATTAAATTATTTTATATTTATAAATATGCATATACAGCATATTCTAATATTTTCTACATATATATGCAATAAATAAAATACACCATTTTATTTCTTAAATTTATAAGAAAGTACATTAATAGATATTATTCACCTTTTTCAGCAGGTTTATTCAACTGACTTTCTTTAAAATTACTAATTTTTCAAACCAAACATTATACAATTAACCTTATGGATCCGATTAGAAAAGTTCATGAACCATTTCGTTTATTGAGTGGCCTGAGTCTGAGAAATGGCAGCCCGAACCCAAACAGAAGAGGGTGTGTAACTGTGTGTTTTAAACGTTGACCCATTTCTTTAACAAATAATCGGGTTATAAGGCTCGCTTCAAGTCCACACTCCCAATCCAACTCGGATCCTTTATATGCAGACCGGGTTGATGACGGGGCCCCAGTTGTGGGTCAATTCGAACATCTTACAAAGTTACTAAGATCCACTGATCAGTTGTCATGCCCACGGCCCACCCGCATTAATAAATCCCACACCACTCTCATCCACAAAAGATAAAAAGAGAAACAGAGGAGCTCCTCCTCGCTCCCTCTCCAGTCTCCAAACACAAATACACAATGGTGTTAACTTATCCATCCTCCCTTCTTCAGCTTCCTCCATTGAACTCTCTGAAGATAAGCTCTCCATTCCTTAATGGATCCACACCAGTTCATCTGCTCAACAAACCCTCTTCGTTCTTCTCAACATCAAAGCCATCTCCGCCTTCTTCTCTCCCTTCAGTTTGAGCCATGAAATCGTTGCAAGGGAGAGTAGTCTGTGTCACCAATGACAAGACAGTTTCAGTCGAGGTAGTGCGGCTTGCGCCCCACCCAAAATACAAGTGGAGGGTCAGGAAGAAGAAGAAGTACCAATCTCACGACCCAGATAACCGATTCAAGGTTGGCGACTTCGTACAACTCGAGAAGAGCATACCCATCAGCAAGACTACTGCGAAAAACATGCCGAAGCCTATCGAGGCCGTGCCAGAAGAGCTAGGTCTTCCATTGGAGTCCGAAAAGTCTGAGTGAGGAATGTTGAGATTGAAATTTATTCATCATAGTCTCAACTGTACTGAACCATTCTTTTCCTTTTTGTTATCCTGTTTTTGTGTAGTTTATTTGACTGTTTTTAGTTGGGGTATCCCATGATTTACGGATTGATTTGAGGTGATGTGTGCTCTTAGTCTAGGGTCGATATTGAAGTGTTCTGTATATATAGCTGCAATGACAAGCTTACCAGAATCAATTTTTGATGACCTTGCTGCAACGACTCTCAATTTTCTAGATAAAGGATTGAAAATCATGAATAGTTTTTGCACTGAATGACTTCAGGTAGGTTTTAAATAACTTTCATGAATTTCTTAGTTTCCTTTCTGATTGACCGAGTTGTAATCTTACAGTCAGCTGAGTTTAAATTAATATAAGTTGGACCACCCAGGTTACATGGCTGTTCATCTAGTTCATATCGGCTTGCCTGGATTGCACGAAACATGGGTTTCATCAAATAGAAATAGACAGGAATTGTTGTTTTTGATATTCCCTTCCCTTCTTTACAGCATTTATTTTGTTAAGTCTGATCTATCTCCAGTCTTATTTAAACTGTACCCCATAACCAAAGAAGGATCTATTTCCATGGTTTGAGAAGAGCTTTATTTTTTCAGCCATTACCGGCATAAATCTGGTAGGAATGAAGACTCAAGAGTTTCCGATGGTAAATCTTATATCTCTGAGATTTCTGTCATTGTCAACAGATTGATCCGCTGGCTAGTTGGTTTACTTTAAGAAGGATGTCTCCTTGGGTCCAAATTTAGGTTCCAACTCCAACTTTCGTCCATAAAACAACTGGGACAGCAGTACCCCTGCCAATCTGGTTTTGTGCAGTGTGAAATGACAGAAAACTTGAAAGAAGTTCTGGAACAAGTTTTCTGTTGATTTTCTACCGCTTGATTGTAACTGAAAAAGCAGCTGGGGAGATTCCAATGTTAGATAAACTGAGAAATGGAGAGACGAATGGATTATGGGTGGGAACGCCTAAACATGTTTCCCGTGTGTATATATATACCTTTGGCTGGTTATTGATAAATCACTGTTCTGTTGATAATAACAAGTACACCTAAAATCTAATCTTCTTGTTCACAACCTAAGCTATATACATTTAGTATCACTTCGAATCAAAATGTGCGTATCCAACTGTCTTTCTCTCCCAAGCATACATTCCATTCTTGTTTTGGCAGTTGAAGGGGGTTGCCTCCCAGATTATAACAAGTCAGAAGGCTAAGAAAATCCATTCATGGAAGTGCAAAAAATGGTTGCGGAATCTATGGATTGCGAGAGAGTCTTGTCTATGCTCTTTAGCCAAATGCAAAAGTAAAAGCTATGCAACGGAGTCATCAAAAACCTAGACTGAATAACCCATGGCAACTGTACTAATGGAAATTTCAGAAATACAATATGATATGAAGTGCTAATGGATCCAACTAAGACGTGTCAATACATAGATAGCCCATGTTTAGAAAATTGGAATGATTCAAGTTTCTCAAAACTCATGCATCAGTGACTAAAAGCATGGCAACAAACAAATATAAAGTTTTGACAAAAATTAGTCCAAAATTCCCCGGCCCCAGCCGAGAGTTTCCAGCCTCAGGCTAGCTTGAATGAAATATTTCAGTGTAATCACTACTCAATGAAGTGATATGATTATTACAACAGCTAAGGTTTAAAAAGCAGAAAAGCAATTCTTCCATATAGCAGAATAAACCAACAAAAGAGGTCATAGACAAAATTAGACAATGCGAGTAACAGCCGCATGAATGGCATCTGCGAGATGAGGAACTGTCCTCGAGCTTAGACCTGCCATGCTAATTCTCCTGCATAACAGAGCAAGCAGAGATTACCATACTATGATAAGGGAAAAACAGAAAATATACGCACACTTAAATCTATATGCATTATATCATAATATGAAGCCCTTGACTGCAGTATCGGATACAAAAGTTCATCTTAAGTATCTATACTGTTACGCCAAACCTTGTTTTGTTCTTTGAATTGTAAACGAGTTGCATACAACTTTCCATGTATCTTAGTAAAATAATATTTTGGTAGATTATATTATCTGAACATTTTATTTTGATGGGTCGGCAGTTCATCAAACTTTGATATAACAGCCAGATGTACACAATGATTTTGTCATCAGCACTGATTGAAAGGAAATTTGAGATGCGCAAGGGTCAAGAAGGCTAGAATTTAAGAAGCAAATTAGGGTCAGATGATAACTGTGTATCATCAATTTGTCTAAATAAAATAGGATCCAAACATAGTACTATGTGGTATTCTTACCCGTCGGATGTCATGTAGATGTGGTATTCTTTAGTCATGAAGGCAACCTGTTCTGTGTTCAACCCTGTGAAAGTAAACATTCCAATCTGCTTGATGATGTGACTCCAGTCACCGGGTGTACCTGCAAACAAAACAGCAGAACACATTCAACATAAGAACTTGATTTGGAAATCTCTTTCAATGCATATAGTGCTTGTATACATTTTTATTATTCCACAGTGGAATTCCAGACTAAGAACCATGCCTGAAATTCAGATTGGTGACAAACATCTCTGCATTCATGTGTCTCTCAAAATTCATGCGAGGTGGGAATGCAAATATTACATTATATCCAAATCTAATGGGCAAACAATCACCATGCTTTCTTCATGTTTATTTATTTGGTATTTCACCACAGTTTACTACTTCAATTCAATGTTTCAAAACATGGAGGCATGAGGCGTAGTTCACGTAAGAGACGTAAGCCTCCCAAACACAAGGAGGCATAAGCCTCCCTAAGAGGAAGGGGATGAGGAGGAAGGAGGGAGAGGATGAAGAAGAGGAAGGAGGATCTCATCTTTCTCTTTTTTTTTAATAAAAATATTTTATATTAAGAAGAATGAATATGCATAACACTAGAAGGGGGGTCTTGTTGAAGCGGAGGCAAGCGAGCGAGCTAGAGTGTGACACACCTCATGCAAAAGGTGTATGAAGTGTACGACTCTTGAACCTGAGGCATATGCCTCAGAGGCATCAATGCCTCTAGCATACGCCTCAGGGCGTTTTTGAGGCACCTCGCCTGGAGGTGTGCCTCCAGGTGTATGCCTCCCAAGCCTTCTAAAACACTGCTTCAATTTGGTTGTGTTAGAGATCCTCAACAACTAATCTCACTTCATTTTTTCCCATTTTCTTTTAATTCCAGAAATTGCCTTGCAATAAAAGAGAGACTATCTCTTTGCTTTCATAGGTGACTAGAAATTTAATAAAAAGTAACGCCTCCCATAAACATCCACATCTTTTAGAAGGGGCCCCAGAAATTCTGATGGTTAGGTGTTCCAATTCCAATACCAAGGGCCACATGCCAACCTTAAACTTTATCAACAGAAAAGCAGAAAAACAAGACATGGACTCAATGTTAGCATATATCGGTTTCAGCAGCAACATTAAATGTAGTACACACTAAACAAATAAATGGAAAAAAGTGATTTCATAGGGCCACACGACAAGATCAAACCTTAGTAACCAAAAAGGGAAAACATAATAGTGGGTAGATATCAGTTGTAGAAGTGATGCTAATGATGCATTCTAATAATCCTCAAAAAGTAACAATTATACAGGTAATACTAATGGATAGACCAACTATACAACTAAAACAAGTAAATGAAAAAAGGTGATCCTCAAAAAGAACAAAAGAATCTAAATATCAGCTTACCTCTATCACGTAAAGCATCGAAGAGTTGTTGGCGCATGCTAATAATCCGATCAGCCATGGCTTTTAACTCAATAGTCCATTCATTATACATATCCCTGCAGACAAAATATAATCAGAATTAAGGAACACTTATAAGTCATGATCTACTCCATAAACAAGAAAATAAGCATTACAATCAATGGTCATATATGTATATTTATGTACTTTGTATTGAGTTAAACCAAGAAATTATATAAACTAGATAACTATATTTTCTAAGTAGATACAGATTCTCTGATGAGCATGCTAACCATTCTTTTCTTGTAGATTAGTCGATCATCTTCGTTTTGTTATTGCTTCACTTCATATTGAGAAAGTGAAACCCTTACTTCTAGTAATTCACTAACATCAATTTGATCATTTTCCCAATATTAACCAGTTTTTGTATTCATATTAACCAGTTTTCATACAGACCATTTTTGTACATTTAACTTGAATTTCTACTCTTTTCCAGATTTCAAATTGATTTAGTCATATTGCATAGACCTTCCTGAATCAACTTTGTACCTGTCCTTGAGGATGGTGGCCACAATGGATGCACCATGAATAGGTGGGTTGGAGTACATGGGCCTGATCACAAGTTTCAGCTGGCTCTCAACCCTACTTGCAACATCTGCTGTCCTGCACACCTGTAACGAAAAATTTGCATAACATTATAGATACAGGAGAATCAATGAGATGGAGTATCATTATGCTAGAGAAGGAAAAGAAATGAATGAAAAACAAATAAAAGGAGTTAGGGATGTGATAAGGAACCATATGGCAACATTCTACTTAATCTTTCTCGGCCAATTGGACATGGCAATTCTTTATGGGCTGAACTGCCAGTCTTAAATTCAAGGCTTAAAGCTGATGAGCATGAAGGGTATGAAGCATGTGGTGGTGGGAAACTATCAAACTATAATCTGTAGGATGAGAATACAAAAGGAGATTCCCTGGAAATTCAAACCATTAGGCAGCAACTTGAATAACTCATTCAAATGGGTGTCTAGAAGTGCAAATGCTTTGGCAGATTCTTTAGCAAGGGCAGGGGTTGTAAGGGAACAGCTGGAGTAGGGGTGTCCAGGGCCAGGCAGCCATTTGTAATAGCTTAATAGTTGCTTGTGTTGAGAACCATGTGTATTGGAGCTGGAATTGTACTCATTTGGCCTGATGCCAACCTTGGTAGGCAGGGTGAAGTTTCATTTTAATGAAATAAAAACAAACAGAACGAAATTTTGGGCCCAAAAAAAATATAACAATATGCTTTTGATTTCCCTCAAGTTACAACTAGCTTTGATAAAGGTCAACTCTTCACTGCAGTATATAGTTCTACTAGGTCTCAATTATGTTTATTTTTCAGCATTAGGCACTTCAAAGGAGGTCTTTTTAGTGTCTTACAATGCTTAAGGCACCAACACGCTCCCCATAAAGTCCCATGTTCTTTGCGTAACTCTGAGCTGCAAGGCATTCACCACCATCTGCAACAAATATCCGAACAGACTGTGCATCCGCATCTAAACTTCCACTTGCAAAACCCTAAGTTGTCAATAGAATACATCAGTTAATACCTGAATATGACAAAGTTGGAATAATGTGTCACATAAATATTAAAAATCAAAACTATTTGGCCTTTTCTGGACATAAATTTCAGAATTTAATCATCTTTTTGCTATGCAAAAGCCTAGGCTAACTTGAAAATCAAAAAGAAAAAGCCTAACCTTCACCATGCATTGGGCAACTTGGAAGTGAAGTGGAAGGAGATCAAGATTGGAAAAGGATTCTGCAATCTCCAAGGACACTTAGTAGTGGTTATGATACCAACCACTCTTCAACAACAAAAAGGAATAGGATAGCAATGCTATCCTCGGATGTCACATCCTCACTTTTGGTGGATCTCTTGTTGCATTAAGGGGGAGCCAGCCCCGCTGGTGTGTTTATGTGAGAAAGTTTGACTGTCTTTGATTTAATGAAGGAAACCCAAGATTGTGGAATCTCAAGGACTCCTGGACCTGAAGTTTGTTGATCCAGAGTGGAGGACTAAGAATACCCAGACTAAGACCATGCAGATCATATGCAGCATTGTTCACAAGGCCATAGACAGTATTAATGTTTCGGAAGGACAACACTGTAAAGGTTAGTGAAAGGATATGACTGTTCTTTGGATGAAGAAATCAGCATGGAACTGCAAGGTGCCAACCAGCTGGTTGGTAAGGTCTCCTGCTGGTTGTAGCAGAGACATGGGATCGAATCCCGCCTGCACCTGGGTTGAGGGGGCTATGGGTTGGGGGATGGGCTACCCCCCATTGTGTAGCCCTTCAGAATATATCAAAGAAAAAAAAAAAAAAGAAATCAGCATAGAACCACTTTCTTCCATAAGCTGGAAGCAAGATACTAGGTTAGGTGGAAATCAAAGAAAACATGGGAAATTTGCTGATGGGGAGGTCATGGTTGGAGGGGACCTCCTTTGAACTGGATGGAGTGGGTGCAAAAGTGCTGCTGCATGGATACCCCACCTTTGGAGGGGACTCACGAGTTGACATGTGCGACAAGTCAACTTGTGTTAGTGAGAATCAGGCATTTTCACCAAAATGCCTATCACATTGGCTCTCCGAAACTATGAATCTGCACTTTAAATGCCTCCATGTAAAAGTAGTCCGACCATTTAAACTGTCCAGTAGGAGATCATGGTATTTGTATTTTCCCAATTTACACAGAACTTCTGACCTTTTGTTTATTGAATCTTTTCTAATTAGGAAAACAATAAAAAATCACTAGTGTTGCCACGTGACAAATAGACAAACGCTCTGAATTTAACTTGTTAATTTTAAATTAACTATTTAAGCTGTTATGCTTAAATAGTTCTATGAATTTCAAGAATAATATAAAAAAATGTAATATTTAATAAATAAAATATTATTTATATGAGATGTATCCATGAATACTACTTTTTTTGGGTTCACCAAGGCAGACTTCCAGAGTCCATGCAATATTGGGGTACAACAAGAAGTTGTTGCCACTGAGAAGTGAGAATGATCCATCTAAAGTAAGAGAAAAAGGAACCCCGAGGGAAAGGGAAAGGGAAAGGGAAAGGGAAAGTAACAAGTTCAAGGCCAAAAGCTGTAGGAACAGTATTTTCCACTTCCAGAGGATGTTGATATGAAGAGTGGTTTAAGTTGTGGATAATAAAAGTTTAAAACAGAGGTGAAATTAGGAGCAGCAAGTCAGGGTTCAAGTTTGTTTCTTATTGTTGGTTGGATCAGCATGATGATTTCTTTTGTTTAACACATCATGGGATAGTTAAAGTGGGCTAGCAGCAACATCTCTGCATTAGTTTAGGTTGCATTTGGATAAGCTTCAAGATTTGTGCTTTCAAAGCCCAAGCCCCAAAGCTTTGTGTTTTGGGGCTTAAAAGTGTTTTGGCATTAGATTATTGTGTTTTAAAAGCAACTTTGCCTTCACTTTTAAAAGCAATTTTAAAAATGTTTTTGGCTTATTTTTGTTTCCGACAGCCCAAAGGCAAAAGCTTATCCAAACAAAGCCTTAATTCCGGAAGACTTTTGTGCTTGTGCCTTGTTGGGGCCTTTGCCTCCAATGACAATCCTCCTTTGCCTTCACTTGCTTTTTTTCTTGCAACAAATTGCATCATTATTGGGGGAAAAATCTTTGTACTTTGGTGCAATCACATTTACCTGATATGCGCTGTCAAAGAATGGTAACAACCCCTTTGATCTTATCAGTTGTCTGATCTGCTCCCACTGTTCAACGGTAGGATCAACACCAGTTGGGTTATGAGCACATGCATGAAGAAGCACTATTGCTCCTGATGGGGCAGAACTGAGGTCCTCAAGCAGGCCTGTTCCCATATACTTAGACATATCAGCACATGAAACTAGTTCCATAGAAGTTTAGATGGAATCATTGGACTCCAGAAAAAATGCTACATAGTAGAAAAGAAAATTATGGAAAAACTAACAAATATAAAATGAATCTAGAAATAACAAATAGGAAATAGTTGATAAGAAGATGAGAGTATGAGACTACATTTCATATAAAACTATAAGATGTTTTGTTTAATAATAATTTTCAAACAAATGGATTATTCAACTTAACGAATCCATATTCCATGCCAACTGCTAAGATACCATTGTGGCTAATCAAACAAAGACAAACGAAGAAGAATCCAAACCTTGAAAGTTCAGTCCACGTGTTTCTGGATCATAATAGCGATAATACTTCGGAGACAACCCCGCCATAGTGAACACTTTGGGATGGTTTCCCCATGTTGGTTGTGGAATGTATATTGAATTCTGCAAGCAAGGTGGATGGTGAAATCAAAATTATCCTTCAAATCATCATCTTACAAAGGCAACAAACTAAAAAGGATTAGTTGTTTACTTGGTGGTAATGTTTTGCCAGAAACTCAGCTCCAACCCTCAGAGAGCCAGTACCAGATAAGCACTGGACAGTAGCTACCCTGTTTTCTTGAATAGCAGGGCTATTTTCAAAGCAAGCAGAATATTGTATTCAGTAAAAACCACAAATATAAACTACCAAAAAATGCAAAGTAAATTACATGGGAAACAGGCTAAGCCACATTAAAGGATTGAACAATGAAAATATCCAAGAAAAGTTTTTTTTTCTTCTAAAGACAAGTAAATAATAGAGAATTCCATATCAGAAGCAATGAAGCATCTACCATAGTACAGGAAATTTCATTATAGAAATGGACTTTTAAAGTTGTTCACTTCTTAAGTAATTCGTAAGTTCATTTTAACAAGACAATCATTGAAAATCTTTCAATCAAACAGAAGGACTTGAAGTCTTTTATTCTGTCACAATAAATTATATCATTGCTTAAAGATCACAACATTGAAAATAGGTCATCTGATTCTGTTCTTGGATGAGCTACAGTTTTACATCATAATTAAAAAGGTTAAACAAGTTATTTTCAGAATAAGAATTTTTCTCTCTGTCTAAACTTTAATCCTTCATTTCATAAGAATCCAGAGATCTGTAAAAGAAACATTGCAAAGTTTCATATTCTGTATTCAACATAGTATGGAATTCATGCCGAATCTCTCAATAGTTTTGAACACACCTCTAATAAATTAACCTCACATTTTGTTAAATTTGTACCTGTCAGCACCAAAAATTAGTTTGGCACTCAATTTATTGAAATCCGCTAATCCAGTAATGGGAAGATACTCCTTAACACGAGACCTGAACATCACAAAAATTAGAACTCGGTCACTAATATATATGAAGAAAGAAATAGCATAAACTATGATTTAATTGCTTACGGGTCATTTACTAGCAGCTGCTCAGCTCGTCTAACTACATTCAGAACAAGAGGTTTTCCTTCCTGTAATGCAAACAGGCCAATCCAGCAGCCTTTTATATCAGAGGTAAATAAAGCATATTTTGTGCAAGAGCACAAGAAAACCCACATTCTTGTACAGTGCCTCTGTGTGTGACAGCATGCATACTTATGAAGTGTGTGCCCATTCCCATGCATGAGTAGAAAAACAGTTCAACAATGTCAGATAAGAGAAACATACCTCTGTTCGATAAGCACCAACACCCAAATTCAACTTTATTGGGCTGGAGTCCTTGTTGTATGCAACAGTTACCTGTTTGGTTGAAATAACATCAGGGAGTAATTTATTGTCAAAACAATAGATACACAATACAATCAGAATCAAAACCTTTTAAGTTGCAACAAGATGGAAAAATTGCAATATTAAATACATAGTAAGCAGCAGCAATTCATAGTGTTCTTTGGAATGCCAGGAGGTCAGGTCTATAGTTAGAAGTTGAAAATGAGTTTTTTTTTTTTTTTTATCAGTAACAGTGAAATTTTATTAGTGATAAAAATCAGGTTTACAAAGGGATGGAGCTAAAAAGTCTTAACTCCAGCTACCCAAGTGACTTTTTGACCATGCAGTGATTACAAAACAGCCCAGAATAATGTATCTCCATTTACTCCTTGCCTAGCTAGACCGTCAGCCAATGCATTTGCACTTCTCTTTATCCATGTACATTGAATTTCCATGTCCTTGGTTAACAAGTTGAAAATGAGTTCAAATATAGGAAATCTGAATATTTCATTCAATGCAGAGAATAGATCACATAAAATCATAAAACAACATTGTTTTACGTATCCAAAATTGGCATGCTCACATATCAGTTTATGATTTATCTACTTAAGCGTAAAGTAGAAACACTTTTATAAAAATACTTCTGGAACCCTATCTATTGAAAAATCCTTCCTGAAGTGGGTGGACTAATGGACTTGAACAGAGTCAACAGACAATGTGAAAATTCAAGGGAAATAACTGGTAGTAACAATACAGAAAGCTATTAATTTCTTGCATTTGTAACCTTTTGGATGAGTACAGCAAGTCAGAAACATCATAAATAGTCAAGATAGGAATTTACATAATTAAAAAATTCCTTTAGATTATATTCTTAAAATTTCCGACCTGATTAGATTCTTATTACTTCTCACCTTCAGCACCTTTAATTTATATGCCAAGAACAAAAAAAGAAAAAGAAAAGAAAAACAGGAAAAGAATATTATCAGTCTGTCATCACTTTGAGTTCACAATTAAAATAGCCAATATCAATAATATAGTTGCTATATAACAACTCTAGAAGATGATCAGGGGAAGAGCGTTTTACCCTTCTTTCCCCGGAAAATGTATCAAATCTCATTCAATGTTATAAATTCCATTTAAACACATCAGAGATCTTTTGAAGGCTTTTTCTTTTTCATTTTAACCTTTAAATATTTTCAATGAGTTTTTTTACCTTTTTGATCATTAACATATTCAAAGAGTTTCAAGATTAGGGATGATAAAAATAATGCATGCGCAACTTTTTAAATGCACTTTCCATGTTTTCTGAGGATAACGCTAAGCAAACTTATCCACCAACGAGAAAAAGAAAAGAAAAAGAACAGTGCTTCTCTTGGTAAAGTAATTTTGATCCCTATTGTCAAGGCCGAATTTAAGATGTAAAATTTAATAGTCCCAGGTCCCAACTAAGCCATGCCGATCTCCTACTCTTATCAACCAAATACGAGTTTTGAATCACATTGGTTATTTTATCCAATCATTGATAGTACCAGACATTAGATTCAGTTTTTGTCTTATCGGTTCCTAGGTTCTTTATATTCTTTTTCTTTATTTGGGGGGTCGAGAATCTAATGAGTAGATCTCGCTTCTTCTCTTCCTGATCCATCACTTCCTCTGCCACAGAAGGAGACAAATTTATGTAATTCTTAATAACACTATCCCCATCAACTACAGTGCATAACCAACGAAAGATAAACTAATACTAGAAAGCGGTCCAAATGATACAAGAACCCACCAATCATTATTATATGGTTCAACAACAATCAGCTAAAACGAATCAGTGAACGTGGCGCTGAGCAAAATAGGCAAAAACTCGCAGAAGCAGAACAATCTTCGAAGGGGAAAATTGTAAATTAAAAAAAAAAGGGGGCAGAAAAGAAGAAACAGTAGAACCAAAAATCATCCCAGAACATCGATAAAATCAGGCAAGTAGAAGAGATTACCCCTAAGATCGGATCTTCGGGAGCTTTAGCAATGTTAGCGAAGACAGAATCGCCATTAGAGGCCGTGGTTGCAGAGGGTGAGATGGCGTGATTGGGGTTTTGGGACTCCATGGACGAAACAGAATGATCTGTGAGATGTCTGAGCAGGGCACTTAACCTCCGATCAGTTGGCGAACCGTGGGCGCCGTATAGCGGCAACTGTGGGCGCAAGCTAGTAAATTATATTTATTTAATGTTTAAAGTACGCTTTTCTACGGAGAGCGCCTTTTGATAATGGGTCAAGCTAACGTGGCGAACGTTGGAAGTTCTTACAAAAATAAGGTAAACGACGAGGAACATTGGATATTACACACCTGAAACAAGTGGGCCCCACCACAGCTGCGCGCGATGACGGGTAGGAGCACACGCGGCGACAACGGCGTTTAGATGTCTTCGGAAGGCACGCAAGTCAAGACGGAATCTGAGTAACTGGGAGCGCATTTTATCCCTTTTGTTTTTGTGGTTAACGAACTAACGATGCGCACTCTAGATTATTTACTGCATGCGGAGATTGCGTATGCAAAATGAAATGTACGGGACGTCGCGCTGAATTGGGAACTGCTCACTGAAGGAGCCTCGCACCGACCTCATATGCGCATTTCACTATGTTTCCGTGATTCCGTGATTAACAACGTATAAGTACGAGATGTTTCCAATCTGAGATCGGCTTCGGTCATAGCAACGCCCGTTCGAACATTATTCGAATAGCCTTTACAACCTTTCATCGGGAATATCTCCATACCTCTGTCCTTTATTTTATGGGAAAATATTTTCAATGCAAGGTTATGCTGGACTTTGCTCTTACTGAATTCGGTTTCTTCCAAATTCCAATCTATGGTAAGTTGTGTTTGTGAGGTCGATGTGAGACGCCCTTTGTTAGTAGGAGATTCGGTCTCCGTGGCGTTAGGTTTGAGAGAATTCAAGGGCCTATTTGACACATCTTTTTTAAAAGATTTTTTAGTAATACTGACAGTTAAAAGATATATTGAGCTTTTATATGAAAATCTGAATAGCTTGAAGCTAGTTTGGCACTATTACATCTTTCTCTGTCTTTCCACGGGAAAATAAAATGCCCGAAAAATTTCAATTGTAACTTCCCGTAATCAACCTAAAATAGGCTTTTCGTGTCTTTTCGGTGCTTTAGCACTAGATCTTCCATGAACAAAATAGGAGTAGACCAAAATTTGATCTGCCCGACTTGTAAACAGTCGAAAGACCGTATAAAAAAATGCACCAAACGGGCCCCAAGTTGTCAAGTTTTAACAGCAACAACGTGGCAACAAACTCGAATTCGACGGTGACGACTTGGATCGATCACATGGTGGGCGACCTCCTGGGACCCACCACCCTTCCGGATTCAGTCAGACCCGTTCCCGATGAAATAACGCACAGAAGCATGGAGATGTTTCCGATGCAAGGCTGTTCGAATGGTGTTCAAACGGGCCTGAAGCCGATTTCTTCGGATACCCGAAGAGCTTTGACCAGTCAAAACCCCTAGGTGAATTTCGATGAATACCAGCTGATTGATTATCACTTTCCGGAATCATGGAGATGTTCCGATGAAATAACGCACAGAAGCATGGACATGTTCCGACGCAAGGCTGTTCGAATGGTGTTCAAACGGGCATGAAGCCGATTTCTTCGGATACCTGAAGAAATTTGACCAGTTAAAACCCCTACGTGAATTTCGATGAATACTAGGTGATTGATTATCACTTTCCGGAATCCAGTATCAAAATTGGACCATTTGAATTCGGATTATTTCGGTTGGATGATCCAAAGTGCATAAAATATGGATCCGATTTTATCGGGTCTAATTACTTACGTCTCTGGTTCAAGGCTCCAGGTGATAGGTTAAATGGTCCAACCATTTAGACCAATAACAAGCAGAAAGCACTAGTTATTTAAATTAAATAAAAACCAATTAAGGTATAAGAAATGAGAAAATTGGATGAATAAGAGTAGTGGATAAGTTATTTTGATCGAAGAGCTTTTCATTTCGGTCATACCAGGTATAATAGGAGGAAATAGTTATCCAAGCTAGCGTCCGCAAGAAAAGATTTTTATCATTCAATTGCTGTTTTAAATCATTCAAACATTGAATCCAAGAAGACTGGAAAAGAGAAGCAAAACTCAGAGACAAGAAGTTTCTTTTGATTTTCTCGATTTCATTTAAAGTTTTTTGAGGGAACTTAATGACATTCATATAATGAATGGGTGAAGCTTGGAGAACAGGCTAAATAAGGGTGTTTACTCTGGCCATAGAAATAGTGAAATCCTTTCACTTACTTAGCTTTTAAATTAGGGAAAATGACGGTTCAGCCTAGGGTCAGAATTTTTAGACCCAAAGTACATTTGGGGTAGGTGCCAATTTGGAATTGATACCAATTCACGGGCGGGCATTGGTGTGTAGAGTGAGGGTTTTGGACATTTTGAATGTTTATAGTTCTGCAATAGGATTCAGAAATCTGCAATGGGCCTGTCTGTACTTCTCCATTTAAATTATCCAAAAGGAAGGTAAGAGAAGAGTGTTTATTCTGGTTCTAATAGAGGGGGATACCTAAGTATTATGATTGTGAATCTATGTTCCCCAAATATATAGTGCATCACTTGGTTCAACAACTGAAATGATGTTTCGAGGTTGAGTGCTTGGGGTGAAGATGTTTCGAGGTAGATCTCTTTGGAAAGATCAGAGAGGTGGAAGGAGATGAGAAGCTAGGAATTGGTACAGTGGTGTAGAGAAGGGGGCGAGGAGGAAACCGAACTTCTCTTACAGTAAGGCGGTTACGACTGGAGTTTGGCCGAATTTTGGGTAGTCTGAAATCAAGAAGGTGGAGGACAGACAAATGATATTTACAGAGTCCCAAGGCATAGAGGCCAGAAGGAGTTTCCTGAGAGATTGCTTGGTGGGAAGATTTCAGTGGAGGGCAAGTTTTCAAGAAGTGGAAAAATGGGTAAGTAGATGTTGGGAGGAGGTGGGAGGAGTGAAGTAATTGGGGGTGATTTTAATGCAACTATTTCGGTGGATGAGAAGAATACAGAGGGTAGAAGAATTGGTTCGATGAACATGTTTGCTGACTTCATAAACAGTATGGAATTAATGGACATCCCAATTCAGGGTAATAGATTCACTTGGACCAATAACCAATCTGTCCCGACCCTGGTTAGGCTGGACAGATTCTTGGTTTCTTCAAACTGGGATGAATTCTTTCCTGATTTCAGACAGCTTACCCTTCCTAGACCGATGTCCGACCATAGCTTTATTCAACTTGTTTGTGGTCTTCGTGAGACAGTCAAATCCCCGTTTAAGTTTGAAAATGCTTGGTTTGAGGAGGAAAATCTTATCCCCTTAATCAACTTTGTGTGGAATGAGTTGCAAGTGGACGACTCTAGTTCTTTCGTTATGGCATCAAAATTAAAGGCTGTCAAGGRTAAACTAAAAATTTGGAGTAAGGAGAAGAATATGAAGTGGGTTACTGATAAGAAGGCTTTGTTGAGCACCATTGTAGAGATTGATAGAGCTGAAGAGGTGGGTCCCTTTTCTGAAGATCCGAGACTTAAGAGGTCAATTGCAAAATTCATATATGATAAGATGGCAGTTGAGGAAGAGAGGAAGTGGAGACAAAAAGATAAATCCATTTGGCTTAAAGAGGGGGATAAAAATACAAAGTTCTTTCACAAAATGGCAAATGCTCGTGCTAGGTTCTCTTCAATCAGCAAGCTGGCGTGGGAGGACAGGTGTGGTGAGTCTAGTTCTGAAGTCAAATCTATAGCTACTTCTTTCTATAAGAACCTTTATAAAGAGAAGTGGGTTCAGAGACCTTTTCCCTCCGAGCTCCAATTTAACAAGTTAAATGAAGAGCAAAAAATCTGGTTAGAGAGACCATTCTCAGAAGAGGAAATTAAGGGTGCAGAAAAGAAGCTAGAAAATGATAAATCACCGGGTCCTAATGGGTTCTTTAATCTATTCTATTTAAAATGTTGGGATATTGTGAGGAATGATCTGATGCAGGTGCTTCGGGCATTTCACACTAATGCCTCCTTTTAGAGAAGTCTGAATGCAACTTGCATCACTCTTATTCCAAAAATTGAGGGGGTTGTCAATATAAAGGACTTCAAGCCCATTAGTCTCTTGCACAGTTTCTACAAAATCTTGGCTAAGGTTTTGGCTGAAAGAATGAAGTGTGTGTTAGGCAGTGTTATCTCTTGTAACCGAAGTGCTTTTGTCCCAGGTAGACAGATGGTTTTGACTCTGTTCTCATTGCTAATGAATTGTTGGAGTCTAGAAGAAGAGAAGGGACACCAGGTGTTTTGTGTAAACTGGATATTGAAAAAGCTTATGATCATGTTAACTGGCACTGCTTGGATCTGGCTTTGGAGAAAATGAATTTTGGGCAGCTTTGGAGAAACTGAATCAGAATTTGTGTTAAGACTCCTAAGTTCTCCATCTTAATTAATGGGCAAACGACGGGGTTTTTTGGAAGTTCAAGAGGTTTGAGGCAAGGTGACCCTCTCTCTCCCCTACTCTTCATTTGTGTCATGGAAATTTTATCTATCTTTAGCAAGAAGGCTGCTGAGAATGGGCTTTGCAATTGCTCCGGGGAAAGAAAAAAGTCAATATTTTTCAATTTGCTGATGACACCTTATGCTTTGTTGATGCTTCTCCTAATCAACTRGAGGTGGTGCTTGGAATTTTGAGTTGGTTTGAGKTGGTGTYTGGCCTTAARGTTAATTTGAGTAAATCTCAGATTATCCCTGTAGGTCTTGTTACAAATCTAGAAGTTTGTGCAGAAGTTATGGCTTGTCAGACTGCCCATCTTCCGGTCAAGTACTTGGGGCTCCCTCTAGGAGCTAAATATACTTCCGCTCAGATTTGGAATCCAGTGGTTGAAAGAATGGAGAAGAAATTGGCTTCTTGGAAAGCTAAATACCTTTCTTTTGGGGGGGAGAGTGATCTTAATTAAGGGTACTCTTTCTAATTTACCTACGTACTACCTCTCCCTATTTCCTATTTCTTCCAAAGTGGCTAACATAGTGGAGCAACTACAGAAAAACTTTCTCTGTAGAGGTTGGGAGGAGGAGGAGAAGAAGGTTCATGTTGTAAACTRGGATCAAGTGTGTCTTCCTAAGAAAGTTGGAGGGTTGGGAATAAGAAAATTGAAGAAATTCAATTCTGCCCTCCTGTGTAAATGGCTTTGGAGATTTGCAAATGAAAGAAATGCTTGGTGGAGAAAGCTGATTGTGGACAAATACGGAGTGGACTGGGGTGATTGGAGATCCAATTCTCCTATTTCA
>NW_010729080.1:2462983-2618727 GCF_000365185.1 Nelumbo nucifera | reverse complement strand
GTTAAATCTATGTTCAGTAAGTTGATAAATTCAGGTCAGGAAAACTTTCCGGCTAGGTAGATTTGGAGCTCATTTAGTCCTTCTAAAGTGAAGTTTTTGCTCTGGACAATGGCTTTAAATAAATGTCTATCCAAAGTTAATCTAGTGAAATGTGGCATTCAGATTTCGGATATGTCATGTGGCTTATGTGGTGGGGTAGTAGAAACTATTGAACATCTGGCCTTACATTACCCAGTCTCGACTTATATTTGGAGGCATTTTCTCCAAACTTACATTGCCCAGTCTCGACTTATCTCGGTTTGAAAGACTATCCCGGCTGCTGTGCTTTGGAAATGGTGCAAATAGCTGTGGGTAAACTTCTGCCCTGGGTGTCAACATCAGAGTTGTTTAAAAATCAGAATTTAAGTCTGTTGTTTAGATCTCAGAACTGGTTGTATCTGTAATTTGTGGTGGCTCTAGGCAGCTTCTAATGGCATAGGCTCCTTTGTACTGGTTTTTATTTTAATAAATTACCTTACCTTTTCAAAAAAAAATGCAGTTGACATTTAAACATTCTTTGACATCTAGGATGGATAATTTTGCTAAAAATAATACTAGATTTATCATAATTGATTACCTGGCCAAATAAAGATCGGAACTGATGAACAAACTTACAGTTATCCACTTCTGGTACAACATGATGTCATCAATGAAAAAGGGTGAGAAATTAAAGGAGCTTGGTGATGTATTCTTACTAAGTGTACCCTTACTGTTTGAAAATTGACTGATGCTACCCTTACTATTTTTGCCAATTGACTAACTCTATTCTTACTATTAACCTCCGTAAAAAAACAATGCAAAATGCCTAAACTACCCTTCGGAGTTCAGATGTTGTCGTTGCTGGGTGGAGTTACAGAGCAGCAGGTAGAGTTACGGGGCAGTGCCATCGCCGTCGCCTAGGAAGAAGATAAAGAGATCAAACTTCAGATGTTGTGTCGTCACCCAGAGGAAGAATGAAAATGATGAAATGTCCGCCTTTAAGTTAAAAGAAAAACTCCTTCCCTAACCTCTTCTCCCCTCTTTTGAATGTTAAATATTGAACCGGCTGGAGTTTTCATAGATGAGTTTGAGTCTGAGATCTAGAGTGGCATGAGTCTTTGCAATGTGTAGATCGGCCAAATAAGTTTTGAGTATAAGATTTCCAACGATGTACAGCATGAGTCGGATCTCTAGAGCGGAGGTTGAGATCTGGTTGTATCTGTTGTGGTGTGCAGCATGAGTTTAAGTTTGAGATCTGTTGTATCAGATTCATGCCACTCTGAAGGTCTGAGATCTCTGGTCAAATACAAACCAACTAAGTTGGTGGGGGCGTTGTTTCTGAGTTGAAGAGGATTGAAGTTTTGGAGCAAGAAAAGTTTGGGTTGCTGCACGATAAGGGGGAGAACGATGAGAAAATCAAGCTTCTCACAGAGGAGATCAAATGATTCAAGAAGAATCATGGGTTATGCTTCCAAGGATGCATCAATGGAGGAAAATGTGTTCAGGGTGTTACATGGACAACAAGTTCTACGTGATCAGAGGGCAAAACGAAAGAGGAGTTGATCTCACCTACGGTGAGTTCTATGATGCAAATAGAAACGCATGGGAGCTAGTTCCAGACATGTTGAAGGATGCCCCTGTTTCGACATCGTGATCTCCACCCCTTGTTGCTGTTGTGAACAACGAACTCTACTCACTCGAAGTTTCATGAAACCATCTAAAGTTGTACTTGAAGAAGAGCAACTTGTGGAAGGATTTGGGGATGGTTCATGTGAGAGCCGATCAGAACAGGGCACTTTGAGTATTAAATTTTTAGTTAATCAAAATAATGGTATAAAGACGGTTGTAAAATCAGAGTGCTATCAAAACCTTGTAAACCTTATGGTTTAGCATTCGCTTACCCCGCGTCCACTTTAGGTGCTAAATCCAAATCACTATTGGTTCGTTTTGAGTTTTAGAATAGAGAAGAGGTCTTCTCTGTTCTCTTCGACATCATTGTCATTACAGCAGCAACTAACGTTGGCCAGACCTCACGGTAGCTTATTCCCACGAACAATGGCGCCCCTCTTGTTCTCTTCTCCGAAACCGCCACAACTGAATAGGTCTATCTCCTTAGCCATCGTCTCCTCTGAGAATCCTCGTATTATTGGTGAAAAAGAAGGGGAGAGAGAAAGAGGGGGAGAGAGGTGAAGGGTAAAATTGGATTTTAAAAAATATATATCACGCGCGAACGAGTTTTGACGAAATATTAACATAATTTAATGGTAAGGGTAGAGTTAGTCAATTGTTAGAAACAGTAGAGGTAACATTAGTCAATATTCAAACAGTAAGGGTACACTTAGTCAATTAGCTAAACCATAAGGGTAGTTTAAGAAATTTACCCTTAATAAAAAGACATTTCGAGCTATTTTTAGGTTTGATTGGGGGAAGATCTAATTGTCGAAAGACTTTACCCCAAAAAGACGTAGAAAGCCTGTTTCGGGCTATTTTCAGGAAGCTTTGAATTGAGCTTTTCGACTTTTTTTGTCTCATCTTCACATAGAAAGATGCACCTCCAGCCAAACGGTATGTGGGCTGCCGAGATCTTTATGTAAAAGACCACTATTTCTTTTGACTGTCAAATCTTCCAAAAGGTCTTTCAAAAAAGACTTGTCAAATGGCACCAAAGTCTAGAAAGCCCTTCCATAGCTAACATGAATAAGGAGACAAAGACTCTTTGACATAAGCCTCTGGTAGGAGACAAGTGGCCCTCTAGAGTACCATTGATTAGGACTAAGAAGGATAGTGTGGATAAACATTTCAAGATCAAACTACACCACTCAAGAAATAAAAAAGACTAAAGATTTCATTAGATGAGACTAGCTAAGGTTGCATTTGGCATTCCTTATTTTAAGGACTCATCTCCTTTTTGTAGTTAAAAACCAAGTGTTCATAGGGGTATTTTAATAGCAAAAAGGAGATAAGTCCTTAAAAAATGAATGCCAAATGCAGCCTAAACCTATCATAAGCCTTAGACATATCCAACTTCAAGGCCAAGGAGAGAGTCAAACCGTTTATGACTAGATGATGCAGAATTTCACGAGTAATAATGACTATCCACCATTTGAGGGTCACGTACAAAAGCAGCTTGATAAGGAGAGATGAATTTATCTAAAAGAGACTTAAACCTAGGGATGAAATAATGAGATGGTAATCTTGGAATTTCGAGCAGGCAATGTGTTTAGGGATGAGATAAATGGATGTATGATTTAGCCTATGTAAAAGTCTTCTATTAATAAAAAAAAAAAGGAAAAGTATCTGCAGCTCATTGTAGAATTCTGAATTACAGCCCCCCATAGTCTACTAGTAGTCCCTCCCGTAGGGTGGGGCTAAAGAATTCTGAGCTGGGTTTATCAGTCATTCTCCCTAAAAAAAATCTTGAACAAACTGTACAATATATTCATGCATCAAATCCCAAAAATCCTGAAAAACAAGGGCCAGCATACCATCAAGACCAGGTGCTTTCAATTTGCTTATGCTAAAAACAACCTGTTTGATTTCACAGCCACAAGTGTTTGATTGTGTTCAGGCGAAATAACAGGCTGGTAAGATAGATATATATTGTGTTCGGTACTACTGATCAAAACAAATTATTGTTTCTACCAAAGGTTAATGATTAGTCACATACATGCATTTTATATGTGATGTGACAATACATATTTTTCACGGATTTGTATTGATCAACTTAACACAAGGTGGGTGAAAACAGCAATGGTACCAAAGTTTTTGGTATTGTGGTGTTGCACAAGTATTGGGGCTCTGTCTGCTACTGGCGAGCTGTTCTCGCATCTCTACCCACTAGACATTGCAGCTGCGCATTGGGAATATCTCCCTGATTTATTATACATGGTGGTAATGCTCTGTGGGTTGGGATGTGGGAACATGTGGGTAGTAGATCCCGAGTGCAAGTATTGCATTTGACCATTTGTACTTGATTGGCTGATTCTGTCAAGACCCTTTACCACAAGCCCCTATTCAATGGAAATTGATCTCTCTTATTTTACCTCCTTTAGGCTGTGCTTGGTTTGATGGGAACTAAGAGAGAAAATTCCTTAAGAACTCTCCCTCAACTTAGAGATTTTCTGAATAACCAGACCAGATGGAAAGAGCTGGACTGGTGAATTTGAAATCCAGCAAGTGATTATCGAGAACGTGAACCAGTTTTATGAGTTGAAGCTTTTTCTTTCTCTAAGCAATTTCTCTTTGCAAATATACCTAGTGCGTTGAAAATTCTTTTTGTTTATATAGCTGACAGTGAATACTGAATATATTGGAATCCTCTCTGTCAAATTGACCTCATATACAAGTTCGAGTATTTTACCCTTGTTGTATTGCTCCAATGCTGCTATTAGCAGCAGCAAAGGAGTCATTCGGCATTGGATGGTTGACTGGTTAGTGATGGAGAAATTAGCAGTGGCAGAAAAAGGTTGCTGGGCTTCAGTGTAGAAGAGGGGGAATGAGAGAGAGACGGGGGGATTGATGAAAGCAGATCTCCAGTAGACCTGCAAATGATAATACATAAACACCCTTGACCTGGAAACATGTAAAAGCATTGGCGAAAGTAGATCTTTAATCCTGAACATGATTAGCATTCAACTCGTAAAGATTCAATCCCACCATTTGTTTTGTCTATGTCCTTCTGTCCATGCTATTTTGTTTGCTAGTCCTTGGGGCTTCAGATGTCCTGGGAATGGCTTGTGTTCAATTGTTGACTGGGTTTGGGATGTCCTCCATGATGATTGTTTTAGAAATGTGAAAGAACTTGGTTAGCTATTGCTTTCTATTACATCTGGATGCTCAGGAATGAAGCTGTGTTTCAAAGTGAAGTAATCTTAGAGATGTGGAATGGATTTTATGCAAGGCCATTAATATTTTTAATACCTCTATTATGGGGCCAGCTCTAATACTTTTGGATCAACCTGTGGAGCTGGTTCAAGAAATTTTAAAATGAGAAGCAGATGGGTTGAGCAAAGGCATGATTCTGTTTGAATCTGGTGTGAAGGAGCCATGGAGGGATCTCCAATGAAGGTAAAGGTTCTTTTGGTGTGTTAGCTTGTTCTAATTCTAGGTCCTTTTTGGCTGCTGCAGGTGGACCTCTTCATTTAAAATTTGGTGCTCTAGAAGCTGAATGTCAAGCCATTCCGTTTGTTGTTCATTTGCAAGATCACAGAATTAGGAAGTGTTGAATGTGTTCTTGATTCTCTTCTTTTGATCCTGGCTCTGAAAGGATCAAAAGTTTCAATTCCTTGAACTTTGTAGCATGTGTTGGATGAGATCAAATCTGTTGCTTCACATTTTAGTTTTATTTCATTTGATCATGTAATTAGAACTAATAGCTCACTGTATTGCTCAGAAAACTAATTCAGTTCAGGAGGTTTTGATATGAACTCTCCTCTAAATTTTGCCAAGCGAATGATACCATAAAGGGATGTAACAGGGTTTACATTTGCCTCCATACATTTTTAGATTCAAATTTACAACATATTTTAAATTATAACTGAGCTGAACTCACTCGTCTTTCTTCCACTTGCAAGGTACATACAAGGAAAAATAAATTAACTGCATCTGCCAGTAATAATCCATTAATTTATTCCAGCTCTACCAATACTCTTCTTCATCTGCCAGTAATGCTTGTAATTAATTCCTAGCTATCAAAGAAAAAAAGTACTAATTCTATTTCCAAAAAACCTTGTACTAACTATGAACTTACCATTTTCTCTGCCCATGTCTCAGAATTCGTCCCTTGTGAGAGTTTGAGGGCTCCAATGTTCTTGTTTGACGCAGAATTGGATTGACGCAAAACAAAACGTGTTGTTTCTGGTTACCTCTCATTGCAATATAACCACCTCCGGTTCATCCTTGATCTATTAAGATTTTCCAGCGGGCCAGGTCCCAGCAAAAATGAATATCTTAGCTCATTTGAGTCCAGGACAATACAGTGACTCCTTGGTTCTGATCCCATGGCCCAAAGAATGATTGCCAGGATAAAAGCAGTGATCTGAAAATGGGTAATACCTCTTATCATTATCATATTTTCTAGCCAGAAGTAATTCCTGAACTAATAGTAGACAAATAAGGGGGTATTCTCCAATGTGATTGTTTTATTTGTTGTGATTTTAAGAAAAATGGGTCTATGGTTAGTTTGAGAAAATCATTATTTTGTAAAACTAAAACAGACAAAGCAGATTTTTTTTATTGTGTAATGCTTTTCTTTAAAAAATCAGAAATGTGTTCTTGGAACTTTTGGTTTCAAAAACATGTTTTCCTCTGCTTATAAAGCATACAGATGCAATATCCGGATGCACATTCTAATCAAATGCAAATGTAGTTCACCTTTCTACTTTTGGCTCAGTTTGTTTGCAGTGAGAATTTCATTTGTACTTGTGTAAATGCATGGGAGTACAAATAGGTGCAAAATTTTGTATCAGGTAAGAGTGCAAATCATGGTTACAAATAAACGAATGCAAAAGGTGCAAAATTTCTATCAGGTTCATATTTGTGGTTTTGTACTGCAAATAAACATAGAATTTATTTTTATTTATATTTTGGATCCAAATACATTTATATGTGAGTTGGTTTGATTTATAGAAACATTAAAGCAACACTTGTAAGAGGCTCTATAGGAAATTTCAATGTGTTTCAACACACCAAATAGTAGCCAAAAATGTTGTTCCTTTTGAAAAACATGTTTCTTCTTTTGAAAGCATATTTTTGTTGGTTTTAGAAACAGGGTATCTTCCTGAAGGGTAAACCTATGATGCCGGAAAGGTATGATACCAGAAGTGCTTTGAATTTTGATGAATACCACCTGATTAGTTACCACTTATATGATACTGGTTGATTGGTTACAAGTTTTTCCAGTATCATAAGTTCATAGTTGAATCTAACTGAGAATGTTGTGTTTTTCTTTTTCTGCTGAAATGTTGGTTTTGATATAAACAAGAAAAACAACAAAATTCATGTTGGAAAACACCCCAGAAGCTGACTAATTCATTTCATATTTACAAGAAAAGAAAAATCAAATAGTAATAGTGCTCAGAACAATTTCTTGGTAAGAAGTTTATGATGTTTATATCTTACCTGTGCTACTAAGACCACTACTCCAATAATGCGACATATGGTCATATGCACAGTCAGAAAGTTAATGAACCTCATATCTTGATCGACAACATATTTGGAAATTTTCTGTCACAAGAGAAGGGAGAGATTCAGTGTTGTATGAGAGGAAACAGAAATAAATAATCCTTTGGAAGGTCTATATCAATGGGTGTGAAAGAACATACAGCAAGCACGTTCATCTCGAAGAAGATTTCAACAATGGCCCCGATTTGGAGACATAGAATGAAGAAAACAGATACAATGTACTTGAAATTGGTTAAGGATAAACTAATTAGTGGTTAGATTGCTATATAATTTCTTCTATGGAGGGGGGGATGATTCCAAGTTAATTGAAAAGGATACAATAAAAAGGGTAAAATTACTGGAGTAACTGGCAACAACATGGCCGCAGAGCATGCTGAAGCAAATAACAATGCCAAGCGCTAGGCATGTGTAGATGAACCTGTAGGACAAACAGAGTGAAGTATATATGAGCAAGAGGAGAAACAGAAAGGCCACCACCTATTCACTCAAAACAGAAAACAAGAAAGAAACAATGGAGAGTAGATCGATTTCTTATCAGAACCCCTCTTTTTGCCAAATCTCAGCATATTTTGGATTTGGTGAGAGCCTGACTCTCTTTTCTAAGGCTAACCCACCTCATTGATTGTGAAGAGGAATAAGAAGAAGCAAGCAATTAGGTTACCCACTTCCAGAAATTAGATACCATACCATTTAAAATCCCAAAAACGGGAACTCCAACAATCTAATGAACAATAACAAAAGGCAAATAAAAAATAGGTGGGGATGGAAGAACTACCAGGGGGTGGTAGGAGGTAACGCAGGATTTAGCTGAGATTCTCCTTGGCCCCACCTCTTCAACAACCAGAGAGAGTAGATAATCATAGCGATCCCACAGAAGTTGATCACCAGGTTGACCGTCCTCATTGTGTAGTGCAAGAAGCACCTGGTGCAAGTTATCATTGTTGGATCTGTAACCAGTAATCACTGCTAGGCACTCATAGACGGCAAAGTACGGAGTCTACCTCAACTCAAACCTTCTTCTGGGTGTTGCTCTGCTGCTTAGCTCTCTCATCTTACCTTCTTCACTGACACTAACATGATCCTTATAGCAAGAAGAAATATTTGAATAATTGAGGCTGCTTCAATCTTGAGGGCGAGTGGGGAAAGAAACCTTTGGAAAGTTGGACCGTATGGTTGCATTCTTTCCTCATTGTCAATAGTCAATACCTACCGAAACAAGGCCATGCGAAAGACTGATGGTTAGACGGTTGAAACAGGAGCTCGCATCCTGTGAACCCCTCGGTTCATGGTTGAGACAGAAGCGTGCACCCTCCAATTAGAGGGAAACACGTCTTTTTTTTAATCTAACTAACCAATCAGCAGCCGCATTGCCCTTTAGACTTACAGGTACTCCACCTTTCCTTCAGACTCTCTCGGCCGGTAAACTGCACTCCTCAATAATTCGCTGCATTCTCTAAGGGGAAATCGATGACAAGGATAGAATCTCCCTCGATGATAATGTATCTGTTTGAAAAGTTTAGAGCCACAACATTTAATGCAGTAAACCTAATTTTACTTAGTTTTGGGGTCCAAAATGCAATCCATAAAATCCGTGGCCACCATTGATATAAGTGGCCACCAAATCAAGACTTAACTATTTGATGGATAATGTTTTTCTTTCTTTTAGAGAAAGACTATCAGAGCCAACAATACTCTGAATCTCTAAGAAATTTTGACGAGCTCTTTCGATGATCACAGGAGGGGGCATCCCCCTGTTATTAAAAACTTTATCATTTCGATTTTTCCAAATCTGTCATAACAACAGAGTCATTTTTTCTTTTCTATAAGGGTCAAGGGAGACCCCACTACAACTGGTAGAAAGGCCATTTCACCAATTAGTAATAGATCCCACATTGTTGCTGGGAAGATCCAAATCATCTCGCATAGCAAGCCACACTTGTTTGGAAATAGCACAATTTAAGAAGATATAGTCACAATCTTCTTCTTCCCCACAAAAGGAGCAAGCCCCATCAATATCTAGGCCTTGGAGATTAGCATTTTCTTATAAAAGGAGAAGGGGTTTTCAAAATCCAAATTTTATTAACTCCAATCATATTCTCACTAGGGATTCCATACATCCGGCCAGCTTCATTGTAGGCCGATTTCAAGGAGAAAAAACCCTTTGGGTTGGACCTCCAAACGATTATTGGATGGACCAATAAGACATTGAATTTGGATGGACTGGATGGACCAATATGACATATTGGATTGGACCTGGTCCATCCATAATGAATTTATATTAGATTGAGCCAATATCTGGTCTATTGATAGAAGATAAGAACATAGGTATCAATGGATCAGGCTTGAGTTGAAACCAATCTAAATTAACAGGAATTTGAACAGATTGGACAATGTCTGGACCGTTTCAAAATGGTCCATAATATCCATTGGACTGGATTGGACCAGGTCCATTTGTAATGGACTCACATTGGACTGGACCGGATTGGACCAAATCCAGTCCAATTGACACCCCTAACTATAATTAAATCAGCTTCAAATATGATCCCCTAATATATTATGAAAGCCTTCAAAATTCCCAAAAGTACCATTACAGAAATGGATAAAAGTCAGAGAAATTTTCTTTGGTCAAACAAGAAGGATATGGGGGCTATGCACCTAATAAATTTGACTAAGGTGTGCACTTCAAAACATTGGGGTAATCTTGGCCTAAGAAATCTTGGGTGAGCTAATAAAGCATGCCTGGCTAATTTAGGATGGAAAGTCCTAAATGAAAAGAGAAAATCTTTGGGTTCAGGTTGTGACCCAAAAATATTTAAGAAAAGAAAACTTTTGGGAAGTAAGCCCAAAAGGAAGTCATTCTTGGGCATGGAAAGGTATCATGTCCTCTAGAGGTCTGCTAGGGAGAGGAGTGGGAATAATGATTGGTAATGCATGGAAACTCTACAAGATTTTGGACTGATAAATGGGTTGATGAGGAGCCCCTTCTCAATAGTGTGAATAGAGATACTATCCTCGACTTGGATCTTAGAATTAGTGATGTCATTGTTAAGGACAAAAATATTTGGAATGAGAACCTCATAAAGAACCTTGTTCCTAGTTATACTTGGAAAGTTGGAATAAAATCAAAACTATAATTATTCTGTCTATGGATCAAGAAAATGGATTTTGATTTGGGTGAAGTCCAACCCAAAACCGGTCCATTGACACCCCTGCAAGCTTTCTTTTAGGTTGTGTTTGGTTTGAAGGAAAAGGTAGGAGGGAAACCTACCTTTTCCTTCAAACCAAACATAACCTTAATTCTTTCAATAAGAAAATTGAAAGTATTTTTACAATATCTATTAGCAAAGATAGGGGGGTTCCAAGGTATAATTCTCTCCTATTGCCAATTGGAAATTTAAGGGTCTTTGACATCAATTTTTGAAGCTTGGGGTGGATACTTTTAGAGAAGATAAGACTAGATTTTGTAAAATTTGAACCCTAACCCAAAGCTTTGGAAAAATCCTCAATAATATTTTTAATTGTCAAACAAGCTTAAACATTTGCTTTAGTGAATGTTGTTAATGGTTCCGATTGCACCAAACACTAAAAAGACAAAATGAAAAAAAAAAAAACCTATTTTGAAGGATGTGGAAGCCTTGTGTGAACTCCCCTCACATTCTCTCATTTGAGCCCAAGCCAATGAGTAGACTGTCGGTGATTTCCCTATGCAACCGGCGACCGATGGTGTAGAATCAACCGGTGGCAAGAAATTAATTGGCGGTAAGTTCCATTATTATTAAATTAGGCTACCTTGTATAGGTTTCCCTATGTTTTCCTTTCTTTTCCTACTTTTTTCCTTTAAACCAAACACAGCCTCAGGTCCATCATTAGAATAATCATTTCGGACCCCAAATACTTAGGGTTCAAGCTTTATACGTTCGAACACCATTCGAACATCGAGAGAACAACATGTATTCGTAGGCGCGTGTGCATTTTATATACATGCAAGGATGGTCCCTCGATTCAAAGCATTTTCACTTTACCCTTTCTATTCTCTTCTTTCCCGCGTCCCTCCGGTCTCCACCCAAATCGACCCACCGAACCCCTGGTCTACTATTCTCTCCGGACGATACCGGCAGTGCAGTAAACAAGGATGAAGATCATGCCACCAAAAGCCCAAGCGATGCCAAGGTTGCCAACTCCATCACAATCACCACCGTTGTGGGCCTGGTCAGTCTGGCTTTTGTAACCGATGACCGTCAACAGAGTAATGTAGAGAAACAAAAGAGTGGCAATGAATTCAGCGATGTAGCAGGGGCGGCAAAATCAACTTAATAAACCTTAATTTCTTTTTCCTCATACTCCTAGAATAAATACCCCTTCCCACTTTACTTTCCTCTCACTCACTCCCACTCCCATCCAAGCATAACAACGAGTGCCTTCTCTCTCCTTCTCTCCTCCCTTCCCTTCTTTCCCAGCTCTTGTAAACTTATTGTTTTCGAGCTCTTGCACTCGTTACAGCATGGGAAAGGATGTTGAGGTTGCTGAACACGGTCATTTCTCCGCCAAGGACTACTACGACCCACCTCCGGCGCCTTTGATCGATGCCGTGGAATTGACCAAGTGGTCCTTCTACAGGGCTCTCATTGCTGAATTCATTGCCACACTTTTGTTTCTCTACATTACTGTGTTGATGGTCATCGGTAATGCCTTTTATCTTCACCGGCTGGAGAGCATAGCAGATCAGGGAGGGGTTCGGTGGATCAATTTGGGTGGAGACCGGAGAGACGCGGAAAAGAAGAGAATAGAAAGGATAAAGCGAAAATGTTTTGAATAGAGGGATGGCTAATGGTGTTGTGGTAAACGTCCGTTTACTAATTGCCATTCTCGCACGTACATAGAATGCACACGCGTCCTTCTCTCATAATGTTCGAATGGTGTTCGAACCTATAAAGCTTTGACTGAAGCCGAACCCAAATACTTGCTGCAGACACAATGTGAGGAGCAGATCCGGACCCCAAATACTTGCTGAAGAAACAGTGAAACAGTGAAACAGTGAAACACATCTCTGGGATCAATTTTCAAGTTCATTTTGGGCCGCACGTTAGCTCCACAGTGGGATCCATTCAGATCCATGATATAATATATTTCTTCTTTTCCATATCAAAGTTTCAAACACCATCCGAATCGGATCAACGATCTACCCTTTCCGGGTCCAGATTGGATCTATCCGTAATCGTCAAATTGCCCCTCTTTGAAATCTTTTACTTTTTTAGGCATTTGAACCTTACGGTACACCATCCGAAATCCTTTGACTTGGTAGGTTAATGCGATGGCCCCATTTGGGTTAAGCTTAAAAATACAAAACTGGGTCTCCAATCCACCGGGTTATACCCGTGTGGAGATACAGTGGAATATGGATCTGGATAAGGTTATTGGTGGCGTATTGTAGTCAATCATGAAGAAGGGTGGTTGTCTTACCATTCTTTCGAAAGAGAGACAAGATATATGACACATGATGACTATTAGTTGAATCAAAGCTTTCTAACTCCAATCTACTCAACTAATTGAATCACAAGATCTCTCGGCAGCTGTGGCGGAGACCATTCTAATGCAGCCAATAAAATGATGGAGACATTTCTTGCCCAAGGCAGTGGAGCTAGACAATTAAATGTAGGAGGAAAAACTAGTTTTCCAACGAGAGAGAGGATTCTTAGCCTCACTTCTCATTGTTACTTTTCATCCTCCTGGCTTAGCCTCACTTCTCATTGAACCGGTGCAACTGGTTCATGGATCTGGGCTTCTATACAAGGACATCTTCCTCCTTGCCGGGCAGAGTAACATGGCCGGATTGATTGACATGTCAGAGTATATGGAGCAACATTCTGTTGCCAGATTCACAGATTGATTGGCGCTCCTCCCGAGTAAGTTTTTTTTTTCTAAATTATTAATATTACGCCTATAATAAGAATATTATTATTAATCTTAATAATTAATCATAAAAATAACTAATAATTAATGATAATCGTTAAATAGTTAGTAGTAAACGGTGTTGTTTTGATTATTATTAAACACAAATACTTTAAGTAGTTGGTAGTAATAATCAATACTTTAATCACAACAATAATTAATAATGAATAATAAAAATAAAATAATTAATAATAATAATAATAGTCAATATTATGTAAACTATTATTATGATTAATTATAAAAATAATAATTAATAATTAATGAAGTACATTAACTTTCTTTTCTATGAATTATATTGTTTATGATTATTTCTATAAACTATGCAATTGACTTTGTTTTAGCCATTCTTATTATAGTTTATTTTAGGTTTTTTGTCAAATTGATCGGATCATTATTTTGATTGTTTTAATTTGTTTATAAGTTTCGATTGTTTCATTATTGATTAACAAAACCCGTGTATCACACAGGTTCTTGCTAGTTATATATACAATAGAAAGAAGATTGTGTGGGGGCAAAGGTGGAGTCTAGTCTCTAATGTATAATTTTTTTGTCATCACCTTTTACACTATCTCCTATCCATTACATTTTTATTAAAACACACATCGGTCTGTTACGGTTCCATTGGTCTTTCTATTGCAAAATCAAAACACCCAGTGCTTCTGATATTTACAATGGAGAGAGCATTCATCTAAGTTTTGCTATTAAGAGAGAGGCATGCATGAAGGTAGGAATGATATTGACCTTCACTTGAGGTAGGAACTGGAGACGTGAGTAATGAGCATGACTTCAGTGGTGATATTGGGTCATTAAATTGAAATGAATGTAGGGATAGAAGCCAAAATAGACATTGAGAATGATGATGGATGATGTGGGGTGTTGGAGAGGGATGGCCTTCATTTGCTGTATGTTGATTTGGCGTCATGCATATTAGTATGGAAAGAGCAGCAGTAAAGAGCACAGACATTGAAAATGATGATAATGTGGGGTGTTGGAGAGGGATGATTGGATCATCAGATTGATCTGATGAAGGTAGGGATAGAAGCCAAAATAAACATTGAGAATGATGATAATGGGGTGTTGGAGAGGGATGATTGGGTCATCAGATTGATCTKATGAAGGTAGGGATAGAAGCCAAAATAAACATTGAGAATGATGATAATGGGGTGTTGGAGAGGGATGATTGGGTCATTAGATTGATCTGATGAAGGTAGGGATAGAAGCCAAAATAAACATTGAGAATGATGATAATGGGGTGTTGGAGAGGGATGGCCTTAATTCTTCTGTTGTATGTTGATTTGGCATCATCATTGAGAATTAATGATGATAATGTGTGGTACTGGTGGTAATTGGGCGGGTTGGGTTGGGTTTGGTTTTGGTTGAATTTCAACCCAATCTATTTAACCCGCCAACCCGTTAATGATTCAGTTATATAAAATTAAATGGGTTGGGTTCAACCCAAACCTGCTTTAATCCAATCCAATCCGTTCAAACCCATTAATCTTATATTTATGTACTTAAAAAAAAAAAAAAACTAACTCTTTTTTAACAAATAAGTTAGTCATAGCTTAGTGGTAATAATAGTTGTTATTTACACAAGTGGTGAAGGTTCAAATCACATTACATGCATGTTATTTTTATACAAGTTATGTTCGGGTTTCGGGTTTGACGAACCACATAGGTTCAAACCAGTCAGACCAACTTGAACTATCTAATTGGATTGTCTTCAAGGTAATCACATCAAGTTCAAGAGTGGTTGAACCATTTAGATCCGAATCAGTCCGGTCGAACTACACCCCGCCCGAACCAGTTCAGTTCGATCGGACCAAACCCAATCGGTTCAGTTCAGGTAGGCCAGACCCCGAGCGGGCCTGTTCAATCCGGTCGGACCAGACCAGACCAGTTCAGCCAAATGGTGGATTGACTTGGGTCGGCTCATATCAGGTTAGTGCATGGATTTGGGGCCGAACTGATTGGGCAAAGCAAGCGGGGCGGTTTAGGGTTCAGACCCCCCACCCGGTCCGACCCGGATCAGTTTGTACCGGATCAAACCGGGCTGTGTGAATAATGGTGGGACCAGACGACTCAAACCGGGCAAAGCAAGCAGAGCCATCCCATCTAAGATCGATTTCGGATTGGAGTCGACCCAGATTGGTATATATTGGATCGGGTCTGACCTGATAAGCACTGATTACATGGTTGGCGATTGCAATCTACACCTTTTTTATCATCTCACTATGCTTGATCTACACCACCGACATTTGCCTAACTTCATCACGATCGAGTATATAGAATTAAACCAGCCGGACTTTGGAAACCTACTGGGAGCATGGAAATCGCATATCTATGGTGACAGATCATGTGAAAATTCAGGAAAAAATCTAAAGGGATAAGGAATTAGGGTTTGAAATAAATAAAAAAACTGTTCAAATAGAATTTGTATGCAGAATGTTACTTGAGTTTTAATAGCTTTTTTTTTCAGCTTTTGAAGAGACGAAAGCTTTGATCCCCACCCCTCTTTCTCTCCCCACAAACACTTGGGTATAGTCCTCTTAGAGAAGAGAGACTACGGGAGTCTATTGCAATCTGTACCTACATGCTTAAAGGGGTGTTTATATTGGAGATTTAATAATGAACTTACATAAAAGAAAAAAAAAACAATAAATTAACCAGTAGGTCACAACTCACAAGTGCTTCAAGTATGTTTTATCTCAACTTTGTCTTTGGGTATGATGTGAACCCAAGGTGATGTTGTTTCTTGGTGAATGGTGAATGGTGAAGTTACAGCCTATTCTTGGTTTATTTCAGTGGTGTGGCGCCTGCCTGTCATTGCCATTCTTGGTCTTAAATCTGTGGTGACCATGATAGAAGAATTACGTTTATAGAAAAGATTAGAAAAAAGTTACACAAAGGGTTTAACAGTAAAGGGTGGGAACTGAAAAGTCAAAGGCCAAAGATGGAAGAAACGAAGGAATAGGATAAGAAGTTTTAGTATGGTACGCCGGTGGCTATACCTGCTTTTGATGAGGGCAATTAATTAGGGTTTAATTATTCTCTACTATATATAATTTCTAAAATATGATTTTAATTGAAAAAGGTAAAAATTTAAATATATTAAGCAGGATAGTAGATAGTGGATAGGGAGTAAAAGGATTTAGGCTGCCTTTGGAAACGATGCAAATGGAGTGTAATTCCTGGTTCAATGTAAATTTATACTCTTGTTCATTTTTGCCTGTGTTTGACAATATTATATTTATGGTTTATGCATTGAGAAATGACAAAAAATACATTTTTCAATGCATATTTACATTGATAATAGGGAGAATGACCGATCAGCCTGGCTCAGAATTCTTTAGGCCCACCATACAGGGGGGATGAATCCTGACTGTAGATTGATACCAAATCCACAGGCAGGATGCGATTTATAGGGAGACTACTTGTAGACTATGGGGGGCTGTAATTCAAAATTCTGCAATGAACTGCAAATGTAAAAATACATTATTACAAAAGGAGTAAATTTGCATTTAAGTGGACTTTTGATAAAAAAAAAAGGCATATATTCTATTGGAATTGGTGTTTGCATCCATTACAACTAAAACTCTGTTTGATAAGAAAATAAATTTGTCAATGCAAAACTAACCCAACTTTATAATTTATATGAACCATTTTACACTCCACATATTTGTATTGTTCCCAAATGCAGCCTAAGGGATTTTATAGGGGATGTATCAAATTATCAATATTTACGATATGGACCAATACTTTGATTAAGTATTGGTAAGCATCAAAAAATCAAATTGATACATGGCCGGTACTATGTTGATATTGCAGATACAAGTGGATCTGCACAAAAGCTGCGCAATTCCACCCATGCAATGTACACACAATGTCAAATTTCAATGCATATCAGCTGATACGCATCCATATTTTAGATATTGGTTCTTTTAAGCCACCCCTATTGTTAATTAAAATTAGCATTAACTAAGCATGTATATAGATAGATCAATAGATATATATTTTAATCCTTCTACAATTTCCCATCACTTTCCAATTATATCTAAAATTATTATACATTTTTTTTTCAAGAATGAAACCTAGACAGGACACAATTTGTGAGAGGCCTTCCCTTTCGTTCAATTTTTTCTTATTGAAATATCAATATATTGTTATAATGAAGCTAGCGCATGTGGAGAAAATCCAATTCACAAATCACTGTTCCCATGCCCAAGATACACTTGGGAAATGTTGAAAAAATGATAGAAATAAAGCATACATGCATATCTTAGAAAAACCGATATAATTCTTACTAAACTTTTAGAATGTTGGCTTTAATAACCATAAATTTTTGAAATTTTTTGGTAGATAGAGACTAAAAGAGAATCTCTCAAAAGTTTAAATTTAGAACATATGTGATTATGACAATTTTTTTCTTTCAAGTAAAGAGATTATGACAAGTTATTAAAGCATAATGTAGTGATGGGTTTGTTTCCTACCAAAAGGCTCGTGTTCAAATCTTCTCACCTGCAATACTACGATTAGTGTCGACTAAACACTACAATGAAAAAAGAAAAAAAAACAGTATTGCCAACAAAATGCAGTGAATCATAATACCTCACAATCATTTAACTCCTAAGTGTTCGTCATAAATACAAAGGAGTTAGCAACTAATATGGTGATCCCAACGAAAATTGACAGCTCTCAAATAAAGAAAAAGTACAAGAAAGTTAATTTCTAAGCCCACCTGACTACACCAACTCAAAGTCATAGAAGATAAAGGCCAAAAAGAACAAATAACGGTTTTTTTTTATTTTTTCATTAGAGGAGAACAAAAAGAAAAGCAACAAAAAAAAAAAATCCTCTTCCTACACGCCGAAAGAAGCCCATATGGGGTGAACAGTGATCAGATCTTCGAACCAATGGGATAATGAATCTCCATATTAGTTAAGACTTATTCCAATTTTGCTCTGTCCATTTCATTGATCGTTTCTTCAAGCTGTGGAGATATATGAGCATCAACAACATGACAAAGCATAAGCATGTCTTCAAAAAGCAGTGTTTGAGCACAGTAACAGCGAGTGAAAAGCTTAAACAGACTTACCTTGACAATCTGACGCAAGAAGTAATCACCATACCGCTTTGCTGACTTGGACTCCACAACATATATCATGTCCTACATTAATAGATATATGAATTCCATGAACAGTTCCCCATGATGATTCGTGCAATACTAGCATAGCATAACTCAGGAGGGGCACAACTATCAAATTAAGTATTAATTAGTTTAGCTTCTGAACTTTTTTGCTTCATGGGCGTGCCTGTGTAGCTGGTAATGTCTTCAACCCATTGTTGACCCAGTAGCTGGTCAGACCAGTGACCCGGTTACAATACTGGTTTGGGTCAAGCTCCAACTTGCCATTTACAAAATACCATTGACTTGGTCAATTTGACCCACTTTGTTAAACAGTTGACCTGTCTGCCCATTCAGTGGGATATTGGGTGCTTGTAATATGTTGTTTTTCTTCCTTTGAAAATCTCTTTATGTTGACTCATTTTTAATGAATCATCAATCATTATGAGTTGACTCATTGACCCAGATGATTGAAACACTAACCCATTGACCCAGAGAGGAGAATGGTTCAAGCTAGGTGTGATCATGGCCCAAGTCCAGGCCAGGTTCCGAGCCAATCACTTTAAATATAAAAATATATAATATAATGTTTTATAGTACATGACATAATATATGTTCAAAAAATTTATGTTATACATTATATATAATGTATTGCAAGTGTCATATTATAAGATTTTTATATGTGATACAAAATATAAGATACATTAACACACACACACACACGTGAGAAGGCTAGGCCTGGACACAACCTAGGCCAAAGCCCAGATATTTCTAGACTGGGCCACGCCAGGCTATAAAGGATTACCCCTAATTCAAGCTCTGGGTTGGTGTTTAAAACACTATTGCTGCAAAATCATGCTTACATAAAGGAAAGACGTTATTACATCAACACAACACAATAGATCAATGCAGTTCATGATCCTTGGGTTCCATGGCTTTCAGATACTAAACCAAAGCTTAGGCTATGTTTGGTTTGAAGGAAAAGGTTAGGAAAGGAAGGGAAAGCTTAAGGTAAGTGGTATATAATGTCAAAAGTAAAAGATTTTATTAAAGAGGATGGAAGTTGGAATATGGAAAGTATGGAACTTTTCTTTGAGGGATCTTCAGTGAGGGCCATTGTTAACATTCCTTTGAGTGGGATGGAAAGGGAGGACAGGCTTCTCTGGAAGCATACCTCGAACAGTGAGTTCACTGTTCGATCAGCCTACAGACAGTTAAGCAGACCAGCTTGTGAATCATCCAATTCACAGGTCATATGGAGTAAAATCTGGGAGCTGAAAGTCCCTTGCAGATGCCAAATCATAGTTTGGAAATACTATTTACGAGCAGTCAAAACAAAAACAGCTTGTTGGGTCAGAAGGTCAAATGGAGTAAAATCTGGGAGCTGAAAGTCCCTTACAGATGCCAAATCATAGTTTGGAAATACTATTTACGGGCAGTCAAAACAAAAACAGCTTGTTGGGTCAGAAGGAGAGAGGAGGATACAAAATGTACTTTTTGTAATATAGCTCCTGAATCACAAGAACACCTCTTCTTCAAATGTAGGTTCTCTAAAGCAGTTTGGATTCAAGCCCAGGTGGGCCTAAATCCAGATTTATATCGAGCATCAAATAACCCAGATTTGTTGCACTGGTGGGATACACATAATCCTATATCAGGGCCAATGAGAAAAATTTTTGAAGGAAGACTGGTGTCTATCCTAAGGAGTTTATGGGATGAGAGGAACGAAATGTTGTTTAGAAAGAAAAAGCGAGACCCAATGGATGTTGGTAGAAGAGTAGACAGCTACTTCCTGCTGCCCTCTCAAAACAATGAACATGTTCAATCTGTTCAAATTCAGTCGGAACCACAATTCAGATGGTTTCACAGTGATTAGAAGCCATTTGTGATAGTGGATGGCTCTTGGCACTCAAACACACAAAGCAGTTACAGGTTCGATAATTGTTTCACCTCTGATGAATAATTTTTTGCAGAAGGACAACCTTGCATGGCAAGCTCCTCAATCGAAGCTTGTGAAAGACAGAGTAGTCCTGGACTGGAAACCTCCTCAATCAAACAGAATAAAGCTTAATTTTGATGGAAGCTCTTTAGGAAATCCTGGGCTGTCAGGAATAGGAGTTTTTAGGAATGAAGCAGGGAAAGTGGTAACATTATTCTCAGGACCGATAGGAGTAGGGGATTCGGCAAGAGCAGAAATATTGGCCTTACTTCAAGGCCTGAAACTAGCAAAACAGTGGGGTTTAAAGAACATAGAAATAGAAGGTTATTCAAAATTAGTAATTTCCTGGATGGATGACAACAATCTAGGTGTGTGGAAGTTCAGACATCTAATAAGAGAAATAAAGAACTTAGCTAAGGATCTTGAGGCAAGCTTCAAATGGGTAAAGAGAATAGCAAATGGGATGGCCAACACATTCGCAAAGTAAGGTGTACATAGGCATCAACTATTCTGGGCAGGCATTGGATAACCTTGTAAATTGGAAAAAGGTGTTCCTCAATTTTTAATCTGATCTGAATCTGTAAACTCTTTACTCATAATGAAGTGAAATACCCTTGAATACTAATAAAAAAAGCACCTCAATCGAAGCTGAATACTGGGCAGTAATCAGAGGATTGAGAGAACCTATTTTGACAGGAAACACAAGTGCTATCTTATTTTCTGATGCTAAAGCAGTGTTGGCCAAGTTGAAAGGAACCCAGGAAACAATTACGTGGAGAGAAAGACCCCTTTTGGATCATATACATTATCTTATCAGTCTTTTTGTGAATATATTTGTAACCTATGTAGATAGAGAAATGTGGTAGTTATTCCCCATAGGCTAACAAAGCAAGCTAGACTGTTAAACTCAGTGGTTACTTATGTACATCCCCCCCCATCTTTTTTGTATCTTTGGCTAACTGTAGGAGAGGTCAGCAGATGTATCCTTGATGTTTTTTAGTGGCTCCTTCCTTTGACTAAAAATAAAAATAAAAAAAACAGCAAGGTTGAATGCATAGAAATAAGTGCATACATCGTTAATGTAGAAGTCCACATCAGCATTGGAGAAAATCTTTCCTTCACTGTCTACAGCATGTGTCTTGTGCTTGTAGGTCATTAAGATTGTCCTGCAAATTTGCAAACCACAATAGTATAGCTTAGAATATCATAAAAATAGTGAAAATAATAGAATAGGTGTAACAGAATTTTTCACCCAATACCAACCTTAAAGTAGGTTCATCTACTTCCATGTAAGTTGCAAGTTTCCCAATTGAGATGGTAGAGTACAACTTCAAGAAGGTCCGAATACCTGACAATAATTGTTGTTGCTTGACTTCATAAAGGAACAGCTTCAACTGTAACCTATAAGCATCCTGCAAACAAAGAAGAAAATGCCATTTATAATAGATGATTATTTGGATGGAACAAGAAAATGGTACTCTAGTTTTTTTTTTTATCAGCAAAATGGTACTCTAGTTTTTTTATCAGAAAAACGGTACCCTAGCTATCAACTAAGTCTCAACAATAAAAATGATCGGATAGGCCTCTAGTAATCACCCTATCCAAACCCTGGTAACCACAAGGATCTGCCAGTGGTTGGGGTTTAAATAAATTCAAAATCAAATCAAACATCTGCATCAATGTACATGCAGCATACTTTACTAAAAATAAAAAACAACCTCAACCTCACTAATAAGGGTAATTACCCAATATTGGTAATGGCTATATACCTAGTCTTGGGAGCAATAAGCATAAAATAGTCATTTTCAAAAAGCAGACTCATTATCTAGCTGTTTAATTCAGTGTTGTTGCTAACTTATGTACTACACCAAACCATCCTACACTGCTGACTACAGGGATGTGCCAGTTGTTGAGTCGAGAAAAGATTTCAATCTGAAAAACTCATGACCAATTGACCATAGTTGGCAAGACAAGTTAAAGAATCAATTTAGAAGTTTGGTAGCTTAGAAGATTAAAAATCAATTTGTCTAGAAATTTAGAGAAAACAGTTGTGTTGGATACCAAATTGAGGGCAATAAACCCATGATGTTAAGCAATAATGTTTATAAGAACTAAAGGCAGAGATGCCAGGGAGCCATAATAATAGGAATTTAATGCAATATACTATAAAATCTGGCTCCAAGGAACTCAACCGAGCAGCTGCATTTGTATGATACAAGCAATTATGTCAAGAACTGTAATATTTATATCACAACAGCAGAACAAAGAAATTGATAGCATAATGATCTAACCAATAAATCAGCAAGTTGAAGGAATCCATGTTGAGAAAAGGTTACATAAGGTAGTACCTGGTTGTAATTTACAAGAGGCTCCTCATAAATAGGAGCTGATGGGGTTATGAATTTCGGACATGCATATGAAAAAAGCTCATCATAGAGAGCAAATGCCTCCTCATCGTATCTCTGCATCCTAAGCATTTTCTCACCATACTTCTCCCTCAATTGATTGTTTACATTTTCCTCAACAAGCTTTACTTGCGGACAGAGAGAAAGACATATTGCCAGCAAGGCATACATCTGTTCATTCTTCTTTAATATCTGCTCATATTGTGGAGATTTCTGATGGTATTGCTTGGTCTTATAAATGTACAAGAGAATTTTATTAAATTCACGTATTGCATCCACATACCTGTGAAACACTAATAAATAAGTTAGTGCTAGATCAACAAGAAAAATAGTGTTGATGATGATGACGATAGAGGATGTTGAATTGCTGATGATGATGATAATGAAATAAACTGATAAAAGTATTCATCACATCGAAAAACATCCAATGGGTAAAAGGAATCTCGAACCTTTTATAGTCTAATTAATGTTTCAAAAGTGGAACCAGGGCTTCCAGAACAAATAGATCATTAAGATGGATTCCAAGGTCAGTCAACCTCACTACTGATAACTAATGTTTTAAAATGCACAAGGAGAATACACCGGGAGGCGTGCCTGCAGGCAAGTTGTTCAAAAAGCGCCCTGAGGCATGGATAGGGTGCGAACCAGGTTGCACCCTTAGGTGTGGATGCCTCAAACACTTGCATGAGACATATACCTCTGGCACCTCATCTGCACCTCAAGAAAAAAAGAAAATAAAAAAAAACGAAAAGAAAGAAGATAACATCTCCTTCCTCTTTTTGAGGAGGCTCGGGCCTCCTTGCGCTGTGGAGGCTCACAGCTCTTGCATTCTGAACCACACACCTGATGCCTTCATGTAGTGGAATACCTTGCATCATGCCTATGCATGGGAATGCAATATTTTTCTCTTGTTGTCATCTACATTTAATCTTCCAGCCAATAAAAGGGGGAGTGAAGTGGATGGGTGAACCGATCACACCATGATCAAGTTATCTTTCAACATTTTTTTTTGTTTTTTTTTTTTTTTTTGAGAAGGTAAGGTAAAAATTTTATTGATAAAAAATGAAAAAGTTACAACTACTTCCTGAAGCCCCATACCTTGTAAGAGGGCAAATTACAGACTCCGAATAGACTGAGTACAAAGCAGCTGAAATACATTCTGACATTTAAACTCAGGGGAGACAGACAACCAGGAAACAAGTTTAGACACGGCAGTCTGAATTAAGTCCTCCAAACTTCTCACTTTGTTGCAGAAAATCCTGTTGTTTCTTTCAGTACATAAGGCCACCAAAACAGCCACAAGGATGGTTCTCCAGATCAGATTACCTTTCCTCTTCAGGCCAGGTAGTTTCCAGCAGCATAAAAGATCCTTGACAGATCCAGGCATGACCCAACAGACCCCAGCCGCCTTGAGAAAGTGCTCCCAAACTCATGCAGAGGTCGAGCAGTGGGTGCCCAGGTGATCAGCTGTCTCTGGCAAGAGCCCACATATGCCACAATTTAGATCTGAAACCTGGACCCCTCTCCTAACCAAATTAGTCCTCAACAAGCACTTATTAAGGGTCATCACCCAAAGCAGAAAATTATGTTTAGATGGGCTGACAGTGTTCCACACCTGCTTACTTGGGAAATCAGATGTGTCTGATCTACTCAGTTTTGAAGCCAAGGATTTAACAGTAAAAACACCATCCACACTCCATCTCCACCTCCATTCATCCTCCAGATTAACTGATATAGCTTGCCTCTGTAACAGTTGCAGAAGATCCAAGAGTTGATCGATCTACCAATCAAAAAGGTTTCGTCTGAAGAGCGGGCACCAAGAGATTGATTCCCCAACCACCTCATAAGAATCAGCAACTGAGACTTCAGGGCTTTGGGCACATTGAAAAAGTAGAGGATAAGCTTCAGCAAGGGGAATGCCTAAACACCAGAAGTCCTTCCAAAATTTCAACCTATCTCCCCTACCAATCTTGAGAGGTAGGCCATCAGAGAAAACCAGAAAGTATTTCATGATACTTTCCAAAGAAAGCACCCCCCAGTTCTGAAAAGGATCCAAGGATTTCCAATGGCCCCAGTACACCCCAGATGCAAATTAAGGTCCTCCACCAGGTAGTCCTCTCCACACCAAACCTCCAAAGCCATTTGCTGAGAAGAGAAGAGTTAAAAGCCTTCAACTTCCTTATTCCCAAGCCTCCATCCTCCATGGGGAGGCAAACCTGATCCCACTTAACAAGATGGATTTTTCTTTCTTCCTCCCAGCCTCTCCACAGAAAATTCCTCTGATGGGACTCCAACTTCCTTGCTATTTTAGAAGGGATGGGAAAGAGAGATAAAAAATAAGTGGGAAGGTTAGAAAGAGTACCCTCTGCCAACTCATCCAAACAGTCAACTTGGCCAACTGGAAATAAAACACTCTTCCCCAAGTTTACTTTGAGTCCAGATGCCACTTGAAACCAGCTTAGGATCACAAGCATACTCTCCAACTGATCCCGCGAAGCATCAATAAAACACAAAGTATCATCCGCAAACTGTAACATGTGCACCTCCCCCCCCTGGTTGATTTCAAAGCCCTCCCACTGACCATCAGAAACAACCACCTTACTGAACTGAAACAGCACCTCCATAAGACATATAAAGAGCAAGGGAGAACCTCTGAACTATCGTATCCTAAAGCTTTGAGCTACCCATTTCAAAATACAGGTTGGCATATATAGTTGAAATTGACCTGTAAACAGGTCATACTTGGTTTGGACTAACCTTTGAACCATCATATCCTAAAGCCACTGAAAAGTCGATACATACAAATTGTAACTGCCAAAAACATAAGAACTGTTCTATAAAGTGTTGCTAATTTGGAAAGGCAACAATCAATCATTTTGGCCTCCTAATGCTATGCATTGACTAGTTGGTGCCAACAGATTTTTTTTAGAGCGTCAAGTATAATTGTATTAATTTAAAAGTACAAGTAAAAGATCCCTTGTTCTAAGAGCATCTGTACAAGTATAACCAGGAGAACCTCAAAAAAAAGTTCACTTTCAAAAATGGAGCAGTCAAGAACATCATCTTTGAAAGCATGATGTACAGACAACCAGCTCCTAATGGCATCTAAAAGCATGATTAATGACTTCGACTGGAGAAGAAACTGTGTTCTTGAATATTTTGTTGTGCCTCACTCCATAAGGCCCAGAAAACTGCCTAAGGAATACATGACCAACAAGCTTTCACCTTCTTGGATATGCCAGAAATGTACCATTCTTCCAGAAGACCTTTCACTGAAGCAGGCATTCACAAACTCAGGTTTAGGGCCTTTAAAAAGTGATTCTGCACTTCTGTGCTAAAATTACAATGTATAAAACAGGTGGTTAGAAGACTCAACTTCCACATTGCAGAAACAGAAACTCAAATCATTGCAGATAAAACTCTTAGCAATTCTTTGGATAGACATCTGTCCCAGGTTGCTACCGAAACAAAAAACTTGTTTTTTGGAGGAGCCACTGTCCCCCAAATGGCCTTGCTAGGAAAAGAGAGCATTTGATCTCCCACAAGATTATTATAAAGAGACTTAACAGAAAAGTTGCCCAACTTGTTCCATTTCCAAAATCTAGCATCTTGAGCTCACAAGTCTAAATGCTGGTTTTGTAGCAAGTTAAGAAAGCCTGCTACCCATTGAAGCTCCAAATGGTTAAAACTTCTGAAGGAAGGAATCCAGCAGGTGCTGTTACCATCTTGTGTGAAAGAATCTGGCTACCAGGACTTCCTTGTCAACTGCTAGACTGAACAAAGCTGGAAAAAAATCTTTTAAGGTTCTCTCTCCTGTCCAGGGATCGAACCAGAATGTTAGTCTTCTCCCATTTCCAAGCTTGTAACAAATTCCCCTGCAAAGAGCGAGAAATCTTTGCAAATTCCTTTCCAAACACCACATCCATAAGAGGCTTGGGGAAAACCTGCATCCCATCCATTGCTCCTTAGACCATATTTCTCTGCTGTTGTTTTCCTCCACACTCCACAGATTATCTGGTTCAGAAGAGAACCTCCAGAACCAACTACACAATAAAGCAAGATTGGAGACAACAGATTTTGACTAGTCCACCAAAAAAATATGTGCAAAAGTCAAGACAATGAAGTAATCTCATATTAAGATGCCAGTTAACCCTCTGACCCTCATATCACAGGCAAACACATCACAGGTTTTAACCAGTCAGTGGATGATACAATTGGTATGGTCCTCAACTACTAGTCAGTCGGCTGGTCATTAATTAGTCATTGCTTTGATAGTGTAGGTTTAACAGTTTAAAGAATTCATCTTTATAATACCCATATCTCTTTTTTTATTTAAATTGTACAGTAAGGAGAAAAAATAAGAGATTGCTCAAGAAAGATTGGAAATAAGAGGAAGGTGAGGGACAGAAGAGAAGGGTGAGAAAGAGAAGGAATGACAAATGGAGGGGAAGCCTTTCCATTAGACAAGCTTTGATTTGATGGTGAGCTCTATGGTAAAGAAATAGATTAATCAATCTACCTCCCCCCAACTCCTTTCATCAGTCCTTGGTTCACCCAAGCCATTTCCTATAGTTTTTGAGTTCCTAAGCAGCTACATTGTTGAAGAGGAAGAAATGGTCGGAAAAGAAATGGGTTGAAAACCCAAAAATTCCTAAACTTGAGCAGACATATTTACTCTCTATTTACAGGTACAAAAAAGGAATAAAACAAAGAAACAAAATATATGTAGATTAGAATATTCTGGTTTAACCCTGTTAGTTTTTGAGAGAAGTATAATAACATTAATGAGAAAAAACATGAACAACAAGCTGTTGTACACAGAATTTTACAATCACAGTCCATGCAGTCCTACACCCTCCAACCCTGCTAAACAAAAGGATTATCATACAAATCAATCCTTAAACACTTTGCTCACAGAAATCCAAGAAAACATTTTTCTCAAAATTTTCTGAAACACCAAGCCAGTAGAGCTACTTTTGTGCTTGAATATCCCTGCATTTCCCTCCTGCCAAATGCACCCAAAAAAAATGCTGCAGGAGCCATATTCTATGCCAACTTTCCCTCTTGGATAATACTCCAACTCTCCAGACTTTTAGAAAATTCATCACCAATACTGCCAACAACTCTTCACCAAAAACAAACTCCAGATTTTTTATCATATCTCGGCAGAAAACCTACAATGCAGCAGCAGATGATTTATTGATTCAGTTTGTTCCTCACGGAGGACACAATTTGTGGAAGAAATTTGTATACCCTTCCTTACCAAATTACCACAAGTTACAATTCAGTTCAAGTAGGGATTCCAAACAAAAAAGGCTACCTTTGTAGGTACGCTCTTGCACCAAACAATCTTAACCAGGATTGGTCGTTCCTCCAACCTAGAAATAAAGTTGACCTGGTTTAACCCTGTTATATGTTTCCTTATTTTTCCTATTTCCCATCAATTGTTGGCTGACTCTTAATTAGGTTTAGAGAAAAGTCCAAGTAGGTTCAGAAAAATCCCAACCTTCTAGGAAACTATGATACCAGGGTAGCTGTTCAAGGCTACAAGGATGTTGAATTGTATAGGATACCTGGAATATTTGTGCAAATTTCATTTCCTACACCATATCCAACCAGCGCCCTTGCCATATCTGGGTAACATAGCTAGGAATTAATTTTTTTCCCCCAAAATAATTGTAAAACAGTATGTGAGTTCACAACCACAAGGAATGTTCCATGGAAGATGAATTCTAGATGGGGTTCTCATTGTAAATTTGTAAATTTAATCAAGAAGGATGGTTTACACAGTGTCCTATGAAAAGTTTATATGGAGAAGACATATAATCACTTGCATTGAGGTTTTCTTCAGTATGCATCAACGATCAGTTTTGGAAGCAAATGGAGGAAATAAATTCAAGTAAGCACCCAGACAAAGAAGTTATCAATTCTAATAAATAGTGCAGCCTATTTATATTTCAAAAGCTTGAAAGGACTTTGACAAGGAAACCTATTTCTCCCTGCTATTTATGTATGTAACAGTACCACTGTAACTAGCTCTTGCGAGATTAACCAATAAACATAAAGAACATGTCAAAATTCAACCAACCTGAGGTCCTGAAAAATGACACAAATAAAGTAAGTCAGATGCAACTCACCTTCGCAACATGAGGTTGGCAAATCCATAATGATATATGGTAGTAATATGGCTTCCAATAACACTGGTGTAAACACCTGATTGACTGATGTCAATGGGAAGTAAACACTTCAAACCAGTGTGATAATCACCCAGAAGACAATGAACTCGCAGCAATCCGATCATGCTAAAATAACCCAGCACCTTCAAAACATTACTCCCACCACTGTAGTCATACCCATCAGTAGCAGTGAATTGTTCCAAACCCTCTTTCTCCTGCTCCAAGATCTGGATGATCATGGACTTCTCCACAAGTGCTTGCAAGTAATTGAGCACACCATAAACATTCCATGCCTGTTAAAAACCACTAATTAGTACGGTCAATCGTCAATGAATAGTTGGTATTCTCACAACTTGGACTTCGTCTATTTACTTAACTGGTAGAGTAAAGCAATAAGCATATTACATGCATTTTCAAGCATTCACTCATGCACATTGGCAAAAACTGAATTACCCAAACCACCAGCACTAACGTGCCACTTAGATGAGACAGAAAGAAGAAAGACAAGAAATTGAACTCGTAATAATCAATCAGAAACAGGTGGAGAAAGTATATATTCTCCTAATGACCAAAAAAATCACATAAAAATGCTTAGAAACGCAAATTAAAATTCATCTACAAGCGAGGGAGTGTTCGCCAACGTGAATGTTTTTTTCTAAAACAAGAACAACTGCTATGTCAGCAAAAAGAATACATTTTTGCTAATGTGGTAATTGTTTTTGTTTTAGAAAGCAAACTCGTTCACATTGGCGAACACCCCCTGAACCACTAAATTAAATGTATTTTCGTTAAAAAAAAAGTCCTCGTAATAATTAAATATACTCCAACTCACTAAACAAATAAGAACTACGAAAATAGAACTGTATACAAAAAATTATCAACAACTCAGTGCCACTTCAACCAAAAAACATCAAAATATAGAACAAAGAAAAAAAGAGAAAAGGACTAATTTTAATTTTCTATTCTAAGTCAGTCCAAGTGAACTAGCACCTGATCGTACTGTCTGAGAAGAGCAATCTCCTGCTCAGTCTTGTTCTTCATCTTTGCTCTGTACTGGCAATATGACTGGAACTGATAAACAAACTCATCGACCATATCCCACAGCCACTGATTCGGCAACTGCATATTCACCACCCCATGTAACACCACCTGAAATAGACTGCAGTAGTTGTCCCACGAATCGATCCTCTGCTTAGGCGTTGGTGCCAACCTCGCGTAAAGATGCCGAAACCACATCTCCTGATACAATAAGCAGAAGACGTGATCATTATCGACGTACGGGGCCACCGCATCGACCGACGGCCATGGGCTCTCCTTGAACATCCGATCGCTTAACTTCTGAAACGAACCTTCGTACATCTGATGAATCTCGTACACATTCTTTTCTCTAATGTGCCTGTACAGGTGAACGACGAAGGTCTTCACTGCGTCCGGAACAAAGTTCGGGTCGTAACCCAGGTCCTGCGGCTGCTGCCTGTAACCTCCGCCCATGTCCTCATACCCAACCCCGTCATCGAAATCGTACGAGGTCGCCATGACTGCTCCTGTAACAGAAAAATTAGGGCTCTAACTCCTGTAGCAGTTGAAGCAGTCTCAGTCACCGAATCGAAGAAGAAGAAGATAGGGCTTTCGTTTCTTGAAGAAACTAAAACCCCAAGGCCCGAGGGAAGGGAGAAAGAAAGTCAGAACTTTTGTCTTGCCCTAAAAATAATGTCTCGCAGATCAAACAGGTAATGGGCCTAGGTCTGATCATTGGGCTGGGCCGGGCTGGGTTTGTAAGTGCAACAACTAATAAGAGTGTTTGGAGGTGCCCGTGACTGGCCCAGGCCCGAAAATTTATGTCCGGGCCGGGCCAAGCAGAACATTTCGGTTGCCTACACAAAGGAGTGGTTGTTTATTTAAAATGTGGTCATATAAAAATTAATCAAATTATGAAATTTTTGGGGTTCAAAAAACTGTTTATTTTAAATCATTTAATTTTATTGTAAAACAATATACCGAACTAAAATTTCAATTAAAAATCCTGCGTTATCTCATTAATATTCTTTGGGATAAATAACTCAATTTATTCATACTTGTTAAAGAAAGGATACAAGAGAGAGCTCTTTAAAATTCTAAGTTGGAGATGAACATGTCAAATGTACAAACATTTTTTTACAATTTTAAAACAAAAATAATAACTAAAAAAACTACAAGTATCGGCCAAATCGCCAATACAAGGTTGAGTAAATAGGCATGGGGATAGACTAAAATGTTGTAGATGTGAAATTCAACACAACCAAGTTGTTGCTTCCCCGTTTGTATCCGATCACCGGTCTACAACAGTTAAAAAACTAATGAACTCGCTTTAAGTATATGGTTGTAGATCTCTTTTAACACCTACAATACAAGACCGAGCACATATTTAAGCCTAATGCCCCTAACTAATCGCCAAATCACAAGTCTAAGCCTAGGATATATATATATATATATAAACAATAGAATGATTAATGAAACTTAAAAAAAAAAGGTTTCATATATATATATATATATATATATATATATATGTATATAAACAATAGAATGATTAATCAAAATTCCATAAACCATGGTGTATTCATTCTATATCTCTCTTTCCTTCCATCCATTCTTCCCCATCACAAAACATATAGATTACAAAATCACACTTCTTTTTGTTTGCCATCTCCATATACCCTTCCCTAGACCTGTTCATGGGCCGGGTGGCGGCCCCCGGACGGGCTTGAACAGGTATATGGGCCCGCGGGCTTAACCTCGGGCCAAAAAGCCCGGCCTGTAATAAATTCGAGTTGGTCTCAGGATTTGCCAAAATAGCCTGGCCCGGCCCGACTTATAATTAAACCTAAAAACCCTAGTCGAATACCCCTCTTTTTTCACCTCTTTCCCTTATTTTTCCAGCCGAACCCTTCTTCTCCACATCCTCTTTCCCTTCTTTATATTCTTTTTTTAATGTAAATAAATTCTAATTTATATTGATTATTGAATAGGGAAATTTTCTAATTTTTTTCATTAGGTCAGGCTTCGGGCTTTTTATCAGGGCCCAAGTTGTAGGCCCGTTGGTCGGGCCGGGCTCAGGCTCGGGCCTAACATATTTCCATTAATGAAGAGTAAAAACCCGGCCAGGCCCGGCCCATGAACAGGTCTACCCTTCCCCACCTCTCCCTCCCTCCATCCATCCCTTCCTCATCCAGCATTTTTTTTTGAAGCACAAAGAAAAACTCCCCTCCCTCGTCCCTCTTGCCATTAATTGTGAAAATTTTAGAAAAAGTATAATAAATCCCTTATATTCAAATAAAATAAGGGAAATGTAAGAAATTAAAATAAAATAACCAACAAATTGAACTTTTCTGGTAAGATATTTGAACTATTGAAGTATATGTAATTAATTTAATGTATTGTAGCTAAAATACAGCTGTGTTGGTTTGGTTTAGCACAACCCTTCAGGTGAATTGTTGTAAAAATAATAGTATAATAATGGAACTATATTGAAAGTAGATTTGGTGGTTTATAGATATCTATATGGGGACCACCTTGGCAAGTCAGAAGCCCTTAAGCTTTAGCCCTCCCAAACAGGCACTACCAGTTTCCAACAGTCTATGACTGTTGGAAGTCATAGACATGTAGAATGTAATAGTACCCATGAGTCCATGACAATTCATGATTGGTGTTGGTCTTTAATTAGAAAGCAAGGAAATAAGAACAAAAGCTGAAATAATTCACCTTGAATAAGGATACTACACCTAATGTGCAGAAACCCTTGTACAATAAAAGAGACAGTTGCAGAACAAGTAGCTAGCAAATTGTAGGCTAACCAACAGGCAAAAACAAATAAGTTCTGTATTAATATCTTGATTAGAGAAACTATTATAGGTTAAATAATAGCAAGAAGTAGAATTCCAAATAAAATGATGGACTTCAGATAAATTACAAGTTAGAGACAACTGAAAATTCTACCAGATTTAAAATCAGCAAGAAACCATCAAGGCTCCCTGCAATTTCAAATATAAAAGAGAAAATAAAGTAAAATTCCAAATAAAATGATACCCTGCAAATCTGGTAAGAAAATGCCAAACTATGGTTTAGTTTTTCTTTGTTAGCTAGACATAAACCGAGCGTTAAGCCATAAACATTCCATGTGTTGACCTCTAGCCACATCCGTACACGAACCCAATGCTATAAGTATATAGTTACAGATAAGATTATTCTTATCTTGTTAAATAAAATAACTATAGCTATATTATTTAAGAATAAGAAGTATCTATAGTGGGGAAGCCCTAGTCTCGTGGCAGTTGTCAATGGGTTGGGTCTGGGTAGGATTAATCTTAAACCGATTATTTGATCAGGACAAAATTATAGACCTGATTATACTGAAAACAATAGTTGTTTGTTCAAATAATAACTTAAAATTTAAATATTGATAATATAATCTTAATAAAATTAATAGAAAATACTAAATTATTTATATGTTAATAAGTCAATAATTTTTAACTAATATTATCTTATTTATTATCTATCAATTTACTATTTCAAATATAAATATATGATAAAAATTATATATATATATATATATAATCGAAACCAACCCAATCCTTAATCGAGACAAAATCATAGAACCAGAACTGCTATACTTGGTTCGGTCGGTTTGGATTCATTAGGTAGACCCAACCCATTAATAACCCTAATCTAATTACCTTTTTGCTAGTAATAATAGATTGTTAGTACATCATTCCCAACTAAATAAATAATTTAAAAATAAAATAAATAAAAATAAATAATATATTTTAATTTTATTAAGTAAATAAATGTTTAGATAATATTTTATTAAATTGAATAAAATAAATAAATGAATAAATAAAAGTTTATCCTACTGTCGAAGCATCTCACACCTCAAGCTTTTTGGGTATGAACAATCCTAGGATCAAGATCTTCTTTATCTTGTTTCTTTGGATATATTTGACACCCCCTCTAATTTCATATAATTACTAAAGCAACCCCTATGATTTGTGTATGACTAAGACACCCCTCATAGTTTGGATTTTTTATTAGGGGCACTTTTGGGTTTTTCACCTTTTCATGAGGTTAAAGATCCTGAAATACCAATGGTTTCTCACAAAAATTGGATTAAGTAAATTGATTCCAATTTGCAAAGTATTGGGGTGTCTCACTAAGGTTGTGTTTGGTTGCATTGTAAATAAATTTGCATTGATCAAAACCATGGCAATGCAAATGATTTGAGTGTATTGTGTATTACTAAGACACCCGCATCCCTCATAGTTTGGTTTTTTTTCATTAAGGGCACTCTTGGGTTTTTCACTTTTTTCATGAGGTTACAGATCCCGAAATACCAATGTTTTTTCTCACGAAAATTGGATCAAGTAAACTGATTGCAATTTGCAAAGTATTGGGGTGTCTTATTAAGGTTGTGTTTGGTTGCAATGTAAATAAATTTGCACTGAACCATGGCAGTGCAAGTGATTTGAGTATAAATCCTGACCTATTTTTGTTTCAAATTTTAGCTTATTTTGTTTGATTGCAGTACAATGAAGTAAATTAAGACATTAAGCAGAACAAATAAAATCCAAAACAAAATTATACAAGAATTTGTATTTTTTACATTTCCACTCCCATGCATTTGTACTAGTGCAAAAAACAATTTAACAGTTGTCGTTGTTGTCACAGTAATTGCTTACAGTCAAAAAGCAATTACCATGCTCTTCCGGGTATGGCGACTCTTATGGGGAAAAAAAGAAAGAATGATGGAGAGCGAGAAATATGGGACTATCTGCTCTTTTACCTCTCTTTCTTTTCATTGAGATGGATTTTGGGTTCACCTGCAACTCGGTGAATATTTTTGCCGTCTGAGGAGGAGATAGAAGAACCATTGGAACGTCAATGGTAACTTGTTTATTTTCACCAATAACCACACAATTTTACCTCCCATTGAAGAACTTACAACAATCACCCGTCAAAGCTGATGTTCTGGTATGTGGTGGCATGCCAAAAGGGTCCTACATTCGAGCGACAAAAGGAAGCTTTGTCAAAAGCCTTGAACACATGTGGGAGAATCAAAACTACCGATGCGTCGCTAGATTAGTCCATGGAGACAATGTCGCTAGCAATAGTCATGGGAGATTTGATTATACTTCCTAATGGCTTTGTCATTATAGTCAATGGTGCTTCATCTAGGACTGTCATGTGGAAATTGGGCCGATAACCAAGAACCAGAACCAGTCCTCAAACCAGTCATTTACATACTAGATAACCCATCAAGGTCAAGGTTTGAAGTACAAAACCCGTCTGCCACACCGTGTATCTACCATTCTACTACAATTTGGGATGGAGGAACACATGCACACACATATTACAATTTCACCGGCGTGATCGAATGAGAGGGGGTAGGAAGAGGGACCACGACCATGTCTCTACCATTCTACTGCAATCCTACTTCGGGATGGACGGATTAAAGACGAGTCAGAGTCAGAGGGAAAAAGAACGAACAAGAGAGAGAGAGAGAGAATGGGGGGCTGGGCTGGGTAGGTTAATAAAATTAAATCTCAACTCCGTTAAATTTAAGTTTTAAATGTAAAAGGTGATGTGGTAGTTTTCTATTGGAGAGAGAGAGATATTTGACATTGAGACAGTGAATTTGACGGGAGAGATAGGGTAAAGAGAGACTAGAGAGAATCAAAAGAGAAAAATGAGAGAGAGGAGGGAGGAGTGTATGTCAAGCATAGAGCACGCCATGTGTTGACTTCTAGATATCAACAGTACATCTTCCCAATGCTTTATGTATATAGTTATAGATTTTAATTTTTTTGAATGGAAACACAAAGGAGCAACAGAAGCCTGGGGTAGTTCTTCTCTTCCCCACGAATCAACTAAGCAAATAGCCCTAAAGCTCACTAGGAAAATCACTGGATATAAATACAATGACCATTTAACGCTTTAAGATCCAATCAAGATGCTGCATGATTCGCTTCCTGAAAAGCATGCCTAAAGACATGGATGACAAACTAAGGCACTCTTTGGTGATGTTCTCAAACCTTCAAGGGGACTTCACTTTACCTCTAAGACAATCAATGACAAACTTGGAGTCTCCTTCAATGATAAAGGGTTGATCTCTATAGTTAGTAGCAATGTTGATGGTCTCCCACGCTGCCCATGCTTCAGCAAGATTAATCGTAGTGGACCGAATTCTATACGCCTTAATCTTGTGAATACCGCCTTGAAAATTTCCTAACGATGCAACCAATCACACACTTGCCATCATTTTGGTAAGCATCAAAGTTAATCTTAATACCGCCATGTTTAGGACCCCATCAACCAATATAATTCCAATCTTTATTGGTGGTAGACCTTTTCATGGGCTGGGCCGGGTTTTTACTCATTATTAATAGAAATACGTTAGGCCCGAGCCCGAGCCCGAGCCCAGCCCGACCAATGGGCCTATAACTTGGGCTCGAGCCCGGCCCTGATAAAAAGTCCGAAGCTCGAGCCCGAGCCTGAAGTCCGACCTAATAAAAAAAATTACAATTTTCCCTATTCAAATTAGAATTAAAAATTCATTTGTTTTTTTTTTTTCCTTTTTAAATGAACAATGGGCCTACAAAATGGTTCTTTTCCTTTTCTTTTACGTTTTAAAGCACAGTTTTACATTCTTAAATCAAAAAATTTATTCAAATGGACATAATCACATAACCCATTTTAAATCTAATTTTAGGTCGGGTCGGGCCGGTCTATTTTGATAAAACCCGAGCCCGGCTCGAATTTATTGCGGGATGGGCTTTTTGGCCCGAGTTTAAGCCTGCGGGCCTATAAACATGTTCAAGCCCGTTCGGGGGCAGGGTCGGCCCATGAACGGGTCTAATTGGTGGTAATCAAGGTTCAAAGTATCGATACAGGTTGATACGGCCTGTACTGGTATTTTTTTAAGTTATTTTTTTTTTCAAAACCGGTTCAGAGGGTAGTCCGGTTCAGAGGGGTCGGTTTAAGTCCTAACTACCCTCTGAACCATAGTCTGATGACCCAATACGACTCCTGTAGGGGCGTATCAGGAAACCACTGGCATGATACATATCAACTGATATGGGTTGATGCATATCGATACTTTGAACCTTGGTGGTAATGTCAACACCTAACGTGTTATTCTTAATCTCGTCCTAACAGCCAAGAGACCTGTCAATTAAAGAACGATGAATAACATAATTATAATTAAAACATTTTTCTCTCATAAAATTGATCATTAAAAGACCACTTACAATCATAAATTCTGCCCCACCCATGATTAACTGGAACATCACCAACTAAAGGACCAAGAAGATTTTGAAGACAAGAGCCTCCAAAGTTGACTCAAAACTTCACACTAAGGTTATGTTTGGTTTGAAGGAAAAGGTAGGGAAAAGAAGGGAAAGACAGGAAACTAATACAAGGGTTGTAAAGGTTTCCCTACTTTTCCCTTCCTTTTCTTACATTTTCCTTCAAACCAAACATAGCCTTTAGTGAACAAGTGGTCAATGTTCTCATCCTCCCCATAATGCACACAAGATGGGCTTATGTTAAAACCTCTTTACAATTAGTTTATTTTTTGTGGGCAATTTGTCATTAAAAAGAAGGAAAAGAAACACTTTGATTTTTGGGGGAATGTTAAGATTCCATTGTGCTTTTGCCTCCACCTTAACCTGACCCTCCAATGTTTGAGTGTGGATTCAGTGGACCTTTTGGTTCACTGGGTGCGTGAACCCTCTAATAGGAGGTGTGCACGTCGCTCTCTTCAGTTTTCTATATTAACGTTAGGGCTTATGTTTAACTTGTTAGCCAGGTTCAACCGGATGGGGAAAAACGAAAGCAGTGGACCCCCCCCCCTTCATTTGAACTCTCTTTCCCCCATTTTCATTTTCACTTGAGCCCTAGCTCTAGAGCATGATGAGGTATTGCCTGATCGTTCGCAATTTGGCCTACCGGAATGGTGCTAAGGTCGTTAAGGCGGTTGTGAAGTATCCAAAGTGCTCATGAGGTCTATTTACGTGGTGCTGATGTGTCATTCTATTGTTCTGTAATGCCACATGTCATGATATTATTGGATGACCAAATTACCCCTTATCAATTAAAAATATCCTAAAATTATTAATAAATTACCAAGAATTAGCACAAAATTATCGATAACTATTAATAAATTAGTAATATAAATCACAAAATTAGTAGAAATTTACGAAAAAAATTATCATAAAATCAGTAGAAATTTTCTTAAACTATATTAACTTTCAATATAGATCATCTTGTATTTTTGTCAAATAATTGTAATTTTGTTTCATTTGCCTATAATTTCTATCATTTTATTTTCGCTTAATACAAGGTAGGTTTTGCATTCCACATATTTGTACTTAGTGATGGCATATAATATTAACGCCATTTTTAACGTTTACAGGATCCGAAGGCAGGGGATTCAGAGGCAACAATGCATCTCACGCCACAGGAACAAAGCAAAGGATCGGAGCCAAAGCTCATCGCAGCAGAGAGGTCCGCCAGTCGGTCGTCGCCTATCTGAATAACGAGGTAAGTTCTGGTCCTTCCAATATTTCCCCTTCGACGAGGGTGGGAACTCTTTCGAAGGAGGTAAGTTCTGGTCCTCCTCTCTTGAAGGTTTGTTCCTTTGTTATTATCCAAGGCCAAGTTGTGACTTCCTGCTAAACTTTGTTGGAAGTTGCAGAATAATTTCAGATGGTAGGGGGTGGCAAGGATTGGTTTTCTCATAGCCAACTTTGCTGGAACAGTATTGTGGGCTTATAGTGGACCTATTGGCATTACAGACGTGGTTGAAGCTAAAGTAAGAGCTCTTTTTATGGGCTTAACCGCTTAAGGATGGCTAGAACTACTCACTCTGCCCCCTCTGTGGTGGAGGGTGATTGAAGAAATGCAATAGGAGGGGGTCCTGGGATTTTGGCCCACCTGCTCAACGACACTCAAGAGCTTTTTGTTCTTTTAGATGGGTTTCTAGGGAACTGAATATTGCTGATTCTTCAGGAAAATCAGGGTGGGTAGGGCTTCATTGTATAGTGGTAACACATTTCCATTATAATTTTTTTGGCTTTTTTGGGTTCTATGTTTTCTGTACATTCTCTCATGCACACCCCCTCCTTTTGGTTCTCAATGAAAGTTACCTCTTGTAAAGTATACCTGACTTGGGGTCAAAAATGAAGAAGGCAAAAGTTTAGAAAGTTTGGAAAAAGGCTGTGTTTGGTTTGAAGGAAAATGTAGGGAGAGGAAGGGAAAGGTAGGAAATCTGTAGGTCATGTACAAAGTTATAAACCAAACCTGTACAATTAGGAAACCTGTAGTTCTTTATTTTACAAATGTCAATTGTTGAGCACACTTTAAATATACATTTTCATGCTTTCGTCAATTACTATAGGGAAGCCGGTCAACTCTTTGGTATAAGCTTCTCAATTCTCCTCTTCATTTGGTGTTCTCTTGTCTATGTGTGGGTTACTAATTTTCTTGAGTTATATGTGTAGTTTTGGATTGCTCGAGGCGTTGCTACTTTGGGGGATGGGATTGCTGACTCTTGCGCCTTATCAATGTTTCCAGTTTTCGATAACAATGTAAGTATATGACACATCCCATGCTTAATTGAGTTCTGTTTTATTTTAATTACTTAGGATAAGTGACTGACTATTTTCTCATCAAGCAATGAGTGGTGGCTCAACTGAAAAATTGGTCACCATTCAAGATCGGACTGTCAACGGGTGGGATCTGGGTCTGGTCTAGGTAGAAGCTCTCTCGAACCGATCATTAATTGGAACGAAATCATAGACCCGAAACCGTTCATTTAAACTTAAAATTTAGGTTGAAATAATTACATAGGTTAAAAACCAAACCATTTAAATAAAAAAAAAAAACAATTTTTCTTATTTAAATCGCAACCTAAAATTTAAATTTTAATCATATATCGTTAAAAAATTGATAGGAAAATCCTAAATTATTTATATGTTAAAAAGTTAAACACCTTTATGTATCTATATATCAGATTTGACACTTTAAATGTATTATATGATAAGAGAAAAACTATAAGAAAATGAAGGAAATATTATATATGACTAACAAAACAATCGGTTTTGGGCTTGAATCGATTCGGGAGGGGGGAGATTCGGAACCGACCTAAATATTTATTTCGACATATTCTTGGAACCGGATCCTTTATTAGTGGCTGGTTCTATTCGGGTATACCCGAACCGTTGACAGCCCTTTCAAGAACATGAAGGATGGGAGGGCTAGTACTGCAGCAAGGTTGGTACCACTTTTTGTTCTCCATTGGAACATGCACTTCCAGGTAAGGACCTTTCAAACCCGCACTCAAAGTTCAAACTTTTGTTATTGAAGCATATGATTCTGTCGTGTGAAGTTCATTTTGGACGCGCGAATTAATAAATTCTTCTAACACAATTTCGGCCTTGTCATTGCAGGAGCATTCTATTGGGTTCGCATTGTCAACTGTGGTATAAGAATGACTACGATTGTGTAAGCCAGCGTGGCTTGTATATGCTGAAACTTTTCTTAAGAGCATTCATTGCTTTATTGCCATTGTTGTGGTTGTAGCTTTTCCTAAATTTTTAATACTCCTCTTGGCATCTTCTGGCATGGGCACTTTCAGGAGATTGCATCGGAGGAGCTGATTCAAGCGTTCAAATTGGAGCAGTAAGCAACATTGGCCTCACATACGTTGGAGTCTACAATGAGACACTCTAATCCATTTCTTCTATATTCATATCTAAATTATTTGTTCTTCACATGTTTCTAATTAGATATTCTTGACAGGTGAATGTTGTGGGCGCACAAAGGAGACTCGAAAGTGTTACGGATGCAGAAGCGACACAAGTATGTGTTTGTTGTACAATGTCTGCATCCCTATATTATATCATTTTTGGAAGACAATGTTTGTTGGTTGTGGAGGTGGGTATAATGTCCTTGCCTCCTATGGGTGCAAGCACAATAAATGCTCGATTTGCAAGCAAGATGCGCAACCTCTCACGGCATTACTATAAGGAAACCGGTCAGCTCTTCGATGTAAGCTTCTCAATTCTCTGCTTCATTCGGTGTTCTCTTGTGGGTGTATGAATTAATAATTTGCTTGGGTTATATGTGTAGTTCTGGATTGCTCGAGGCGTTGCTACTTTTTGGGATGGTCATGCCGACTCCTACGCCATACAATTTTTTCAGTTTTCGATATCGATGTAAGTATAGGAGACATCCCGTGCTTAATTGACTTCCATTTTGTTTTAATTCTGTAGGACATGTGGCTGGTTGTTTCTTGTTGGTGTGTGGGTTACTAATTTATTTATTGCCGTTGTTGTAGTTGTATCTTTTCTTACCTTTTAAATACTCCTCTTGACCTTTTAAGGCATTGCCACATTCATGAGATTGCGTCGGCGGAGCTGATTCAAGCGTTCGAGTTGGAGCAGTAATCAGCCATGGCCTCGCATACGCTGGAGTCCAAAATGAGCTATTCTAACCCATTTCTTCTATATTCACTTCTAAGCTATGTCTTCTCCACCTATTTCTGATTAGATATTCTTGGCAGGTGAATTTTTGGAAGCAAAGAGAAGAATCGGTTGTGACACGGATTCAGAAGCGGCATAGGTATGTGTTTGTTGTAAAATGTCTGCATCCCTAAATTTTATCATTTTTTTAAGACAAGTTTTGCCAGTTGTGTAGGTGGCCATAACATCCTTGGGTCTTCTGGGTGCAGGCACGATGAATGCTCGATATGCGGACAAGATGCGAAACCTCTCACTATAGGGAAGTCGGTCAATTCTTCAGTGTAAGCTTCTCAATTCTCCTCTTCATTCAATGTTCTCTTGTCTATGTATGGGTTACTAATTTTCTTGGGTTATATGTGTAGTTTTAGATTGCTCGAGGCGTTGCTACTGTTGGGGATGGGATTGTCGACTCTTGCGCCTTATCATTGTTTTTGGTTTCCGTTAACAATGTAAGTATAGGACACATCCCATGCCTAATTGACTTATGTTTTATTTTAATTACTTGGAATAAGTCATTGACTGTTTCTTATCAAGCTTTGAGTGGTGGCTCGACCGGAAATTGGCCGCTATTCAAGATTGGGCTGTCAACGGGTGGGATCCGGGTCTGGTCTAGGTAGAAGCACTCTCGAACTGATCATTAATTGGGATGAAATCATAGACCCAAAACTGTTCATTTAAACTTAAAATTTAGGTTGAAACAATAACGTAGGTTAAAAACCAAACCACTTAAACATAAAAAAAAAAAACAATTTTTCTTATTTAATTCGCAACCAAAAATTTAATCTTTAATCATATATCATTAAAAAATTGATAGAAAAGTCCTAAATTCTTTATATGTTAAAAATTTAAAACACCTTTATATATCTATATATATCAGATTTGACACTTTAAACGTATTATATGATAAGAGAAAAATTATAAGAAAACGGAGGAAATATTATACATGGCTAAGAAAATAATTGATTTTGGGCTTGAATCGACTCAGGAGGGGTGAGAACCAGAACCAACCCAATTATTTATTTTGACATATTCATGGAACCAGATCCTTTATTAATGACTGGTTCTATTCGGGTATACCCGAACCATTGGCAACTCTTTAAAGAATACAATGGATGGGGGGCTAGTGTTGCAGTAAGGTTGGTATCCCTTTTTCTTCTGCATTGGAACTTGCACTTCCAAGAAAGGATCTTTCAAACCCGCACTCGAAGTTTAAACTTTTGTTATTGAAGCATATGATTCTATCGTGTGAACTTTATTTTTGACTCGCGCGAATTAATAAATTCTTCTAACGCAATTTCGGCCTTGTCATTGTAGGAGCATTCTATTGGGTTCGCATTGTTAACTGCGGTATCAGAATGACTACGATTATGTAAGCCAGCGTTGCTTGTATATGCTGAAACTTTTTTTAAGAGCTTCCATTGCTTTATGGGCAAAACTGGATCTTGGAGATAGATGGGCAAAACTGGAATGTTACACATGACCCCTAGACTCGATTGTGGTACTACACTAGGTGTCGGATTGGACTATCTTTGATATGCCAATCAGTGAGATCCTTAGAGGGGGTCAAAACCTGGGTATGTTGGGACAATCCGAGAATTCACCTGAGTGGGTGATCATAGTGATAGGATCAACCCCTTTGTTAGACAAAGTGAATGATCGAGGAATGCAATCACTTTGATGAAAACCTAAATTGTTGGGCAGTTGAAATTTGTTTTTACAAAAAATATTTATATATATATATATATATATACATATATGGTTTCAAAATATTTGCAAAAGGTTTTAATTCCTAAGATCCATGTGAGTAGAGAGTGTAGCACCGTACCTTGCAGCCGAGGGAGATGTCATCTCTTGTCAGACAGTGTTTGATCATAATGGGCTGAGAAGTTAAGTGTAAGACCATTAAGGGTAATACCTGATGGGCTAATCTTGCATATGCCCACAGTTCGAGGGTTCACTGTCTCCTACAGTGAATTCGGCCAAAACTTGTAACAAAGGTTGGGCTGAACCCATGTGACTGATATGTAGATCAATGTTAGGGTCCCACACCATACAAAAAGAGCCAACTAGGCAGCAGGATAAAGAGTAAGTGAGCACATAAGTTTAATGGGCCTAAGGGCCAAATTGAATTGGGCTTAAGTTAGTTAATTAAAAGGGGACAAATTCAATTCTGAACTGGTTAGGATTAGCTAAAGGATAAGATAACTCTTATCCATTTAAGAGTCCAGATCCAAATATAAGATTTGGATTAGGAAACTCTCTCTTAATTAGATTAGGAGGCTGATCCAGAGAAGGCTATAAATAGGGGGCGAATTCCTCAGATTATACACAACAACAAACTACAGAATTCTTCCCAGTTATTGCTGCCCTTACCCAGTTCGATCTCCACTTGTGGATCTGATCAAGAAGTGCTCTTGATAATGTTTCTTGGTAAAAAAAATAATCTGAAGTCATACTCACCAGCCCTTACCCAATTCTTGCTAAAGAATTCAGGTTCTTGCTGAAGAACCATCCTGTTGATCCTACTTCACTACACATTGTGTCATCTTCAGTGGAAGCAGGTTTTGGTCTTCTCTTTGGGCGTGAACACCTGCGTTGGGAGTTACTGCTAGTTCGTATCAGGTATATCCCTCACTTCTTATTGGTTTCAGATCTGGTCCAGTTTTGGTTTCAAGAACAAACCTTGAAAATGCAGTTTTCTAAATTAGGGAATACAATTCCCGAATGGAAGTGAAAGAAATTTTTGAAATTTCGCCTAACCCTCTTGCAGAGTTCACCATCCATATGATGGATCTCCCAGAGCCAGGTTCAAGTCTTGAATTGAATTAGATCAGATCTGGATCTGTGCAAATGGGTAGAAGGCGTTCTACCCGATTTACGAAGTTAGCATTTTTTTGGGAATAGGTTTCCAATTTTGGGCGAATGATCTGAAAATTAAATCTTTATTAATCTGATATACATTTATAAATTTGTTATTTATATTTCTTGGATTTTGGGTTGTTCGTATGGTGTTATTGCTGAAAAATATTGGAATATAACATGTATATTCATGTGGAACTTGGCCAAGCACAAAAGATAAACTTGTTTTCTACAATATACATGTGGAACTTGGCTGTATAACATGTGGTGTTATTGCTGAAAAATATTGGAATTTATTTATTTGTTGTCCCTTTTTATGCACCACATGACAAGGTTCATTTCGTGCATGTCTATACTTAGAATAGGCATATGTTGGCTCAGCGTTTTGAAGCTCCAGCTAGCCTAGTCTAAATAAGAATGGTCATTATCCCTAGGGGTGGATTCGAGCCGAGTCGAGCCGAATACTACCANGAGCCGAGTCGAGCCGAATACTACCAAGCTCGAGACTGTTCTATAAGGCTCGAGCCCGAGCTCTAGTAGGCTCGAATTGGTTGTGAGCCAATGAATTGGTCTCGAGCTCGGTTGAAACCGAGCCGAGCCGAGCTCGAGCAGCTTGTGAAAAGCTCGACTTGTTGCCACCCCTAATTATCCCATGTTAGATACAGAAACCTAACCTTTGGTCTAACATAGTCAAAATATGGTCCCCCAATTTATAGAAATTTCTAGTCTTTTAGGCTCAGTTTGGAAGGAGTACAACTACAAATATGTAGAGTGCAAATCTTATATTTTGTATACATTTGTATTTGTATTCTTTCCAAACTGAGCCTTATGCTTTGTTTAGTTGTTGTGCAATTTTATTCACACTGGTACATAGGTATAAGTGAAGAAAATGCAAATTTTAGTTTAATTTTGTTTTGGGTTTTACTTTATTCTGCTTCATGTCTCAGCTTGCATCATTTGTACTGCAATCACACAAAATAAGCTAAAATTTGAAACAGAAATATCAAAAATTACACTCAAATCATTTGCACTGCTATAATTTTGCATTAATACAAATTTATTTACATTGCAAGCAAACACAGCCTTCAGAACAATGTTATATAATGCATGCAAGACTATAGATGTTTGAAATTACAATATTGTGTTTCTGATTTGTCGCCACATAAGTGTCATATAGGCATTCTGACTTTATCTAATAATAATTATGTTTGGTTGGGCAAAGTAAACACCTTTTTTATCTTTCTAGTTCCAAGAATGTTTCCATTTCGGATGTTGATGTTTCTACTTCCAAGGTTATTCTCACTTCGAATGTCTTACATGACGCTTAGTGATGTTTTTACGTTATAAATGACAATAAAAAATGCGCTTTGTATGTGCCAAAACATCTCATTTTCAAAACTGGGAATTGGTCATTTGACTGGTTTGTTTTACTCTAAAACTATTTTTTGGTCAAAAATTGTTGATTTGGTTAGTGAATCGTTGATCTGGGCATTCAAATCGCCGATCTGAATAATAGTTTTTGGCCTTTTTTATTTTTTTTAATTTATAATATTTTGTTTTTTTTTGTCAAAACAGGCATGCATCTATTCGGACTGGATGGTCTGACCATTTGACCCAAAAACTGGTTCTCATAACGGCTCCCTCTCTGGTCCGGTTTTAAAAACCTTGAATGCAAGCGAGTAAGACTGAACTCAAAATGGTGCCAAACACCGTTGTAATGATCTTTTGCTCAAAAAAAAATAGAAAACATTAATTAAGAAAAGAAATAGGATGTAAGATGTTTCCGAGCAAGATTTTATATGCAACCAATTGCCAAAACAAATGCCCACTTCTAAGCTATACCATCAAGTGATATTGATTGTGTTTGGTTGCAATGCAATAAAATTGCAGTAGTACAAAAGTATGAGAGTGCAATAAAAAATGTAAATTCTCATTTAATTTTATTTTGGGTTTTACTTTATTGTGATTCATGTCTTTATTTACTTTATTTTTACTGCAACCAAACAAATAAAGTTAAAATTTGAAACAAAAATAAGTCAAAATTTACATTCAAATCATTTGTGCTGCTATAATTTTGCACCAATGCAAATTTATTTGCATTGCAACCAAGCACAGCCTATAGATTTATCGATCATCACTTTAGACTAAGTCTCGAGTGAGATTGATTTCTGGTAGCTTTCAAGAGCTACCATCAAATATCAACACTGGGGCAAGACAAGAAACCAAAGAGAAAAAGGTTTAATTAATACTTATGGAGCTTTATTAACAGATGTTTGTATTTCTTGTTTCTAAGGCTCAATTTGAGTAGAGTACAAATACAAATATGATTAGTGCAAATTTTGTATACAGTATTTAGCAGTACATATTTATATCTATGCTCTTCCCAAACAGAACCTAAAACACACATCAGCCAAAAACAAAAATACATCATTGAACATTTGTTTTTATAAAACAAGGTGAAAGCATTTTCAATTACCTCTACTTCTAAAACCAACAAAAGGATGCTGATGTAGCACGATTCGGTCACTCCTATATGGCACTCAAGTGGCTCCTGGAAGGTACCTGAGATGAAGAAGAAGAAGAATCCCCGGGGAGTTTACCCGGTGGAGATACTCCGATGCTTAAGTTAGTACTCTGTAGGAGAAGCAAAAGGTAGATGAAGGCTAAGAGTGTAGATAGCGCGTTCTCACTATACTCGAAAGATTAGAGGTCTCAAGAAGAAGTTTCTCTTCTGCCCTGACGGCTTTTATAGGGGCACTCACGTCAGGTTGGGCATAACCGCCACTGGGCTCCTGCCATAGCCGTTACCTGCCAGGGCTGCGCAGATGGCCGTTGTGGCGTACGTCTCACCCGGGTGAGTGACACGTCTCCAAAGTGGCAGGCACGCCTTTGCCTGCTGAGAGACGTGGACGCAGACTGCCAAAAGGACTGGGACTACGCCGTCAGTAAGGGATATGGTGCAGTCTGATCGGTACGGCCTGTCAGCCAGAAGCTTCCTGAGGAGCGCTCATGCGGCTCATTCGCGAGCTATTTTGTAGCAAGCCTAGAACACTCCAGGATTATCCTTAGTAGAATTGGTCCTTGAGATGATTTGTCTACTTGAGGGCTCATACGAGCTAATAACTTTAGCTTGCGAGCTAAAGTTGCCTCAGAGTATCTCTTCAAAGGTAACTCGGGGAACCCGGAGCTCGTGTTGTGGCGAGCTTCTCCTTTTGTGAGCTACAATGTAGCGAGCTGCTTTATGGGCTCGTCACTTGGTCGTACCAGGCTACAATGCTGAGTTGTCGCTCGTGCTGAGTCAGTGTCCATGTGTCACCGTTTCATAGGTTGGGTCAATCGTCCTCCATCAATTGCCCCCCACTCCTCGGGCTGAGAGCACTGTCTTAGCACGGGGAGTTTATGAAGCGCGATGGACTGATTTGACCGAGATTCAAACTTGATTGACTACTCACATTAAATGCATTCGCGGGAATCAAGAGATTTTTTGACTTTTCGGATTTCGAAAGCGTGCTGAAGTGGCTCTTAACTCTGAACGTCGTGCGGCCGCGATTACCTTAATTACAGAAAACGTGCCGCCAATCACCTTCAGTTTTCAGAAGACGTGCGGTCAATGCACCCTCGGGCCGTTGGATCTGCTTTGATCTGGGCCGTCAATTTGGAAGAGTGGAGACTATAAATAGGGGGCCTTCTGGGCCTCATTTTCTCCCACGCCATCTTGCTGTCTTCGGATTCTGAGGTCGTGCACTCATCTAGTCTACCCAAATTCCTCTGTTTGCTTTGTTCCGTCTCTTCTGGTGAGTCCCAATCGCTGTCAACCATGTCTGGGTACCCATACCACACCTACCACCGGGGCGATAACCAGGACAACGATGCTCCCTCGAGCTCGGGGGGAGCCTGGGAGCAGGTCCCGAAGGCTCGGGAGGCCTCCGGTGATGTAGCATCTACTTCTGGGGGGAGGGAGCCTAACACTTTTGGCCCTTCCTCCATGATAGCGGAGAGACTCGTCTCTAATCCACTACTTTCAGCTCCCTGGGGACCTGGTCTACAGCCTCCCTACTGGCAACTTCCCTTGGGAGCATGGTCCCAATGACATAGTAATCTTCCAGGAACAGCTCGAGGCTGGCTTGCGTCTCCCCCTGCACCCCTTGATAGTGGAGGTGCTAAATCATTTTAACGTCACCATTGCTCAACTTCATTCCAACGCCATTCGAAACATGGTTGGGACTATATCTTTGTGTTACGAGTACTGTCTTCCCTTGAACCTTGATATTTTTGCCTCTATCCTTTGTATAAAAAATGTTGCTCCTGGGGTCCCTCCGGAGAGACGCTTTTACTACCTCCCTCCCCGTCGCGGCTATAAGCTCTTGTACGAGCTGCCGAATAAGATTCCCGCCTGGAAGCGGGATTACTTTGTGGTCCGCAACTCCGAGGGGTGGCCCTTCCCAACTTCTTGGAGGGGTGCCATCAAGGACCCCGGGGCCGAGCTAGATCCCGAAACTCAGAAAACGATGTTGTCCTGGGCATCGGTAGGCTTCCTCTGTTCGGACTACTTGGCCGAGGAGAAGCTCGTGTAGGCCGACCTGAGCTCGGGTAGGTTGTCTTTTTAGGTCGCATGGTTTCTGCAACGACATCGTGCTCACATTCGCATGCATATATTTCATTTTTACTGAACTAACACTAATGTCTTCTTGGCAACCATCATGTCTAGTATTGATTTGCGCCGCCTTCTCTCGAGCAACCAGAGGCACCAAGTGAAGAGGACGCACCCCGACCGGACTCCCCCTCGGGAGGTACTGAGTTCGGGTCTGCCGAGTCGGTTTTATCCTCCCCTTCGCCTGAGATTCCGGCACCCCCACCAGAGGGAACTAGTGGGGTTGGTTTCGGAGGGGACGAGCTCCCTCAACAGGGGGCGGCTCCCTGTAACCCCCTCCATCCACACCCTTACCCCCCGTTCCCAGTGGGGAACTGGGAAGGGGTGAACGACTACCTCGTGGCTCGCCGGAGGAGCCGGAAGGCGATTAGTAATGACGAGGTCGCTCACTGGGGGAATATGGAGCCCGGGGACCTCGCTGCGTTTGCCTCCGCCCATTGCATGGTGGTAAGTGAATCCTTTCTTTTTTCTTCTCTCATTTTGCTCCCTTTCGCTGTCCTCTGTTCTTCTTTTCTGTGGGTAGATGAATTTCGCCATCAACGCCATGGCTCTCCAGACGCACGTCCACCGTGGTGACGCCCTCAACCAGCGGGCCACTAATAAGAAGCTCCAGGGCGAGCTTGACCGGATCCGGGGTGAGCTCCATCACACTCGCAAGGGGAGCGAGTCTCAAGAGCTGCTCGTCCATGACCAGAAGGCTCAAATTGCTCGGCTTTCTGAAGAGAGCGCGTGTTACAGGGAGGAGTCATCGAGGGTGGCGGCGGAGAGGGAGCTCCTCAGGCAGCAGGTGCGGGACTTGGAGTCCACTCTTCTAGATCGGACTCGAAACTTTGATCAGATGGCGGAGGCTGAACGAGAGAAAGCGGTCTGGGATTTTAGAGACTCCCAGGAATACCACGACCTCCAGGTGGAATATGGTTCGAGTTCGTACCGTTCTGGGTTTAAGCTCTGTCGGTGGCTGGTTTGAAAAAAGTTCTCCGGGCTCAACCTCGACGGCATCACTATGAAGGGTCTGTCTCCTGAGACGGCGGGCCAAGCGGAGGAAGAGGAGCTCGACTCCCCAGAGGATGAGGATGAGGATGAGGATGAGGAGGCGGATCCCTGAGGTGGTGTTTATCTGGACTTTTGGTGGCTTCCGGGTGCCCGGTCTTTCAAAGGTCTTTTGGTTGGGCGGCTGTGCCCTGTTACTATCAGCTTTCCCGAGTTGCTTAGCTCGGTTATCGCATTGTCTTTTCTTCCTCTTTCTGTTGTTTTTTTTTTGAAATGGTAATGAAAGTTTTCCTTTTTTTCTCCAAGTATGATTTGCTCTCTCTATCTTTGCTAAGGCAATCTCATCACCTAAACTATTAGAGCTACATACCCGAAGTGGGACTCCTCGATAATCGTTATTTCAAATTGTTCCTTGAATCGCTTGAGGCATCTCTATGGTGTACGGCAAAGTGATTACCACGCGTATCCGAACTATATGCTCACCGGTCATTCTCTAGTTTGATCATCGTACTAGAACGAGCTATGCTTGGTGGGGTTTAAGCTCGAGCTGCTTACACTCTTCACTTGAAGTTCGCCCATGTCATGGAGACGACTAGGTCTGATTGCGCCGAGATCGTGTTAGCTCGGCATTTTGGCCCTTAGGCTCTGGGAGTGACTTATAGTCCACTTTTGAAGTTCGCCCGTGCCTCAAAGGCGACCGGGTCTTATTGCGCCGAGATCGTGTTAGCTCGGCATTTTGGCCCTTAGGCTTTGGGAGTGGTTCGTGGCCTACTCAGTTGTTACAGATAGTATTGTCTTAAGTTGACAATATTCCATGCCCGAGGTACTTGTTTCCCTTCGAGGGTCTCAAGCTCGTACGTTCCTTCCCCGAGTACTCGTTTCACTCGGTAAGGTCCTTCCCAGTTGGACCCAAGCTTGCCAGTGCCGGGCTCAGGTACCATAGCTTTACAAAGAACCAGGTTGCCAACGCAAAGGTTCCGCTTCTTGACCCTGGCGTTATAGTACCGAGCTACTCTCTGCTGGTAGGCTGCAATACTGATGTACGTGAGGTTCCTTATTTCGTCGAGTAGATCGAGGTTGGTACAGAGCTCATCCTCATTCGTCTGATCACTGTATGCTTCTAGTCGCAGCGTAGGGACTTCGATCTTTGCGGGGATAACTACTTCGGTGTCATAGGTGAGGTTGAAGGGTGTTTCTCCCGTGGCGGTCTTCTCCGTGGTCCGGTAGGTCCATAAGATGCTAGGTAACTCATCTGCCCACAACCCTTTAGCCCGGTCCAGCCGTGCCTTCAGTCCGCGGAGGATGGCTTTGTTCGTGACTTCTGCCTGACCATTTGCTTGAGGGTGTGCGACTGAAGTAAAATTCTGTCGGATTCCCATGTCTTGGCACCAGTCTTGGAATTTGATGTCCTCGAACTACTTGCCATTGTCAGAAATCAATACCCGAGGTAACCCGAAGCGGCACACGGTGTTCTTCCAAAAGAAGTTTTGGACGTTCCGGGCTGTGATCGTTACAAGGGGTTCAGCTTCTACCCACTTGGTGAAGTAGTCCACTGCTACTACTAAGAACTTCCACCCACCCGTTGCTGGTGGGAATGACCTGAGTAGATCGATGCCCCATTGTGCGAAGGGCCACGGGCTGGTGAGATACTTGAGATCGACGGCAGGTTGGTGGTGAATATTGGTGTGCTTCTGGCATTTGTCGCATTTTTTAACGAGTTCAATGGCATCTGCCTTCATTGTTGGCTAATAATACCCCTGTTGAAGTGCCTTCTGGGCGAGGGCTCTGCCCCCCAAGTGTCCGCCGCACAATCCCTCATGAGTGTCATGGAGTACGAGCTCGGCTTCGGTAGGTCGCAAGCAATGCAGGTAGGGGAGCGTGTAAGATCTCCGGTATAGCCGTTCGTCTATCATGACATATTTGGTTGTCTGGCGCTGCACCCTTCTGGCTATATTGTGATCTACAGGGAGAGTCCCGTGTAGCAAGAAGCTCGCGAGTGGGTCAATCCAGCTAGGCTCTGCTTGAACGACGGGAGCGACCTCCTCTGCCCCCCTGATAATGCTAGGCTGAGGCAAGTCCTCTATGTACACGGTTCTCATGGTGATGTCACGGGTGCTAGCAAATCTGGACAGGGCGTCGGCCTCAGCGTTCTCCGATTTTGGGATTTGCCTGATAAAGTGTGACTGGAAGTTGAGCAGGGCCTCTCTGACTTTGGCTAACTAGCGATCATGGTTGGCTCATGAGCTTCGTACTCGCCGGTGACCTGGTTGACCACGAGCTGGGAGTTGCTGCAGATAACAATGTGCTTGGCTTTTACTTCTCTGGCTAGAGCTAGTCCAGCTATCAACGCCTCGTACTCCGCTTCATTGTTAGATGTTGCGAACTCGAAGCGTAGCGCATACTCCAGTTTCGTGCCACTTGGGCCGTGCAGAACTATTCCGACTCCGTTGCCCTGTTGGTTCGAGGAGCCATCTACGTAAAGGATCCAGAACTCCTCATCCCAGCTCGCGCTTGGCCGGACTAGGAGAGATGCCACACTGGCTGCTACCTCACGGGGCTCAGACTCGACCGGCCTGGGAGCTTCAGGCTCACCCGAGCTAGGAGCCTCGTGCTCAACCAGCCTGGGGACTTCGGAGCTGAATGTGCACTCGATGATGAAATCTGCTAAGGCTTGAGCCTTAATGGCAATTCGCGGTTTATACTGAAGGTTGTACTCGCTGAGCTCAACGGCCCACTTCGTCAACCAACCAGAGACCTCGGGCTTAAGTAAGACTTGCCTCAGAGGCTTGTCGGTGAGAATGATAACAGTGTGAGCCTGGAAGTACGGGCGGAGCTTCTGAGCTGCAATTACCAGTGCGTATGCCAGCTTTTCTATCTCTAGGTATCTCGTCTCTGCTCCCTGCAATACTTTACTAACATAATAGATGGATCGTAAAACCCGATCTACTTCTTTTATTAGTACCGAACTGACCACTTCGTCGCTTGCCGAGAGGTACAGTCTTGGGTCGGGTTAAGATCGACACACTAGCGAGGTATTTCTTAAGCTCGTCAAACACAAGCTAACAATCTTGGGTCCATTCAAACCCTTTGCTTTTGATTGCCTTAAAGAATGGCAAACAATAGTCTGTCGATTTGGACATGAAGTGGCTCAGGGCGGCTATGCGGCCATTCAACCTCTGAACCTCCTTCAACATCCGGGGTGGTCTCATATCTAAGATGGCCTTAATTTTGTCCGGGTTGGCCTCAATGCCACATCGGTTAACGATGTATCCTAGGAACTTGCCCGAGGTCACACCGAATACACACTTGTTTGGGTTCAGTCTCATATTAAACTTACACAAAAATTCAAAAACAGAATGCAAGTCTTGTATTAATTCATGTGAAAATTGAGTTTTGACGACCATGTTGTCTACATAGCATTCTACTTTTTTGCCAATTAGTGGTGCAAACAACTTATTTACAAGCCTTTGAAAGGTTGCCCCTGCATTTTTCAATCCGAAGGGCATAACCTTGTAATAGTATAGACCGAACTCCGTGATGAAGGTAGTCTTTTCTTCGTCCGCCGGGTCCATCTTGATTTGGTTATAGCCCGAATAGGCATCCAAGAAACTTAGCAACTCGTGCCCTGAGGTCACATTCACCAAGCGGTCAATTCTGGGGAGTGGGAAACAGTCTTTTGGGCAAGCCCGGTTTAGGTCGGTGTAGTCGACGCACATGCGCCACTTGCCGTTGGCCTTCTTTACCAGGATGGGGTTGGCTACCCAACTAGGGTAGTGGACTTCTCTTACGAAGTCAGCTGCGAGGAGCTTCACGACCTCCTCGTCGACCGCTTTCCACCGCTCCAGGGCTAGGTTACGTTTCTTCTGTTTAACGGGCCTAACTACAGGATTAGTATTCAGCTTGTGAGTCATAAGGTTGGGGTCTATACCAGGCATCTCTACCGCAGACCATGCAAAAATATCTAAATTTTGAAGTAAGAAACTTACCAGTTCGGATCGTAGAGGTTCCTAGATGGAAGCACTGATCTGAAGCATCCGAGCTGGGTCTGCTGCTGAGGTCGGGATTGCGACTGCTTCTTCCATGGGCGTGGCTTGTTCTTCGCCTTTCTCCGTAGGCCGCTCCAGTTTGAGGTCGTCAGCCACCTTGGTCTTTCCCTTCAGGGCGGCGACATAGCACTTGCGGGACTCGAGCTGGTCGCCCCGCGCTACCCCCACATCGAAGTCTATTGGGAACTTCATAGCCAAATGATAGGTGGAGACCACCGCCCGTAGGACACGGGTAATCGGCCGGCCTATTATGGCATTGTATGGGGAGGGGATCACAACCACCAGAAAGTCGTGTTTTAATCTAACTACGCAAGGCCATGTGCCGACTTCCACAGGTACTGTTATTTTCCCAAGGGGCCAGACTTCTTCTCCAGTGAAGCCCACCAAAGGAGTGTCCGTAGACTTTCGGTCGCTTCTCTGCAACTGAAGCTGGTCGAACGTAGCTTTAAAGAGGATGTCGGCCGAGCTGCCCGAGTCAACGAGTACGCGCCTGACCTCGAAGTCATTGATTCTCAGCTTTATTATGAGTGCGTCATCGTGGGGGTAATGGACCCCTCACGCATCATCTTCTGTAAAGAAATTTGGCTCTTCTGTCCTCGACCGCTTTGGACGATTCTGTTCTTCCCGGGCGGCCTCACGAACTGACGTTCGAGCTGTTGCTGAAGTACAACCCGCGACGATCGAACCTCCCACTATCATGTGGATGGTTCCCCGAATTGGCCTCTTCCGGAGGTTGCCTCTGTGGCTGTTCGGCCGACCTGCTGCTGGACTCGGGAGCATCCTTACCGTGCTCCCCTTGTCGACCTACTTTATTATTCCTATTATTATTTTGTGCAAAGTTCCTTAAATATCAGCAACGAATGAGCTCCTCAATCTCGTTGGGGAGCTTTTTGCAGTTTTTGGTGCTATGACCGTGATCTCTGTGAAAACTACAGTACATATTCTTATTTCTCTCATTAGGATTTCTCCTCAAGCGGGGTGGCCACTTCACATACGGGGTGTCCTTGATCGCCATCAGAATTTCGGCCCGCTTTGCGTTCAGTAGAGTGTAATCAGTTCGGTCCGCTATAGGAGCTCGGAACGACTGACCCGGCTTTGCCCCCTGAGCTGCATCCTTCTTCTTTCGGCTATCCCCTTGACTGGAAGGCTCTCCTTCCCTCTTCCTCTTTTTGGGCGCGCCCTCGCCCTTCTGGTTGATCTCCTCTTCGGTGGCTATGAACCTGTCCGCGAGCTTAAGAAATTCAGTTATGGTCGTCGGTTGGTTGACGACCATGTGCCACTTGAACTCTTTATGCGTCACGCCTTTCTTGGCTACTGTGAGGCGCACAGCGGGGTCCAAGCGCGGTATCTGCATGCACACATCGTTGAACCGCTTGATATAACTTCGGATGGGTTCTCCTTCTCTCTACACTATGCTGAGGAGACTCTCTTCAGTTCGCGGACACCGCTTGCTGGTGACAAAGTGGGACGTGAAGGCTTGTGTAAACTGCACCCAACTTTTTACCGATCCAAGTGCCAGGTTCCGGTACCATGTACGGGCTGCTTCTCTAAAAGTGGTGGAGAAGGCCACGCACATGCACGACTCATTGGCTCTTGCCAGGTGCATCTGCGACTAGAAGGCATCTACGTGGTCACTCGGGTCGAACGACCCGTCGTACTTGTCAAGAGGGGGGAGCTTGAAGTCTTTAGGCATCGGGACTGCCAGGAGCTCGGAAGATAGAGGGATTGAACTGAAAGGATGGGAGCCTTGACTTCGCCCAGGCTTCTTCTTTGCCCCCGAGCTCGGACAGGTCGTGGGTGGCAGACCGGCAAGCTCGGCGGTGGCGTCTCTGCTTCTTGGCGGGCTCGACGTTTGTACTGCTCACCTCTGTGCTGTCCGGGATGGTGTGTGTAGGAAGTAGCTCGGGCCGCTAGTGGTGACTACGGATAGAGGGATCCTGCTTAGAGCCTGCGGCCAGAATCTCGAACCGGTTCTCTAAGAACGGGGTATCGGGCTTGGAGGGCTGAGGCGAAATGGACTTGGCGAGCTGGGGTCCTTCTGACCTGACCGCCCGTGGTGAGGCCGGAGTGACCGGTCTTTCCTGTCTTCCGCGGGAGGAGGCCTAGCTCCTTGGAGGGTTCTGGGGGGCCTTTCCTTGGCGAGAAAGGTGCTCCTCTTGACGATGGGACCTAGTCCGCTGTGAGGTTGGGTGCCGAGGAGGGAGCTGCAATTGCTGAAGCTGAGGTTGTGGCAGCTGGGGAAATTGCTGCTGATACTGGTACTGGGAGACCTGGTGTAGCACGTGCTGTTGATAGATCCGAAACTGTTGAAACTGTTGCATTTGAGCCTGCATGGCCCGCATGCACTGCACCAAGTCCTCCAGTTGGCTCAGGTTGGCCGCTGGGGGCACAACCGAGGGTTCGGTGAAGGTTGCTCCAACTGTAGTAGGGAGTGGAGCAACGACCGGTGCTCCTGTGAGAGGCACGTTCAGGCTAGGGATCCCGTCCGCCGAGAGGGGGTACGGTGAACTGTCCGATGCAGACAGTAGGAAGCTGAGGCTGTTCCCTAGAGTTATCCATATCCATGCTTCGTCCGATGTTGGTAGAGGAAGCCATGAGTATTGAGTTTTTGAAGAGTAAAGAGATGTGAAAGTTTAGAGAAAGGCTTTTCAAAGCGTTTCCCACAGACGACGCCAAATGATGTAGCGCGATCCGGCCACTCCTAGCTGGCACTCACGTGGCTCCTGGAAGGTACCTGAGATGAAGAAGAAGAAGAATCCCTGGGGAGTTTACCCGGTGGGGATACTCTGATGCTTAAGTTAGTACTCTGTAGGAGAAGCAAAAAGTAGACGAAGGCTAAGAGTGCAAATAGTGCATTCTCACTATACTCGAAAGATTAAAGGTCTCAAGAAGAAGTTTCTCTTCTGCCCTGAGGGCTTTTATAGGGGCACTCACATCAGGTCAGGCATAGCCGCCACTGGGCTCTTGTCACAGCCGTTACCTGCCAGGGCTGCGCAGGTGGCCGTTGTGGCGTACGTCTCGTCTGGGTGAGTGACACGTCTCCAAAGTGGCAGGCATGCCTTTGCCTATTAAGAGACGTGGACGCAGACTGCCGAAAGAATTGGGACTGCGCCGTCAGTAAGGGATATGGCGTAGTCTGATCGGTACGGCCTGTCAGTCAGAAGCTTCCTGAGGAGCGCTCATGCGGCTCATTCGTGAGCTATTTTGTAGCGAGCCTAGAACACTCCACGATTATCCTTAGCAGAATTGGTCCTTGGGATGACTTGTCTGCTTGAGGGCTCGGACGAGCTAATAACTTTAGCTCGCGAGCTAAAGTTGCCTCGGAGTATCTCTTCAAAGGTAGCTCAGGGAACCCGGAGCTCGCGTTGTGGCGAGCTTCTCCTTTTGTGAGCTACAATGTAGCGAACTACTTTATGGGCCCGTCACTTGATCGTACCAGGCTACAACACTGAGCTATCGCTCATGCTGAGTCAGTGTCCATGTGTCACCGTTTCATAGGTCGGGTCAAATCGTCATCCATCAGATGCTTTTATAGCAAACCTATGCTTTTATTTCCAAATTTTTACTTTGTTTTTTTTTTGATAAATTACTTGGGCTATTATTTGGTATTTTACATATTGAATTTTCCTTTAAACCTTTTTACAAGAGTTGCTTTAAATCTCTATAGATTACATTTCCCCACATTTAAACAAACTTGGATCAAAGGTATGAATAAAAAATGAATAAAAAACAAGATAAGAAATGCGAACTACTAACCCTTCAATTGGAATCTCCATCCAATTATCAAATGCTTTTTGAAAATTATATTTTATAAACAAACTATGGGCCCTAGTTTTCTTGAAATCACAAAGAAAAAAAAATAATTCATAGCCCTCAATCACTAATAGTGAACCTATGGTTAACATTGAAATATTAATTTGTTTGAAGGTTAACATCAATATACCATTTTGTGAAAAAATAAAAATAAAAATAAATATTAGCTCTATATCCAGCCCTCTCCTCCTGATATCCCAAACATCTGGCAACTAACAATGTTGGACCTTTTTAAGATTAGGGGGTGTTATCAAGCTGAGCCGAGTTGATACATTGCACTACTCGAACTCGTTTTTATTTTCTTTTAATTTATTTAAAAACTTGCTACCCAAAACTCAGCTTGAATTCAATCGGATTTAGATTTTCCTAGTTGATGAACTGAACTCAATGAGATACTCGACATACTTGAGTATCAACTCGGCTAGACTCATAAGGTAACCCAGGTAAAAAGAATCATAAAATATTAAATATATTGAGAGTATTATAAATAAAATATATTAAAAATAAATATTTTATTAAATACTCGATTAGGCTCACGAGTTGCTCGAACCAAGTATTATAAAATCCAAATATATCTTTATTCAATTAACTATTCAGCTACTCGAACTTGATTCAAACTCGATTATTTGCAAGTCAAATTCGTGTATTTAGCGAGTTGAGTTCAAGTAACTCACAAGTAACTTGATTTGCTTACACCCATATAAGATCATATATGCCAATTAAGGCTTGATTTAGAAAAAGTATAAATACAAATATGTACAATATAAATACATATAAAATAATACAAAATACAATAATTTGCACTCTGCATATTTGCATTTGTATTCCTTCCAAACTGAGCCTAAGCAAATAGCACAAGTAGAGAAGGACCAAGATCTTGTTAAATTGACCCAGATGAATATCTTGCAAATACACCAAGGGTTTCTGATCCATGAAGCAAAATTGGCTCACATTTTAAATGGTCAATCATGTGTGGAAATACTATAGCCGTTTTACAATTAACTTGGTATATAAGTATTTTACAAAGCTAAATCAATCAAGCATCCTCACATTGCAAGTTTGTCTTAATGTTCTGCAATGTACATGAAATGAAGTTGTTAACAGTTTCTACAGACTCCATGGTTAGTTTGGCTGTGGGAGAGGTATTGGCCAGGATTTGAAAAGCTATGGTAAGCAAGGAACCCCCTTCTGTGGTCTTCTCCTCCGGCCTGGAAGTGAGAACAAGAGGTCTTGTCTCAAGCCCATCTGGAAGAATTGAGAAACCTGAAGGCAAAATGGCGACATTGCTTGAATCACATCCTGTTATAACTGATTGCGTTCCAGTGATGTCCACAGGTGCATATACAACCATGGATTCATAAGCATTTGTACAACTATCTTGGAGTATCCATACACTACTCTCTTTTGATTTCATTGCCTGAAAAAAAAAATGCAAAATAAGGTTAAGTTAAGTTTCCTTTTCAAACCAAATACAGCCTTAGGCTCAGTTTGGAAAGAGCATAAATGCAAATATATACAGCATAAATGCATACAAAATAATACAAAATATAAGATTTTGCACTCTTCATATTTGCATTTATACTCCTTCCAAACTCAGTCTTAAGGATGCCAGTAATCACTCTACTTTAAGTTAGATTGAAGAAGATAACAAAGCAAACTCACCTGAATTGTTACTGCATTGCCGCGATCTTGTCCCTTAGCCAAATTTGCAATGGATTGTACTGGGCCTCCAGTTAACATGATATCCCACTAAAATTTATCAAACAGAAATTACTAATTGATCATGGACATATTATAATTTTCATAAAGAGAACACATGAATGTTTTTGTTTTCATTTGTTGCATCGCCAAAAAAAAAATGAAACACAATTTTGATTCTTGAACTAAGTTTCTGTTTTCAAAAGCAAAAAACCACCCAAGTTTTTGAAATCACAAAATACAATTTTGGAATAAGAAAACATGTTCTTTAATTAAACCAGAAATTCAAGAACACATTTTTTGCTTTAGTTTTGGAAACAAAATCCACATACACAACCAAGAGCATATTTTCTGTACTTTTGTTCTACGAAGCAATTTTCAAATCAGATGTAATCGGAAAAGTCACAACAAGAAAAATAATTCACATTGGAGAACACCCCTAAAGTCTATCAAGAATTAAAATACAATAAATTACAGTTTAAGAGGGGATTAGGGAAAAGGAGACAGTGACTTCACCTCATGTCGTCGAGAATCGTCTCTCAAGAAATCAAAGAGAATATGGGGTGAGACAGGCAAGCATACAGAAGAAACTGCACACAAGATCACCCCAAGAGGTTCTGCTGGGTCGTTCAAATTCTTCCTAGAGGCCACCCTTATGTCTTCTCCTCCCTTGGTTGAGATCTTGGTCCATGTGTGAAAGCTAGATGCACCCACCGCACGGCAAAAGCTCCATGTCATTCGTTGTGCCAGCTTCAAAATGCTTTTCCTTCCGGCCAAAGTGGCCACCCCTGAAGTTAATTTCATGCATGTGAAACTGTATGATTATTTCTACCGAGTTTTTGGCATCGGAGTGTTTTACAAGTATTTTATTTTATTTTTTTAATGTATTATTAATAATTAATATCACATCAACAGTTAAGAAAATTGCATTTGACAAATCTGTTTTTCAAAAAAACATGTTTTTGCAATAATTAGTTCACCGATTTGTGAAAGGAGGGGTTTCTTGAATCGTGATGTTCTAGGTGGTCTTGAATCACTATGATGATGTGACACATTAAAATTTGAAAAAGCTGATTTATTTTATAAGATGTTTATAAATATATTATAATATTAAGTTAAATCATTTTAAACGCCCAATCAGTCAATATCTTAATATTTTTTTTTGTATTTTCAAAAAAAAAAAACAGATGAAATGGAATGTATGTAAAACGCTCGAATGCCAAACACCCACCTAAAGAACTGATCATTCACAAATATACATGAGAGAACAATAAGTTGAATGCATGTGGAGCTCACCAGTTGAATCCTTGGTGGGTACATTGGTTGCCATGAAGAAAACAATCCTCTCACATTGGAGCTGGAGTGTTGCCATCCAGTGCCTGGCGCCAAACGCAGTGCCACTGTTAACAATTGAGCGAAACATAGTGTGGACTGTGCTTTTCTGGCACTCCAAGTGCTCGACCCAAGTCACCTGAAAACAATTGAAGATCATCAACACTGAAATTTGACTAGTACTACATATTAATCATCCAAGAAATTCAGCTCAATCATCGTTCTGTGAATTTCACTGGGTGGAGTGAGAACAATACCTTGCAGTGACCATTAGATTTGTCCTCGACGATGCAGCCAGATGGCCTTTTCCTGCATTTGACAAGGGATGCATCAATATTGTCTTCAACTTTGTCGATCGACACATCAACGATAGCCCACCGCTCGGGGCTTAGTTGCTTGCAGTATCTGATGAAATACACCTCTCTTGTGGGCACCATGGGTGTGAGCATTTGCAGTTCTGCAAACATCTGAGATAGATAGATTGATGCATTTGTTGTTGGAACAATTTCATCACAACTAAACTTAAAATGCATTACATAACTAAGACACATAAAAAATGCTTAATTACTTACTAGCTGCACAGCACCATTTCTATTGACGCCTTCTCCATCGCAGATTACATCTACGGTGGCTGCCTTAGAGATCATGCAAGGAAACATCTCCTTCCATTGATTCTGCAACACAAGAACATACAATGAAATGGGGATTAATCAAAAGATGCTTGCCTCAGAGTCGAATTAATCATAAGGAAAATTAAGGTGGCGAAAATCTTAATTACCACGTCCATGAAAGCTTGAACTAGCCTTGAGAGGTCTACGAAGACTACACCAGACTCTCTTGAGGCTTCAATGGATCTTTTGATCCGTCCATTGCTTGAATTCTCAACCGAGAACTGGCGAACATATTCGTCGTAATTGAGTATTTCGCGGCCAGTCTCAACACTTCGAACCCACAGAGGTTCACCTGCAGTTGCCATCTTGTTGACCTCTTCCAGAGCTTGGTAGACGATCTCCAATATTCTGGACTTCTCAAGCCCAAATATCCCAGTGTAGTAATCTAAGGAGCTTCTGTTCTCTTGGTCGTTTCCGGCCGAGCAGGAGGAGCTGGGTGATGCCGTCCCCGGAGGGTATTTCGCGATGGTTGCCCGCAACTTTTCTAGCTGCAAACAAGAGAAGAATCAACAGCCAAATTAAAACCCTTTAACTCTCACTCTCAGTCAAATATCCAAATGTTAAAAGAAAGGTTGCGCTTGCTATCGTGGTGTTGCATTTCTGTTTTGTTTAAGGTGTAATCAGTAACAACCCACCAAACACACATCAACATCGCTTCACATTTTGCAAGCAGTGATTCCACTTGGGCTAACTGGGCATTTCTGAAACGGGAGGAACTGATGAAAAGTGAATCCCATTTGGTTACCCAACCTTCAACTTTCAAGCATGATTTGGTTACCCAAACCAATTAAACACTTTCAAACATGATTTTGATGTTATACAGCCTAATGGTTTCTGGTTTAAAGACAGTGTAGATTGGAGAATTGTCACTTTAATGCTTCCCCGATTGTCCCCTTATTCCAATTTATAAAATTTTTATAGATTTATACAGTTGGGAACGGTGACAGGTGACAGGTGGGGGGGACTATCACAATATAAGCGAAGATTGAAGAATAAATGTGGGTGTAGGATAATGCATATAGAAAAACCAATAAAAAATTGTAAACAGAAACAAATAATAATTAAATTTCCCAAAATTGAATATGGGTGTTGTGTTTCTGTTTCAACCTAAAGCACCTCTATCAAAAAGGATTATTTTGCTGTTAGGAGGGAATCATTAAGGTGGTCCTAAAACAAGAATGCAACACCACAATACCAAGCAATGCCCCCCACACACACACACACACAAAAAAAAAAGGCAAACGTCTAGACTTTTTAGCTCATTTTATTCTTCTTTATTTAAATATCACCTTCCAGCTATAAATACCTAGGGTGCAAATATTTATTCCAAGTTACACCTCTATAATACCTCATTAGACTTTTAATCAAATATTTATTCCAGCCCTAGGGTTTTGCCTAATAACTTATGCCTCCTTTAATCATCAAAATGCCCTTAACAAAAAAAAAAAAAAGAAGAACCCGACAATTTCTATGATGCTGGAAGAGTAGGGAAATAACTTTGACCAATCAGAACCCCCTAAATTTTGATGAATAACACAGTTGATTGGTTACCAGTTCTATGATACCAGTTGATTGATGATTTCTTTTTAAGTATCATAAAATAGGATTTGACCATGATACTGAAAAAACTTATAATCAATCAATTGGTGAGTGGTTTTCACCAAAACTCACGGGTTTTGATTGGTCAATTCTCTTCCGGTATCATACACATAATAGATTTTCTACATAAAATAATATATATAAATATGTATAAATTACGTATAAAAATGTGTGGATTAAGCCTAAAATATTTGGGCCCAGACCCATCCCTGAAATTTATGGGCCTGATGCAGGCCCAGCTTGTATTGAACTATATGTAAATTCCTTTTGTTAGATTATACTTTATAGTTTAGTTTACTTATCAAAAAAAAAAAACTCAGAATTTTAGGACCGATTTAGGCTGAAAAATGATCACACTTAATTTAAAGTTTTAAATTAGTATTTACACATATTTTGGCATTTAAAGCTCCATATAAAAGTATTTAAAAACTTATATACACATAGGATGCATCAATGCAACTCTTACACCTTTCGGGCAATAGCTTTAGAATAGGTGGAAGCAAAAATAAATAAATAGAATAGAATAGAAGGTATTTAATCCATAACCCTATCTGCCCATGAGGCCCAAACACGTAATTAATGGCCCTTGTAGTGACCCAAATGGGGCCCACAGAATATTCTTTAACTTCCTTATATTGGTATATGTTTTAGATGCTACCCGCCTTTGGCAGTCTGCCAGTCACCTACTACTTCCGTGTAATTGGGGTGAAGCCGCTTTCAAACTCAATGGCCCAATACGACATCAGGGAACAAACGGTTCGTGCCGGTCAACCCAGTTTGACTGGCGGATCGACCTGTCCCATGTCCCAACTCAATGACAAAATTCATAAATATAACACATCCATGTACCAAAGCACCCTCTGTCCTCTGTCCATTGTGTCCGGGTCAAATGGGTTAACTCCCCCTCCCCTAAAATCATCCAAAGTTCCAAACCAAGGCAGCAGCTCTGCCGGTTCAATTTGGGTTTATCATGAAAATAAAAAATACAAAGAACAAATTACACTAACCTCGGCTTTTAGCTTTGCATTTTCAATCCGTAACTGCTGCTCCTCAGTCGTTACATCTTTGCTAGAGGTAGCAAAGCCACAATTTGGGCAACAAGCCTTCTTAATGGTCTCCCTCATGGTTCGGTTTTCTTCTCTGAGCTTCTCTATCTCAGACTTCAACAGAGCATTTTCATGGCGCTCCTGTATTGCCTGCAACACCCCCCCCCCAAAAAAAAAAAAAAAAGAAAAAGAAAAAAAAAGAAAAGAAAGGAAAAAATCACCCATTTATTATTGATAAATTAGAAAAATTTTCAGCCCATCTTCTACAATTGGGCTGAATTAAGATGTTAATTAATGTACCTTGATTTGGGTTCTGCGATTTTGAAACCAGAACTTGACTTGCCTAGGGGCAAGGCCCAATTGCTTACTCAGTTGTTGCCTTTGCTTCTCATCTGGGTGAGGCGATTCTTTAAACAATCTGCATGCAAATATCCATGTCAATGTGGACAATACCTTAAGATAATGTTGCAAAAAATTTTAATTTTTTAATTAAATTTTCAGTGAATTCAAATATTTAATAAATTTATGTATTTTTTTCATCTGATTTATTGTAGTGTCATTGTTTAAATAACTGATTTTCCCCAAATTTCTACAGCAGATAATTCTCAATGCAGAAGAAAACAATCAAAAAACCAATGTTGTTAAATACTAAAATTAAGCAAAGTTGAACTATTATTGCTGAAATTTCTAATTTTGAGCATTGAAGGAATCTAGCAATTCCCAGACAAATGTACAAATAGGTAGGACAAAAAGAGAAGAGGGGAAAAGAGACTAAAATCACAAGATATATACTAGTCATACACATATATGTAGAAAAGTTACAATTGAAAAAGATATTTTTATCAGTCACGAGCTTTCAAATATGTAATTAATGTACATTATTCATATATTTTTCAAATTGAAGCAAGAGCTGGCTGAGTCAACTCGGTGCTTCTGAGTCATGTAGGCCCCTGAGTCAAAATTTGTATTGTGAGAAAAAGGAAGCGCAAAGTTGTCGGAAACGCACGCCCTTGACCCGTTTTGTTTGTTTGTTTTGAAAACAATCAAGGCGCAAAAATGCATCGAAAACTCTGTTTCAGTAAAATATCGGATGGTTCATGGTGGGTATTGGGTGCAAACTATTGAATTGAATCGAAACGAGGCAATTCCCGAGTCAACCCAGCAGTCTGTCAAATGGAAAAGTGAAGGAAAAGCTAAGAGTGAGAGAGAGAGAAAGAGAGAGAGAGAGAGAGAGAGGGAGTGAGAAGAACGCACGCTTCCATTTCTCGAATTTGCTCGGCTGTGTGCCTGTGATATTTCTTTCTCTTCTTCTTCTTGTTCTTTCCCTCCTCACCGTCGTCCTCTTCATCTCCCTCGGCGTATCCATCTTCGTCGGATCTTCCGGGGCCAGTATTCTCGCTGCTAATCTCAACTGCGTCTTCTCGGCCTCCGCCTCCGCTCTCTTCGTCACCTTGTTCCACCTCCACGCTTGCCGCCGGTGTAGCAGCACCCCGAAAAACACCGGCCTTCACCCAGAAAAAAAGAAAAGAAAAGAAATTAAAAAGAAGAGAGTGGAAACCGACCAAAACTTATCGAATTATTGAACCAAAGAGAGCAGAAAGTATACAAGAGTGAGAGAGAGAGCTGGAGAAGCAAAGAAATCTTTGGTGCGAGAGGAGGGATTCGACATGTCCACGCCCATGGCAATTACATTCTTGAATGACGAAAGGGGTAGCTGTTTTAAGGGGGCATCAATGGTGATGAGAGAGAGAGAGAGAGAGAGAGAGAGAGAGAGAGAGAGAGAGAGAGGAATGTGGGGTCTGAAGGATTTAAGGATATAAAACAAAGAAATTCAGGTTTCTTCTTTTGTGCGGAGTTGGGAGAGAGAAGAGGAGGGAAACATAAGTGCATGGGCTGGTAGGTGTTGAACGTTAGATCTTTGGGTGGAGCTGCGCATAACTAACTTGTAGCAGTTGAATGCCCAACTGTTATTTTTGAGTTGTATATCAGCTTGGTTTGAGCCGGCTACTACTTTACTAATGGCTTCAAGCTTAGTGACACTCTCTCTCACACTCTCAGACTCAGTTTTGTATCCTTCAATGAATTAATGCTTCCTTACGTGGACCACACAAATATAGATCAGTCATCAGAACTGTTCATTAATTTGGTCAAGGAGTCAAGAACCCAATGAATGAAAAATCACACAAGCTATGGTGATTAATCAGTGATAATCCATGTATCTTGACCCTATGCAACAAGAAATTGGAAGAAGTCAGCTTTTTGGAAACCAGTCTTGGCTTGGGCCCACAACAGGATTTGATCACAAGTGACCAAAATTGGTCCCTTCATGGACATCAGAAGCCAAAACTCAGCTTAATTTCCATTAATCTCTCAGACTCGGACCAGAAGCAGAACTAGAACCATTTTGGTCATCGGGTCACACTCAGTCACTCACTCAAACAAAGATGCAAAAAAATAAAATAAAATAAAATAAATGGGTAGACATAAAATGGTTCCAATTTATCTTTTCAAACTAATAATTTTTCATCAAAACAAGTTTATAACAATAAATATTAGATGTTATAATACCTAATAATATAGATATAAATTTGGGGTATGATTGACCAAGTCAACATTTCCAAGAATTGGGCAATCAATAAACCTTTTTGTTAATTTGAGCTGCCCAACCGTCTGGTCTCTGAGTCTGAAAACACTGGCTAGAAGTCTGCAGTAGTTTAATAACTGTTAATAAGTTTAAGGTAATAATATTTAAGTTAAATCAGATGGCAGAAAAATTATCCTAGATCAGTTCTGAACCCATTAGATGATGGGTCCTGTGAGCCGCTAATATATCTTATATTTCCTTAGCAAACAGAATCCATTTTTGGGGGCGGTCTAATTACATTTGTGCACAAGATTTAAAATTTCGCAACGTATCAGTCTGTGCTAAATGTGGGTTTTTTGGGGTTGTAATCCATCAATGAAATCCCCCAATCAATTGTTCTACCTATTCCAACTCCAGATTGACAATGTATCAGAGATTATTTCTTTCAGCAACCATGAATATCTTGCAAAGCTCCAATAACGAGACATGGGTGGTTGAGGCACCTTCTCACTCCCAATGGAGCAGGTCTCAAGTTCAACTCAAAACAAAATTATGATTCCAAAATGACTGGTTTGAGATATATGGCATCTGGCTCTTTCGGGTCAGATTTAATTTGGTGTTCATCCATCAAAAAGTGAATACATGGCAAGCAGGCTACTCATCTTGTTGGTCAGATATAAAGCCAGTGTACAGCACTGTGTACATGGTGTGTGAAGGATAATTGATCTGTCTCTTTTCCTCTTTTTTTCTGATAAAGAGTGATCTTGCTTGCAATAACTATTCTGAGCTTTCTAGTGATTGTACTCACTTCCTTTTCCTTTTCTTTTCTGTTTCTGTTTCTGTTTCTGGAATATATGATATAATATTGGCTTATATTTTAAATTTAACCTTCCACTTCCTTAGCTGAAAACTCCATTTCTGCAACTTTCCACTTGATCTGATTTTTGTTTCTCCTTTTGTTTCTTCTCCCTTTTTCCACTCTTTTTCTTTTCCCATAACTAACCGTCTCCTGGGAAGAGAATTCCAAACTGATTTTGACCCAGTATTCTACTCTTTGGCTGTTTCTCATCACATAAAATATGTTGTTTCAATAATTTGCTGGAGCCGTTACGCCATTGGCAACCACAGCAAGCTCATGTATACGTACATTAATAATAATCTAGAAAAATGCAACCTTTCAGATGTATTTAACTAATGGTGAGAAGTGAGAACACCAGCATCTAGCTACCGGTCTCTAGCAAATAAATGTTATCAGAGCTCTAATTTTATAGACATAACTCTCAGCATTAATACAAGTATACAACCTTTTTCTGCTTATTTTATTAATATTATTGTCCTTGCTCAGTGGGTTTTCCTCATTTCTTTTATTATTTTAATGAATCTGTATCACTGTCTTTGTCTATTCTCAAGTGTTATGAGTTATGACCTTGTGGGGGTGACCGGGTGAAGATAAGTGAAATATATAAATATTATCAGCTTACCCAGAAACCCTAGCCGAGCCAGGACCAGAGAAAGGTCGCCTGTGTCTCAGGTCAAACCTTACAGAAATAGAGGGGCACCATAATACAGCGAATCAGCGAGGCATGTTGTATTCCTTCTCAAAGGAAAAAAAATTGGGTGAAGGTCTGTGTGTCCTTATAACATTTAAAATGTTGAAAGTAGTGAATGCAATTAATGAGTTTGCCTCCAAGTTCTCCATTTTTTTCTCCAAAGAAGTGAAGCATCTTTCAGGCTTGTTTAATTACTGAGAAATTCTAGTGAACTTTGGGGGGAAGCACAAACGCAGCACTCGCTGATATAAAACAAATCTGCAACCTGATCGATCATGAAGGATAATCAAACAAAGATACACAGACACATATATATATATATATAAACATCCAATTCATCCAACCTTACAGTTTGAATAGATCTAAAATAACCTTAACCATTAAGGTTCAAAGTATTAATACAGGCCATATGTTGGTAAGACGTATCAGCCAATATCGGTATTTTTTTTTTAAATCAATTCAGAAGAATTGATTTAAAGCTCGATACATATTTTTTTTTTTAAATCTTTCAGGCCATTGGCACAATACATATCAACCGATACATATGCATACTTTAAACATATGCTTTCAAACTTTCAATACAATACCCTAGCTATCAACTATGGGACTCTCTTTTATTACAGCTGATGTGATCGTTTTGAAGGAAGCAGGAAGTTAATGCAGTCTTAGCTCTGCAATGGGTACCCGGTTAGCAGGGGCCCACAAACTATGGAGCCAATCATAATCTGGTCCAACTCCAGGTCCAGTTATCAAGTACCCAATAAATATTTAAATCTTGGAATGTATAGGAGGGAAGAAAGTAAAATCTTTTTTTTTTTTTTGTCCATTCTATCTCTCACTGTGCAATGTGATAGATTTTAGTGATCTTTCAATAGGGCTTTGCCAGACTTTTACAGACCCAATTAGTTGAAATCATTTGTCAGTTTTTGTCCATTTTATCTCTCCAGATCTGCTTTCTTTAAGAGGTAGGTAAGGAAGTACTAAATAAATAAAAGAACAAGAATATACAATAGAAATAGCTCCCAAAAAGCAGATGGGAACCAACAGAGAGATGCCACTTGGGACAAGGTTCAAAATTTTGATATGTATCAGGTCATATCAGCTGATATATATTATATCGTATCATGGGCTTTTGGATACATCCTTGAGGGTGTTTCGGGGTCTAACCCGGTTCAGGGGATAGACAAACCTTAAACCAATCTCTGTAAACCAGATTGAAAAGAAACTAAAAATAAAAAACAAAGAACACAAGCCTCGATACAGTCCGATATGCCCCTACTAGCTACCGGCATATCAGACTGTATCAATATTTTAAACCTTGACCTGGGCCAAAACTAAACCTGGCTAAAAGAAGCACTAGGCTAAATCCCGCCTAAATAACGCCCAAAACATAACCCAGTATATTTTAGAAACCAAACAAAAGCCTAAAAAAATAAAAATCAATAAAACCCCAAAAAAAAATCCAGGTTTACTGAGTATGAACTCAGACTGAACCCTAACTGTTGATAGCCCTAACTAGGGTGGTGATTACTACAACATTATTTGCCACAAAGAGCCTAAGATAGATTCTTGACACTACAGTTGACTTGGTAGAATTAGAATAGATGATAAATGACTGCATTTATTTCTTTATTAAAAATTTCAGAGGTAAGGTAAAAAGAGTGTAGTTAGAATAAAACAGTACCTATATTTGCAAATGTTATCATAAATTACCAATTAATATTGGGCCATTTTACCTCTCTCTCTCTCCACATTAACTCAGATGGACAAAAAATGTATTATAATTTGGAAAGGACACAAGAACAGAAAATTTTCATGAATACATTCAGCACAATATTCTGATACATTTCTTGAGGGAGATTGAATATCCAATATGAATTTCTCCCTTTCATAATAACATTGACATAGAGTAGCATTACTGCAGACATGAACAAACTAATCTTTTTCTTCCTTTTCACATTCATGTTTAATTTCAATAATCCATTGGTATTGTTATAATAAAATGTAGATACTGTTGTGCTTATGGTGTTCTCTTCTTTCAGCTTCGGTTAGTGCAAGTCCATACTTATACTGTTTGAACAGCCTCTTACAACCTTGTATTGAGAATATCTCCCCATGAAATAAAGCATTTAAGTATAGAGATATTTCCAATGCAACGCTGTAAAAACTGTTCAAACAGGCCTTGCACTGACCGAAACTGAACTCGTCTTCTCTTCTATGCCCTTTCTGTTTATCAGATGGCCATTTCATTTGTATTAATCATAACATGTCACTGAGATTATTGGTCGAAGCACATCTTGGTAATTAAACAATTGAAATTCAATTTGGGCTTTCTTTCCTTGTGTATTGGTAGTTGTTGAATGGCAGATATGATGTAATAATCATATGAATTGCAGAGAACTTACTAGTTTAAAATTTCTTACCATTAATTGTTTTGTAGTTACCTTTGGATCTCTCTTTTCCTACTTTAGCCTTCTTTCTTTTGCCTCTCTTAAACTCTTTTTGCATTAAAAAAGGAAAGCACTAAACCGAAAATAAGGAATCCAGACAAAAGAGTATTGTGCTTTTCTTCATTTTTCAAGTGTCTCTCTATCTTTTTGGTTTCTTGGGTCATAAGCTTTTGGTCTCAAAGCATACAAGATAAGATAAATATGGGACAAACTTCTAAGAAAGCATGGAAATTTGCAATAATTTAGGGAGACCCATAACGTGTTAAAATGGAGTCGATAAGAAAAAAAGGAAATGTGGAAATGCTAAGTTTGTTAAAGAAAATGCTAGCATTACTTTGCTTTGAATGGTATTCACAAAAAGAAAAACAAAGTGAAGAGATATAATTCTGTATCGTTATCAAAAATTGACCATAGACCACATCAGGAGAAAAGGTGGGTCAGAATATTAAAACAATATATAAATTTTGTTTTGTATTAATTTGTAGAGTGTGGATAATCAAAATATATATTTAATTAAAAATATCATTGATTTAAATCAAGCTGAGTTTCATTATAGAGCAATTAGTATATATAGCATTACCATGATATTTATATGAAGTATCTCCTATATTATCAAATTAATATAAGATTAAGGTATTAGACAGTGTATGCCCTTAGCTCCAACCAGCATGATGTACATTATGACATTTATTGTAAATGAATAAAGTACATATTTGATTCATGTTATTATGGTGTGTTTCTGTGTAATACCCTTAAATTGGATACATATGAGACTCGTGTTAGTTTAGAATCTTCACAGTCGTTGGATAGATCTGGGGAGATTTATCTTGCCAAGGCTGACACTGATGTACCACCAAGTTGGTTGGGGTGATTTGTCTCAGCTGCCAGGGTGAGACCTGAGGTACATGCAGTGTGGGTTTTCTTGAAACCCTGAATCGGACCAAAATTCCAGTATTTCCCTGAACCTTGGAGATAGATGGACAAAACTGAAATGTTACACCTGACCCCTAGACTCGATTATGATACTGCACTAGGTGTCGAATTGGGCTGTCTTTGATATGCCAATCAGTGATATTCTTAGAGGGGGTCAAAACCTGAGTATGTTGGGACAATCCAAGAATTCATCTGAGTGGGTGATCATAGTGACATGATCAATCCCTTTGTTGGACAAAGTGAATGATCGGAGATGCACTCCCTCTGATGAAAACCTAAACTTCCAGCAGTTGATTTCAACCGTTGAAAAAATTTGTTTTGCAAAATATGTTTATATATAGAAATATATATATATATATATTATGGTTTCAAAAGGTTTTAATTCCCGGGATCCATGTGAGTAGAGAGTGCAGCACTGTACCTTGCAGGCGAGGGAGAGGTCATCTCTTGTCGGACAGTGTTTAATCATTATGGGCTGAGAGGTTAAGTGTAAGATCATTGAGGATTATACCTAATGGGTTAATCTAGCATCTGCCCATAGTCCTTGGGCCATCATAAGATGGTTGGACCCAAGGACCATTTAGTGTAAATGTTGGGCTCATTAAGAGCCCATAGTGATGGACTCAAGGGTTCACTACATTCAATAGTGAATTTGGCCAGGCCTTGTAACTGAGAGTAGGTTGAACCCATGTGGCTGATGTGTAAATCAATGATAGGGTCCTATGCCATACGAAGAGAGCCAAGCTAACCAGCATTAAAGTAGAAGTGAGCCTGAAAGCTTAATAAGCCTAAAAACCCATTTCGAACTGGGTTAATTAGATTAATTAAATAGRRGYRGATCTGGGATTTGGATCAGCAGATAAGATAAGGGATTATCCTTATCCACTTAAAGAGTCCAGATCCAAATAAAGATTTGGATCAAAGGAACTCCTAATTTGATTAAGAAGGTTGATCTTTATCTGTAGATAAGATAAGGGATTATTCTTATCACTTAAAGAGTCCAAATTCAAATAAAATATTTGGATTAAGAAACTCCTAATGAGATTAGGAAATTTTCTCTTTAAGGCTATAAATAAGAGAGCAGGGCAAACCTCCAAAGACACATTCGCTGAATACAGAGAGAAGACAACACAGTTAAACTGTTCTTGCCTTCTGCTATTTTTCTTCCTGCTCTTACTGCCCCACCCTGTTCGATCACCAGTTCTTGAATTGGATCAAGATTTGATCTTGATATTGTTTTTGCCAGAAGAAACAATTTAGAAACAGTGCTTACTGTCCCACTCGATTCTTGCTGAAGAATCATTAGTTCTTGGTGAAGAACTATCTGTTGATCCTACCTCACCCTAAGCTGTGTCATCTTCAGTGGAGGGAGGATTTAATACTCTCTTTGGGCGTGAACACCTACATTGGGAGGAGAATTCTTGTGTGGATTCCGTATCAGGTATATCTCTCCATTGATTTGGTTTCAGATTTGGTCTACTTTGATTATAAGAACGAACCTTGAAAATGCAATTTTCTAAATTGGGAATAAGATTCCCAGATGGGAGTAAAGAAATTTTTGAAATTTCGCCCAACTCTCCTATAGAGTTCGGCCATCAATATGATGAATCTCCCATCCCTTCATAAAAGGAGGAATTATTTATGAAAACTATATATATATATATATATATTGAACATGGAAATAGGATCTAAATGCAAATAGATGAAGACTCCTCATTGTTTTTTTTTTAATTTAGAATAATAATATTAGGCCTGGGGAATGAGGCATATCTCAATTATATTGATTGAAACATACAAGAGGTGGCATCTTGAGATCCCTTACAAGAAAGGAATATTGATTGAAACATTACAAATAATACTATTGAAAAATACAAATAGGCATATTATAACATAAAAACAAAAAGCAGGTGTGCACATTTTATCTAGCTACCAGTCTTTCTCTTTATATATATACACTCTCCATAAGAACTTTTCCTTGGTCCAAGTCCAACTTTGCCTAACCAATTCATTGCAAAAGAATATAATTGCCAAGCAAAATATACATGGAGAACATTATAGCTATATCTAGGCTGGATAAGATAAGCAAATATACTATTTAATTAGAAATCTCAATCATACAACATACAAGAAAAAACATGTCTTGTCCTAGAATGCAATCTGCATGGAAATGTCATACCCTGCAACACCTATGGGTGCATGACATGTGGAAAGTTCACAAAAGATGCAGAAACATCGCAGTCCGGATTTCTCGCCCACAACACTCTACCCATGCAATACGTTATAGCTTATGTGTTTTCAACTTTTCATTGATGTTGTCATAGGTGAGAGGTGTGCAGCTGCAGTGTATTGTGGGTAGAGAGTTGTGGGCAGGAATTCCGGACCCGAGATATCGGGTTTCGGAATGTATCACACGCCATCTCCTCTGATGCAGTATCAAGCATGGGTGTGATGAGTATTTCTTTTAACTTGATCAAAGTTGAAGCTTCTAGGGTTTATTTTGTAAGTGGCCTTTCTGTCCAAACCTTGGGGAGATAGGTAGTTGTTGAAGAGTAGATGAATGATGGCTCTGAAAGGTATGGTGTATGGTGTATGGCTACCACCCAAAAATATGCCACCGGATATTAAATTGGATAAGATGTACGGAGTAAATGCCGATCAAATATTACAGCCAGGATTTTAAAGAGCCATGGTTTGTGTCTGTACACTTTTATGGCACTCATTCATGAATGCCCCATTGTTGTTTGTCGAGGTCATGATTTTTGTAAAAAGAATAAAAAGGATCACCCACTTTCCTTTGTCCCTTCTTAGTTGTTGAAATATTTAAGACTTAAATCTCTTATAATCACTTCGGAAGCTGAAGCATGATGAGAGAACATGGATTCGTATATACATACATACATACATACATAGTTTTCATAAAATGTCGCCTCTATATTAACAAGTTGACATAAAAAATGCATTCATCTTGTATATCAGTTTGTTCATTTCTGTTAAAAAGGATAACAGATAAAAAGGAAATGTCACGTAGAATTATCCTCAAGAATCCGTAGAGCGCCAGACTTCAACATGTATTCATAGACACATCATCCAAATAGAAAAGTCCAAACAATACTTTCTATACTTGAAAGCACAATCTTAAGGGCTCCTTGACCACATTTTTTTCATAAATAATGAGTCTCTATATTATCAATTAGGGGTTCCTCCTGTAAAACAAGTTAGTATTTCCTGTTTGAACATGAAAATCTTTGGAATGTTATAAGGCGCCTTCTTTGTTAATTTAATTTGATAAAGCTCGTAGGTCCTAGCTAATATATATATATATAAAGATAGATAGAGAGAGGGGTAAACTCCTCTTGTTTACAATGCCTCCTCCCTTAGAGAAGGGTTTACAAATTTAGAAGGAATTAAGTCTATAAAAAATAAAGAATACGACTAAACATGCAAATAAATAGAATACAACAATTATACAAGTATGATTTATTATCTCTCATCACTCCCTCTCAAACTAAAGCTATGGAGATAGCAGCAGCTTGTCAACAAAATACTAGTGCCTAACATGGGTCATAATCCTGGTAAAGATATATACATATCAACAGATTGTGGCTCAAAAAGCCAAATCCACTTGAACTTGTCACACATAGTTGGTCCCAAGCCCAAATAAAGGACAGAGATCTTGTCAGGTTGGATTCTGGCATTAAAACTTTTGCCAAACTCATACTTGAATAAGGTAAATTTCAACTACATTGGGCTTAGGTCTAGGCTTGGGTCAATCCAAAATTTTAAAATTTGAAGAAATATAATTGTTATTGGTTGCAACTTGCAAGTTCGATTGCTCAATTTGAAGAATTTCAACTACATCAGGCTTAGGTTTAGGCTCAGGTCCATATTCAAAATTTAATAATGGATATAGCACTACACAGAGTGCGATGGTAGAGTAGGATTCAAGTAATTGATACCATATAATTGGGATAAGGATTAGTTGAGTTGAATTGCAGGTCACAAGCTATGTAAGGAAATAAAATATGCTTAATCCACTTGTAAAAAAAAGGATCACGTGCGATACCATGCTTGTATTGCCAGAATAAAATGGAGTGGCAAAGATAAATCAATATAGAGATCATTGAACTACTTGGTCTTGACAGTTGAGTTAGAGTTGTGCTTCCAAGAGATGAGAGAATCACTATGCACATCAACCCATACTTGAGCAACTAGGTGTCTACACAACTTGTCCAATTTTCATCAGTAGAGGCTCAGAACTGGATCAGTGAACTTTTCCCATTTACAAGCAGCCTCTTTGGAAGAGGGCAAAATGATCTTATAAAAATGTGAAAGAGACAAATATGTATAACTGCAAAAAATACAACTACAAGGACAAGGACTGTACATGTAAATACACAGGATATAAGAATTATGATTTTTATCTCTCATCAGAAATAAGATCAGAGTTTTGGTCAAAGATTCAATAAGAACCTCCCACTGAAAAACTTTGTAATGGTTCAAAATTGGTACAGAATAGCATTCATGCCTACATTCTTGATCAAACTGGCAAACCAGAATGCTATTCAGAAATTCCTAGTAGTCAAGTCAGTAGACTTAATATGGATTCAACCCTGAGTTTGTAAACATAGACATTAATGGACAAACAGATTATTAGTGTTGTTGAAACTGTGGGGACAACTCTGTTGCAAATGCAACCAGCCGTCTTTAGATCGGTGGCTATATACCACACGTAAGAAAGTCTCATAGTAGCATAGGAAAATGACAAGAACTCCACACTTTCCCCCATCTACCATTCCACATCCAATTCTTATCACCTTGCTTTATCATTTGATTCAGACCTTTCCATTCCTGAAGTAGCTTCTCTTGATTTTTTTTTCTTTTTTGTTTTTTTCTTTTTTTTTTTGGGAAAGCCACTTAATTTTTAATGTAAGTTCTATTACTGGACTGCTTGGTACAGAAAAATTCGCCCATTTTCTAAAATTAAGGAGAAGAAACTCCCATGATTTATGATCCACACAAACATCTTTTCCATTGGATAATTTTCAAAAGTAATGGTCCTCAGAGATAACACAGTTCAATGCTTAGACTGTTGATGTTTGTTGAGCAGGAAACAAGACATTTAATATTTTGGCTTTTGTAGTAGCTAGAAGTTCGGTTTGCAGTGTTTGGGTCCATTGATCCCCCAGATTGTTTGGCCTGTATTGTGCTAGAGGTCATTTCTGATGCTTAGATATGGACTACAGAAAGCATTCCTTTTGCCTCTTATATCTTGAATGGATGAATTCCACTTTACCAAGGCCACAAAAATTGAAAATAACTATTGACTATATCACCCCTTGGATTGACTAAATCATCAGACATGTTGATGTTGATTCTATAACTATCAATATTAGCGTCCCGTGAAGAAGGTGCTTCAGATTTTTGCATCTGTAGTGGCTAAATTTCCATGCCTAGGATCTCTCTGATTGTAAACATCCTTATAAGCATCCTTTTTGCCTCTTATATTTATGAAATGGAATGCAAGAAAAAGAAGACTAATGTGATATCAAGCCTGTACCTCCATTTGAATCCAAACTCACCCTATGTGACAATATAGATTTTATAATGTGAAACTAAGATGGTGTTCATATCATAGATCTAAAATCTATATGTGACAATATAGATTTTAATCAGTGGTTACCACAAAGAGCCTGCAGTTATGTGGGTTTGATCCTGCACCTCCATATTCGGAGGGACACTGAGTGACCATCTCAGCTACTGGGTCATCGGCAATCAGTGAACTGTGTTGTCTAGGTGAGAACATAGTAAACTTAAGTGTTCAAAAAAGGATGTATTTCTAGTCATGGAACCATGGAATTTTTGGTTTCAGAACCACCTATAATATGGTCAAACACACCAAACGTGATTTCACATTACACTACCAAAAGGAAAGCAAATGAAACCATGAACTACAAACACATTAAAATATTTATGATAGGGAAAAAAGCTTGTACATATTCCTTCTACTAATGTGGTTACTTTACCATTCTATTCATTAAACTGATTCATTGAGACTAGTTGTGTGTTTGTATTTGTTTTACACGAGTATGTGAGAGAGGGAGAGAGAGAAAGTGCACATTCACATGTCACTGTGTCCTTTTGACAGTGTGTACTTTTGTATAATGGGCATACTCTGCTACTTTTATTTTTTCCACAATTTGGGATGTGCAAGTCACCCAAAATCCAACTTGTAGTTTGTCAAGGATTTCAACACAACACATTATGCGTATGTTCAATCGTAGACTTGCTTGAATACAAAGAACCCAAGTTAAGAAAACTTTATCTTATCTGCTCCTGCAATTCTATACACTTGACCTCAAACACCATTAGTTCTTCTAATTTGTTTTTCTATCTCCCAAAGAACCCAAGTTAAGAAAACTTTATCTTATCTTCACTAATCCTAGCATCTTTAACTCAAGGTGACAACATGCTTGTCTGAAGCTCAGTAAATTTGTTTTTCTATCTAAGAGAAATCTTTTGTCAGAAATTTGTTAATTTCTCTGAGATGAAAAATGCTGGACTACTTAAAACTCAAGGAATGTACCAGAGATTGGTATAACTTCTATAATTACATGCTAACAACAAGAATAAAAACAAGCCTTCCGCTTGCCTATTGCACTAATAATTTACCTAAAGATGTTTAAATGAATATTTAGCTCAATCAATTTAAGAATTGCGCATGTAGAAAAAAGAAAATGTGAATTATCATTTTGAGAGAGAATTTCTTGAAACACAACCAAAATAAATAAATAATACAACATATAATCATTGTACTTTATACAGTATGTTTACTCCGCCTAATAAGTGACTTGATGTCATTACTTTGCACTAGTTTCCTGGTTTTCTCATTGCGTCCAATCTTATGGTCATCCTGCAACAAACGAAACCAATCTCTATAGTTATATTTTCCTTTCAAGTCTTTATAAATAAAAGGTAGAAAGTGAACTGGGATATTTATGTCCAAAAGATTTTCTGGTTCTGATGAATCAGGTCTATTCCACAACTTGTTGGGTCAGGCCCAACTTATGCTTTTGAGGGTTTTTCTTTTTTGGCTCAAAATTGCCTGATTTCAGTCAACTGTTAGGGCTAATAATGCACTGCCCTAACCTATATCTGACCTGTTTATTCCTCTGGATTTCAGAAGAGCCTACATCCAAGGTAAACTGTCCATGTCACTACAACAATCTTCATCCTACATTCCTGAGATAATAGGCATAAACACATAATGCCTTACTGAGCTACTTGACAAGGAACAGGACTTCAGGAGGATATCAAATCACCTGGAAATGAAAAGAGAGATTTCGAATTTTAACTGGCATGGATGAGTCATCACGAACAGGCAATAATTTGGAGAATTTATATCCTGAAATAAAGTCAGGCGAAGATTGGATTTTGAATTCAATGCTGGTCAGATGGAAATTGAAACTTAAAGTTCTGCAAATGAGCAAGATTTTGTACTCTTAATAAAAATGAAAATATCCAACCTGAAGCTTGATACATACCATGCTTCTTATCACCATTACTAGATGTAAAATCCTTATCTACTGGCAGCTTATGTGCATATGTGTATAAGAAAAGTGGCACTTCTTCCACTGTGCCACGCTTGTACCTAAACAAGGTTTAAGAAGCTTTGGTTTGGTAAACATAAACATAGAATTACTTAAAAAGAAGGAAGAATAAATTGGAAGCATAGGAAATGAAAGAAAATTATCACCTACAATATAGGTAAGTTTGATCATAACACAGTAGGCAGCTGTGTTGCATGGACTCTCTTAAATGAATGACATGTCTAAGTCAGACATGTATCGGATTATGACACTATAGATTCTTGAGGACACTTCTCTGTAACATTTTCTATCTCTTAAATTATTTGACATAAATAAGCAATTAATGTACAAGATGAATGTTGGCTTCATATCAGACATTACTAAGTAAGAAAGGCAACATTATATGCAGGAATATAGTGTCAGAATTCAAAAAATATGAATGATATATACTTTTCCATAAATGTATCTGCATTCTGCAAGTCCATGTTCTCTCTTTTTGTTGAGTCAGACTCATAGACACACATTATATGTAGGAATATAGTGTCATAGACACACATTATATGCAGGAATATAGTGTCAGAATTTAAAAAATATGAATGATATATACTTTTCCATAAATGTATCTGCATTCTGCAAGTCCATGATCTCTCTTTTTGTTGAGTCAGACTCATAGACACACATTGGATTCTGACTCCTGTGTCTGTGTCCATGCAACACTGACAGTAGGGTGTTTGTTTGCAGTATTGCGGACATGTCATAGAACCACTCAGATTAAGCATATCAAAAATCTGTTTTTTGTGACACGTATTGCCAAAGCATTGCCTCTGAAATCCATGCTTCTTATTGTTTTTCAGCCTTATTATTACCAAAGCATTAGCCACCACACAGAAAAGTTGCAACTAAACAACACCTTGATAGAATATTCACAACAATTTGCTTGGTTTATGTCATAAATGTCCATCTGATATGCCAAGCTTGATAAAAAGGGGGAATGTGTAGAAATAGTGGGAAAGGGGGAAAGGTACCTGAGCTCACTGTTTGTTTTATCAAGAGTTGGAGTTGCTGAGTAACAAGCCAAATGTAATACAAGGAGAGAACACATGCAACACACCCCCAAAAAAAAAAATAAAATAAGAGTGAGACTGGGTTACTACAATTCCTTCACTTTGACAAGAAGAGAATATCAGAAGTTGCAGTGAAGAAGAAATAGTTACGTGGTGCAATGTAACGCGGGTGATGCACTGGGAGATTTTTACTCCAGCGTACTTCAGTAAGAGCCAGCTTGTGAGTGTATTGATCGCAAACTAAAAGCCTCTGACAAACATCAATTCACATCATCTAAGCTCAACGTTAGATTTAAATAGGAAAAGAACAGAAAAGTAAACGAGCAGTACAACCTTAACATATGTGGGCTTTCACTTTTGTAAGCTACTGTATTATGATTAATAGTTAGCAATATCATCTCATTCAAAATACTGACCTGTTTCAAACAGTCAATCCGAAGCTCTGATTCTGGAACCTCATTGTTCTTAGAAATCTGACATTCAAGATTTGTGGAGATACTTCCAAGATGATCAACAACAGTAACCACGGCCTTGCATATGTACTCCTTTGTGTTCTCAATCACCCTACATAATGAATAAACACAATATTGAACTTTTGCTCAACAAACGGAAAATACACAATAGAGAACTAATGGCATCTCTTTTTTATCAGTAACAAGATCAAAGTATTTCATTATTTTTAGCATTAAAAAAGAGTGAAAGAATCTATCCCAATGAGATATTGGTGGAAGAACCAGCAGCATTTTGCTTGCTATCACATAAAACAAGGTAAATAAAGACAATTTTATCCCAGCAGAGCTGTAACCCAATAGAAAGATTACCTTCCTACACCACCTCTTGTTAGAGTTTCTGTTATTTCGGCTTTACATTTAAAGTAAAGTGTACTCCAAATACCAACTATTATATGTATTGTAATTAAAATTTTTTCTTAGGCTATGTTTGGTTTGATAGAAAAAAATAATAAAGAAACAAAAGTTGAAGGAAAGTTCTTAAGGGACCGTTGCTTAGTTCGATGCTAAAATCTCAGGTTAACAAGCATGAGAAAACAATTAGTTCAAGCCTTGAGAACAGGTTTTCCCTTTTTATTACAGAACAGAATATACAGAAAAAAAAAAGGAGAGCTCAACAAAGATAAAAACAGGTTATGAGATCCTCAGCATGCCTTATTTTAGCTTATTTTTTGTTTTTCTTCTTATAACAATAAATAAAAGCTGGTGTGAACTAAATAGAAATTAGAAAACCCAGCCTGGCCCAACATACAGTACTTTCATGTGTATTTGAGAGGAATTCTAGTGCCGAAAGCTATGGCAGCCATCACACTTCAAAGCAGAAAAAACAAAGTATTAACAGAGTCTTCACCATGCTCATCTGTCTGCTCTATGATTGCCTCTTTTACTATTTCTATTCTAATTTCTAAGCAAGACCCACTTGAATGAAATAGATGCCATCAAACACTTACTGAGATTTCCAGCGAATATATAAAACTTAGACGGGAATTTATTATTAAACAAACATTATCTTAGAATTCTAATTTTTTGCAGGAAAATATAAAATTGTGATCAAGACATAAGAAAATGGTTGTGAAACCATAATCAACCACATGCCCACACGGAACCTAGTTGACTAATGATTTCAGAAGCATAACAGCTAAGTTTCGTGTGGAACAGAGAACGAATATGAAGGCAACCGACGAAACCGTCAGTGATTAAAGGCCCCAAATACATAGGTTCTGTTTGGCATCCATGCGTTTTATAAGCATTGCCGTGTCATTAATTTCTTACATCAGGGGAAAAAAATGAAAACGCCATTCAATTTGTATTTGAGAGATCGTTTTCTAAAAAAGGTTGTTATGATGTTTATCAGTTTATGTATATGACTTGGGTTTCGTAGAGAGAGGGTGATTTCGAATCATCAAAGTTGAAATTTGGAAAAAGTCAAATGCACTTTTAAGTCTTAAACGAATACGATACATTCCGGCCCGGTAAAGCATCTTGGGCCTTGGCCAGCCCAGCCTTGTAAACATGAAATAATACTTTAATAGAGATTGTCAAGTGACTGGAGTCTGGACGTGAAGCCAAGGAAAGAATAGTAAAAGCTGAACTGTTTTAAGGGTCCGTTTGGTTTGTAATGTGAACTGGAATCGAAATCCCTCCAAATCAGAATGGGAATGGTCTATTTGGTTCCCCTTGTCTGTTTGGTTCGTAGTGGAATCAGAATCCGCTGGAATGGGATTTTCATTCCCAAAGAAGGAAGAGGAAATGAGCCGAATGACCATTCCCTCAAATGGGAAAATGTAGTTCCAGCAGGAATGGGAATCATCCCACCAATCGGTTGGAAACTGAATGGGCCAATTTCGATTCGAATTTTCCAGATCCTATTCCTATGAGACAAACAGACCCTAAAGTTGTGTTTTGTTTGACCTACCATTTTCTTTCGAACCAAACACAGCTTAAGTTCTAACGTGCGCCTTACTGCTTGGATGTACCGTGCACGTGGAGACGTTTTCTCAAAGTTCACTCAGAGACTGCACCAAGGAAGGCGCAGTCCACTGAATTCCCTGCGCAGAAGCATCTCAGAAGGAAGCCATGGATTTGATGTCGTCTAGTGAAAAAGCAAAATGCACCTCATACCACAGTGGCGCACACGGCTCATTTTAGACAAGCCACAGCCTGGCCTGATTTTCAGTCGAGCTGGAGCCAATAAGATTATTCTCGTCGGCCGTAGCTCGGACCGAAGCGGGTGGCGTTGGGCCTCCCGACGTAATGCAGATACAATGCCACACCCCCTAAATCCTAACAATGGTGGAAAAGAGGACTTACTTTTTCCTCTGTTTCGCATTCAGGAACGCCTTTTCGCAGTAATCGGCAGCGTAGTGAAGCTGAGAGCGCAAATCCCTCAGTTCCTGCAACCAAAAAAGATCGAAACGAGCTACAAAAACAGTACAAAAGAGAACAGAAGAAAAAGACTTCTGAGAGAAATTGAAAATGGAGAAGGTACGAGAGATTAGCATGCACGATGCACCTGCATAGATTTTTCAAAGCGAGCGTCGTCATCGGAGTCGGAATCCATTTTTCCAGCAAGACGCGATTCTTCGGAGTTTTGCATTTTCTATTTTTTCTACTTCTACGGTGAAAGATAAGATGAGGCCGTACCGACTACCGAGATGAAGAAAGAAAAGACAATAAAAGAACGCTTTCTCTCTCTCTCTCTCTCTCTCTCTCTCTCTTATTAGTGTCTCTGATGCAGATAGTCTCGCGTTTATCTATCTTTAGCGTTTATGGGTGGTCGCTAAACCCAATTTCTGGCTCGTACAGATGAACCAGAGGCAGAGAAGAAGAAGACAAATATATGTTCTCGGTCTCGTGATCTCATGTCTCTTTTGAATCTTTTTAACATTCTCTCCAGTTTAAGGTTCGTTGAATATGAAAAGGTCTTTCAGAAATCAGAAACACTTTTCTCACTGTATTTTTTTTTTTTTACTGATCTAACTTTTCGATTAAGTAAAGCCAGAAATTGAAATTCTTCTCTGCAAACGAGAGTCCACCCCGGCTTGTTTCCTTTGTTGGTCAAGCATTTTACATCAAAAATTTAAAAAATAAAATAAAAAGAACCTCACCTGGTTAATTACCACTGGATCCTGAATTCGAAATGGCGGGACGCTCGAGAGTCTTTCTGAAATTTCTTGTCTTTCATTATTGACAGTTTGACACTGCCTCCTGCGTTAAGATCTACTTTTCACCATCTGGCATACTTCCTACATTCTGGGGTGTCGTGCTTGAAGCCTTGAACAAAGCTTTATGTATCCATTAAAGACAGCCCACGTGTTAATGCTCTGTCTATACAAAAATTGATTTATTACAACAAAACTATGAATTAATTAATTATGATTCCTTTATAAAAACGATTTCTCTTTCTCTCTCTAATCACTATCTGAGTTGCATCCAACCCATTATCAGTGCAGTTGGATTAAATGAGAATTTCCACCATACATGCTCACAGGTCACAGCGGCCCCTGCCCAAAGTTTCAGGCTTTCAGCCCTCAAAGCATTCAGACGATTTATCGTGGATTTCTGATTATTCTATTTATCCGGCCCGGTCCTGCTGGGGCTGTAATCGGATTGAATCCAGTTACATCTGCATCTGATCTACGTTAGATCCAAAATCCTATATGTGAGATTCAGATTGAATTCGGATATAATCTGCATTTAATTTAATTAATAATTTATCATGCTTAAAATGACAATAAAAATAGAAAATAATATAATTATATATACATATAAATGAATGTATATAAATATAAAATATTAAATGTATCAATTATAAATTTTATATACGAGTTTGGATCTTCTCTTCACACAACGCTCCTAACACTGACCTCACAGGCACATCCCACCATGTATCGGGAATATCTCTCATACTTCTGTGTTATTATTCAGGGTATATTCCCAATGCACGATGGGATGTATTTATAAGGTTGGTGTGAGGTGTATTCTATAAGAAGTAAATACCAATTCATAAGAATAGTTGCATATATATCTAATTATATATACATAAAATATTAATTTTTTAATCTAATTGAATTTGATGTCAAATCAGGGTTTTAAAAACTAACTCGGAGGCAGAACCGTTTTTGCCTTTGAGTCATAGGTCACCAATTCAACTGGCTGGGTCGAATGGTTCAAACCGTGTCACATCATTGCATGTGTGTGTAAATATATATTTTTGTAATAAATAATGTATAAATATGTTTTAGATATGCTATATGTATTATTTTATATTTAATTTATGTTTGTTAATTCAGTTTTTAATTTTTTATTTATAAAAAATATTAAAAAATGCAATTTGAGGCCTAAAAAGGGTTTTTTTACAAAAATAGTGGAGCAAGGCACCTATGTCACATTGGGACGCATAGATCTCAAAAAGTTACCCAAAAAATCATTCCAATTAGACATCGAAATGCAAAGTTATGGCCTCTGAAAGTTTGTATACATTAAGTGTGCATCCCACGACCCAACTGGTTTGAACAGTTCTTGACCAAGTCAATAGTTTTTGACCATTTGATGGGTCTTGATTGAACCAGACCCGAAACCTTGGCTGACTGATGATTAAAATGATTCGACTGGCTGGGTCAACGATGGGTTGAAAACCATGTGTCAAATAGGATATTGAATTTAATTTATTGACAGTTCTAGCCACCGCAAAAGAGATCCTACACTAATAATCCAAGCAATTGGTTCAACAAGTTCTTTATACAAAAAAGGACTTCTTTTTAATCGGGATTTGCTCTTTACAAAGTGCACCTCACACCCACTTCTGCGATGTTTGGCATCGATGTTGTTTTCCTGAGAAAACGGTGCCACGTAAGCACCACATCAGAGAAAGCGGTGCTTCAAACAATGCCCTCTTGTTTGGTACCGTTTTTCTAGAAAAAAATGTTGCTCCAGACCATGCCTTGGAAATCGGGAAAGTGTGGTCTAAATTAATACCAAATTCGGTTTTCTGAGAAAACGGCGCGTTGTTGCCAATAGTGCAATGATGTAGCATCATCCTGGACATTGGATAATAAAAATTGCTCCCAGCACTGGTACCAAATAAAACCAGTGTTGTTTTCTAGAAAACGCCTATGTGATAGCACCAGTTCCAAACAAAAAAAATAGTGCTTACAACTCCACATGCCCAGCACTATTTTTATGAGAAAACGGTGCAATGTTCCACAGATGCCAAACACCTACTTCATGGCCCCATCCCACCACGTACTAGGAATATCCCCCATGAATAATAACACAAAGTACAGGAGATGTTTCCAATGAGCGGCTGAGATGCATTGTGAGGTTAGAGGATGGTGCAAGGAGAGTTCTGAGAAGCAGATTCGGACTTATTTTTTAAGCTCAACACATGGAGGAGAACCAAGTGACTATACCTGTTCTGTTGTCATCTATGGTGGAACTGCCAATGGAGGCGATGCGAGGCCTGGGAAATGAGAGGAACAAAGAGATCCAAACGAGTTTCAGAAACTCTACAAGAACGTATAGCATTCTATAATTTTTGTTTTTTTGGCTAAATATATAGAATTCTAGAATTCAGGCACACTCGAAGCCCAAGTCTCCAGAGAAATGATTTAGCTCGTGGTCATGCATGGTTTTCAAAATCGGACCGAATTGGACACTTGGACCAGAAAACCCGGGAATTAGTTAGGTAATCAGTTCCATTTTACTATAAAACCACCAAAACCCTTTGATTTAATTGACAACCCACTGACCCAAACAATCGAACCGTCAACCCAGACAACAGTTTTTTATCTTTTTTTTTTATTTTTTTAAGTCAAAACAGGCCGTCCATTTGAACCAGATGATCAGACCATTTGACCTGGGAACCGTTCCCTGCCTGGTCCGGTTTTAAAAACCTGGAGTTGCATTGAGGAAAATATGGAAGAAGATTATGAAAAGGAATTTAACGAAAAGGGAGAAAGGAAAGCCAAGAGAAAAGAAGCACTTCTCTTACCCAATAACAGCCCACCACTATAGGTCCACAAGGATTTATCTTAATCCCAGAGGCCAGCCAGCTTTGTCTGCCATGTTGATTACCAAAAGAAATAGATTCTTGTCTGCCAAGTTCCTGCCTATGTACTGAGTTGGGTATATTATATCCAATCGTCCATCACCTCTTTCATAAAGAGACATAACCCTACTCTGATTATTTTTATTACTAGTAGGGTGTTGTCCCCACTAACATATAAATTACTTAAACCCTACAAAATTCCTTGAGACCTTTCTCTCAACTTCCTGCTTCTCTCTTATTTTCTATCAAACCAAATAAAGCCTTCATGTACAAGGCACGTGGGTGCATTATAATCCTTTCTTTTCTTATTTTTGAAAATTTATACACTAAATTATAGTAATCTACTAAGAAAAGCTTAGCAAACGGGTGGATTTAAATTAAATAAAAAAGGGATGAAAACATAATAAATAATAACATTAAACAAAACATGATAATTATCTTGAGGAGATGTGCTCAATAGTCAATACCAACTAATAGAGATTTAATTATTTAATTATCAGACTAATAAATTTGGCTGTACTTGACGGACAGCAAACAAAGTAGAACTAAATTGGATGGACAACTTTTTTCAGAAATCAGGGCGTAAATAATTGTCTCTTGCTGCCTTTTTGGTACAGGTAATTAGATATACCAAGCAGGGAGATGTATTAGGACCATCCATCAAAGAGGGAAAAAAACCTTCAACACCATGAGACCTTCAGTGGGATAAACATAAAAGAGTGCAGAAGCAGCTACAGATACAGAGAAGGAAATGTGGCACAAAGAGTAGAACACTCCATTAGTCCATTATTAGTTTGTTGCGCCAAAAGAACACCCATAGAGAACTTTTCTGGAATTCTAGATGACCGACTGGAACAAGATCGAACACATCCTATCCTGGGCCGATCTTGCACTGTTTAATTTTTAGAGCTCAAAATAAAGGGTTTAAAAGAAAGCAGCAAACTAGAACAAGATAAATTATTGAGAGTATGATTTATAATTAAAACAATTAGCTTACCTGTTTGGTACAGAAGCTTAGTAAGAGAAGGGTACAGTTAGTTGGCTTTACCACCAACCAAGTATTTTACACCCACAATTCTGATCTTCACTGTATACTCCAACTAATCAAGAGATGAAGGTTTCCTGGAAGAGTAGATGCAAGAATGTGTTCACTCAGGAGGTGCCAATTCATGTCCTAGTTGTAATATCTAGTTGTTTATATGATACCAGCTCATAAAATCCCTGATTGTGTCTTTTTTTCAATGAGAATCACTTTGCTTGAAAGTTGAAACAAATTAAGTTTGAAAAACCAACATGAGAACCATCACACACTTTGCTGGTTAGAGTTGCTTTGGGTTTGATAGTGCACCTTTTCCTTATTCTCAGGCTCATCTTCTTCATCAGATGTTAACAGGGATGAGCCCATCCATGCCTTAAAGCCTTCATTCACTTGCCTCTCCACCTCTGGTGTCACCTCTAAGGGAATTGCCTCCAACATCTCCAGACCATGATTTTGACCAGCAAAATCCCCTTCATCAAGAATTACAGATGCCTTCCTTCGGAGGAAGAAGGCAGTACCACCATATAGAGTAACCAGCCCCCATGATGCAATCTCATAGCACCAAAACAAGGGCAAGGAACAGCTACTCCCCAACGTAAGAAGGGTTGAACCAAGAAACAACGCAAGAAGACCAAAAATAACTGCAAATACAATGTTGAGAATGGATAGACAACGAACACCACCTACAAAAATGTATGAAGGTTAATAGTACCACCATGAAACATGAATATATGAAGGGACTGCTTTCGAATATGTAAGAGCAGAAGCATTGCTCAAACTTCCCAATAAAAGCTCATGTCAGTTGATCGATGCCATACATGGGATTCAAGGGATGGGAGTGCATAAATCAAATCAACCGTTATTCTATTTGATCACAATTGAAATATTCTGTGTTTTGGCTTCTGAAAGAAATAATTCAGTGTTGGCAGAAGTAGCAATTTCCACATGAAATGGTCTTTTTTAAGTCCAGAGACAAGCTCTGGTTCCTGGAGTTAATTTCAGTAGAAGCTGTTATTGGGGGAGTGTACTGGATCCATACCCATCTCTGGCCCAGCTTAGTGGAACAAAACCAACTAGTCTATATTTATTACTTAAATTTTAATAAATCTGCAATTACAAAATGAAATTTGTCTTTGAAAATCTAGAATCAAATATTGGAAAAGAATTAGAATGTGCTTTTTCAAGAAAATAAAAGGAATAAAATTGTTTTTTAAAAGACAAGATTTTTCAGGTCCTGTAGCATTATAACAATCCTGAGTACAAAAACAACAAAGCATTATAACAACAGAAGCAGAAAGCAATATTAGAAACAATCCACAAAGTATTAAAGAGGCACGAAAAGATGTCACCTTTTCTTTTTTTTTTTTTGGAAGGATGTAATGTATGCTTTCATTAGGTAAAGAGGAAAAATCCCCAACATCAGTGACTATACAGTGAAGAACCGTACATCAATAACAAAATCAGGGTCAAAACAGAACCAAAAATGTCCCTATATCAAGCTCACAAAGAATGGACAAACTAAATGTTCACCCAAGGACCTTTCTCCACACTTCAAGAGCTTGGGAATGCTTGAGGTTGAAGACTCTTTGACTTCTCTCGATCTATATGTTCCAACTTACTTCTGCCAGTATAGGATACCACACTTTTAGATGCTCTGTCCAGACCAACAGCTAAGGGCTTCCTTAACTATTTTAGGGAAACACCAATAGCAGTGGCCCTCCAAAAAATCCGACACCATATTTCTCTTGTAAAAGAGCAATGGAGAAAAATATGATCATTTGTTTCCATATTTCATTTACGGAACATGCATCTGATCTCCCCAACTGGCATCACTCCCTTAATTAGGTTGCTTCAAGTGAGACATCTATCCCACATAACCGTCCATAGTAAGAAAGAGACTTCGAATGGAATCAGAGGGTTCCATGTCACTTCAGCTGAGAATGAACTGTTGGTCCTATTGTGTAATCTCCTCCCCAGCAACCTGACGGAGAAGGAACCCATAGAGTCCGAAAGACAAACTCTTCTATTCTGAACACCTGCATGTGGTTTTGGCTTTGCGTAGTTTGAAGTAATGAGAAGACTTCCTCAACCTCCCAATCCTGCAGATTTCTGCCAAAGCCTTGAAACCAAATGGCCTGGTCCCCCTTAGTTTCATAGCAATCAGCAACTGTGGTTTCCTTGTTAGATGGAACAGGGAACAGGTTTGAGAAGGATTGACAAGGCTGGGTGTTGTTGCACTAGTTGTCCAACCGAAACCAAACATGCAATCCATCACCCATCTTCATACAGGATCACAGCCATACAAAATTTGGACAGGTCTAGGCATCCACCCATTTGAATCAGTACCAATGTATTGATCTTTATTGCCAAATAGAGAAGATAGTGTTAAAGTGAATGTGCCCGATCAAATAAGAAATTTGTTCGTTCAATTACTTGATGAATTGATTATTTCTGTTCACAATTTTGTATGGATGCATAAATGGAATAGTATATCATGAGTTGAATTGCAATGTCCTTGGGTAACAGAGTATGAATTCTGTTATGTGTTTGAGATGCACACAAGGGAGATCTAAATATCTAATATCCAAATACTGTAAGCCCATAGTATTTCAGAATCTCAATAATCAAAAAAAAAAAAGTGTGATGTTAAACCCAAGTTCTCAAACCTTCCATCCAAAGTTTTTTTTCCATGATAACAAGTAATAGTTGATCATATAATACCTACAAATATATAATTTCTCAACAAAGAATTTACTACTTGAATAGAGAGAACATCCAGATGAGATTTCAATTATGTTTGGACACAAAATTCCCTATCCGACATATTAAATATTTTTTAAAAATGATTTTATCAATGTATTATTGTGTTAGATATTATATTTTGAAAAAATAGATTTATAAATAATTATATTCTTTGTGTCCAAATATAATACCAGGGACTGATTTATAAATAGTTAGGGATTGGATAGTAATTTATTCTTGTAGCCTAGTGGCTATTTTGGATATCGCGCGATGAAGGGATATCACTGCTAAAGAACAAAGTAGGGTAAAACCCCTTTGTACATCCTTCCCTTGTTTAATGAAACCAATTATCTTTTCTCAAAAAAAAAAATCTGGTTTTCTCTAAGAGCTCAAATGCAATTCTTATAATGACACCAACTGCAATTCTGGATAGCATGGTTTCCTCATTGGAGTTCTCTTCTAATTAATGCATGCAAGAAAAAACACACAAAGTGTAAAAATAAATTTTAACAAGGTGTAAAGTTGCAATAAAATTGCAAATTGGATACTTAAACTTGAAAACTGGAATCTTAGAAGGGTTTCACTTCTCTAGATGCATGTGATGCCTAGAGCACTTTATATTAGAGGCCTACTACTTCTATCTCTCACATACACACTTTTATCTGGGATATATAGGGTTAATCTTGGTGAAAATTATATGGCATTTAAGTTGATTTTCTTATAGAAAATAAAAATGCAAAAAATGTTTTCCACTTATGAACGTTATCAGATTGAACTTTCTTTTATTAATAATTGCATCCTAGTGTTACATAACAGCAGAACAGAAAGAAAGGTGAAATCACCTGGATACATTTCCACGCATTCCCATAACAAGATTTTAAATGACAACAAAATAGGGTACCAGAACAGGGAAAGGCAGAAGAGACTTAGAGTACTAGTAATTAGATGCTTATTGAATAGCTTCACAAATAAGATTTATTTGAAATAGCAAAACTTTAGATGTTAAATGAGAATGGACTTGGTTACTGATGAAAGAAAGTTTAAATCATTTTCTTTAACGCTTGTAAATTACCTAAGCAATTTTTAGTATGTGTTTCCGATTAAATTAATAATACATATGATTTTTATTTTATTTTCAAAGAAAAAAAGAATGGATAAACATAAAGCATTTAGTAAAACATCAATGAAGGCAAAAGTACCCCTTCTTGAAGCACAGTAGTTATTCTCCACTACTCTTAAGCATCCATGTCGTGTTGGAGCAGAATAAGCAACAACAATTCCTGAGACCAACAAAAGAATATGGAGCTTATATGACATAGATAAATGAAAGAAAAAAGGTATTGCACTTTAATATCAAAAGCAAAGAACTTTGTTAATGATGAAAAAGTAGAGAGAGAAAAAAGTAATGAACATTTAAGACCATCAGAACAAGATGATCAAGCACTAAGGCTGAATACCTCTGGCCAACAAATGCAGTTTAATATACTAGGACAACACACCACAAACAATCTACCCTGGGAGGCCTCTTGGCACAGCAACCAGATTGGCAATTTCAATACGCCCACTCCATCCCTATCCAGATTCTCTGTGAAAGAATTGATAGATCTCTAGATCAAGCAGAACTAGATGTTCATTCTGAGAGACAAGAATCTAGCCTCCCTGATATGATGACAGAGCAGCCAAGCAACCTCCTCACTATCCCCCATTCATCCCATAGCGAATTTCCATCCACCTCCACCAGGGTATATTCATAAAGCATAGTCAAACTAAGCCCCCAAAGTAGTGATAACAGGTCAGCCCTGATGGAGATACCATGGCAAATAGGACCTCAAAATTCTATCAAATACCCCCCCCCCAATCCCAACTTCCGAATGGTCCAGATTCCCTAAAGAGCAACCATGAATAGAATTATATCCACACAATGACAGTGACACATGGGACCCATCCACTAACTACATCAGCAACAGAGAAATCTCCAAATTCCTCTCTTTTATAAATCTCTGTTAGAAGCCAAAAAGTATGCCAGCATCTCTTAAAAACAACTTAACAATTAAACAGCTTAGACTACCAAGAACATAACTGTCAAAATTTAACTTAGTAGCTCTGCATTTTCTACCATTAGTATACAAACAACAAACATTTTAAATTCAACAGAAGTTTCAAATTTTCAGGAACTTGATGTAGTCTCAAATATCTCCAGAACCATATCCATGAAGGGCATAACACCAAGAATTTCGGTCTGAAAAATATAATAGTAAAAAAAAGAAAAATGTGGCATAGAGATAGTAGGAAAAGTTAATCACATAATAATGAAAATATGAAAGAGAAAAAAAAGGATTTTTTTTTAAATTTGGCCTTCCCCCTTAAATTTTGCATTTACCTATTCTTTAGTTTAAACCAAAATATCCAAAAATCTATCAAAAAATCAAAATATCCAAATTATGAAAACTTTTTTGTCAACGTTTCAGTTTCAAACTAGGGGAAAACCCAGTTCAGAACCAGAAGTTAAAATCGAATATTACATGCTACAAGATCTTAGACTTTTAGTACATGCAACTACCTTTTGTCTAAGCGTATCCCTAGGAGAGGGGATATTGTTCTAGAAGAAAGTGGAAAGTTTTGGTACTCATCCCAATATTTCATGAATATCGTAAAAAGTAGGCATATTCATCTTTCCATGTACTAAATGGTCACAATGCACTTCTAAAACTAGGCAACTTGTTTTGTCAATTTAGTAAGATGGGGCTTGAAAAGGAGAATGAAACATTTAGTAATAGAGGTTGCACGTATCTTCTCTAACCCTTTTTGTTTATAAGCCCCAAAAGGATGAAAATTCCGTCATCCTTTGGTTCTCCTAAAGTTCATTCAAATGTTGCATACTTTTTCCTTTTAAATCTTTACCCTTTGTCTTCTGTTTTGGTAACTAATTTATATTGTAATGCAAAAGAAAAGAGGGTGTGAAACATGAACAAAGATGGTCCGTTTCCAAGCCAAAAACTATTAAGGCATGGAAAAACTCTATATTCCTGATATAGCAAGCATATCAGCTATGACATACAAATTCCTAGAGCTGGACATCAAGCCAATATTTCTCTTATTTCATTGCAGAAGAATCCCCAAGACCCACTTCCCCCTCTTTGGCACCACCTGGTTATGTTCCTAGAATCACCATCAATTACTTATTCAATATGTCTCTAACATTTCCCCAAAACAACAACATAATTTATTATTTCAATACTTTACAATGATGAATGTTTAGTACGTCCCTTCTCACCAATCAATAAATCCATCACTATCTAAATTATGATCCTCAAGCTGGATGTGAGATAACGAGTGTAATTTGATATGTTATACCTCAGAACATCAGTATTTATTTTCTTGTAGTTTTGGGAATCATTTGTTCATTTTGACTAGAGGGCACTTTTTCCTTGCAATAAGTTATTATGTGTTATTTTAATAAAAAAAAGAAGTATTTCTAGTTTTCTGATCAGTCTTGAATAATTGTCGACGGTGTATCACTTTTTCTTCTTTTGTCAAACAACAACAACAACAATAATAATAATTACTAGTAGTGTTCATCACAGATTCACACATCCCAATTCTCAGCATATCAACCAAACTTACAAAGTCAATAATATGGTACAAATGGTTAAGTACAACAGTTTGAATAAAGCCACTTATCAATTATATATCAAATGAGTAAGAAAAAAAGAATTGCTTCAGCCAGAGGTTTGCTGTGCATCCTGTAGCCTAAAAATATGTATACAAAATCCTAGGGGATAATTTAAGCTCTATAACAAGAAATAATCCGTACAATAACCTAACATTGCTCGATTAAATTTTGCTTCACATATAGGTTTCATGTCTAACAAGTAACAAGTAGGAAAAGGCTTTTACTGAATTAAAAAGCGAAAAAAAAAAATCACAATGGAACAGAACAACAATGGCCTTGTAGTTCCACTTACCTGCCAATAGGTAAACAATGGAAGCGAAGAAAATAATTGCTGACGGTATGAATACAACCATCCAGTAGTAGTCGGCGACTTCCTGCTCTGTGAGATAAAATGCTCCAGGAAAGGTATCAAAATCTGCACCGACATTAATCGAAAGAGGTTGATGCCGTTGATCGCCGCAAAACGGTCTTTTGCCCTCATCGAGCGGGAAAACGATATTCAAGCTGATGAAGACGGAAATGAGGACTATCAGGCACAGAACCGTCAGGGAAACCATGATTAGGGGCCTCTGGAGGCGGACCCAAGCCTTCACTTCCTCGCGGAGGCCACCATATTCATGTTTCGGCATGAAGGCCTGGCGAAGAGCATCACCAATGATGGCCATTGAGATTATCAAGTGATACCTCTTAGGTGTTTGGATCTAATCTCCTGTATCCTGTATCCTGAATCCTACCTTCAGAAATCCAAGCCATGAGTCGAAGAAATAATTTAGGGCTTCACAAATTAACTTCAAGGAGGTTTCTCTTGTAACAAATCAACGACGAATGTAGACTTCCTTAACCAGATCGTTCCCTAATCCAGCCCTAGTTCCTGGTTCCATGAGCTGTTGAGGGATCAAAAACAGAACATCTATGTTATTCAATATTGATTTCTGACTTCTGAGCATCTAAACCCCTAGGAATCGTTGTTTCATTTTCATCCACGCGAAAGCACCTCGTTGAAGTTCTGAATCGGTTTCAGATTTCAAGCTGCACTTTCGAGCACTTTTATTAATGATTTTTTTCCGGGAAAATCTATGATTCCGGACATACTACGTACTCTTAGTATTTTGGCGGGGTATTCCACCCTTCGCGATACTGCGTAACTGCATATAACGGACGCACTTCTTGCGAACGGATCGATCGAATCGGATAGAGGTAAATCCACATTAGATTCGTTTGCATTGGATCGACGTCGAATCGGATTCGGATCATCCATTTTATCGAATTCAAGCCGAGTTCGGGTTGTAATATGATATTGAATGAATGTTTTGACTTTTGGCCACCAGTTACCGGCTCATAAGCTCGACAATATGGTCTGAACTGATCAGTCCGTGATTTTTGCCGTTGTTCAGGTCAAATGGATCGACAGTTTGACCACCTGGATCAGTGGATCGCTAAGCAATCCAACGGTTGTGGGAAAAATAGTTGTCTGACAATGAGACTAAATTGATACTCTGACCGATTTTTAGGTTGAACGGTGTCCGAATCAATTTTGAAAACCTTGTATTGAATAGTGTTAATAAATTAAGATAAAAGTGATTAAAAATATCATATATAATTAATCAGATGAACTAAATACGACTACAAAAGCAATTGATAAAATTTAATCAAATGAACTATAAATATTTATGATCCAGGCCAGAGAGGATATTACCCAGAGATGTATGGATACAACGATACAAGAATCAATCGATAAAATTTAAACGTTACATACGTGGGACCCAGCTCTTTAATAATTATAACAGAAAAAAAAGTAAAAAAAAAAAAAATTATACACCCAATTTATGGAGTATATCAATATTTCGATCCTCAAAGCACTAGTAAACAAAAGCATAACATCCGGCTACACAAAACATTTCTCCATTCTCAATGAGTAACTGGATATTATGATGTTAATGTGTTTGTATACTTTGTAGTTTTAGCATATATATGCTCTTAATAAATGTGCTACATAACGGGGGTAGAAGGTAGAAACCATTCATAGTCAAGGTGAGCATCAATTCTTGGCCTCTTATACACATTTACAACCAGTAGCAGGTTTTATATTAGGCCAAATTAGGGGTGAGCATGAATTGGTTTGGTTCAATTCAGTTCCTAGGCAAAACCTAAAACTAATTTATACCAGGTTTTTAAAATCGGAACCTATCCTATGAAGATCAATTCAAGAGTCAATTATACTCTTAGCAATTTCGAGGTCAATTCTAGGGTCTATCCATGAAACCTTTATCTCCCACCTCAAAAAAAATTGAGCATTTTATTTAAAAACTTGAATTTCAATAATACCAACAACAACAATCACTTACATAATAATAATAATAATAATAATAATAATAATAATAATAATAATAGTTCAAAGCTTATCATTATACTTTATATTTTGTAAAAAAATTACCTTTTACATTATTTGTTATACACATTCAAATGTTAAATTGAAAAAAAAAAATCAAATCACTTACATAACAAAATGGTCAAGCTAGATGTGAGACCATGGCCTTTGTAACAATGAGTGCTTGGATTCATATCTTTACAACATCAAAGTATTTTGGTATTTATTTCAAGACAATTTTGGTTCAAAAGGCCATGTCCACCAAGGCCAACCAAGGCCAGTTCTACAAGTCATCAATTCATATAGGTAAACTGTAAACCCCTAGACAATGGAATTGGTTTAGGTAGGAATTAGTTCCTTGGAACTAGACCTACCTGGTAATTGATTGGGTAAGGGCAGTTCAAGATCAATTAAAGGTCAGTTCCGAGTATAACCTATTTCATTTCCTCACCTCTATACCCAACATTATTTATTGCATGTTAAAAACATAAATAAATGGCTATACAAATCAATGGAGATAGCATCAGATACTATGGTTGCAATGGATCAGATTGAACCAGAATTATCTAAATTTAAATGTGATTTATTTATATTCGGGTTTGAATTAAATGGTATCTACCAAATTTATTTTAATTTTGGATTCTAGTTATAAAATATTATATTATTAACAAAATGGACTATCAAATAAAATGATTTTGATCATGGTTTTCAAAACTAGACCCGATCGAACAGCCGGACCAAAAAAACCGGGAATTAGTCACTTGGCCTGTTCTGTTTTATCCCATAACCGTCATTTTGGCCAAAAACCATTGATTGGTCGGCAAATCACTGACCCGGGCATTCAAACCATTCAAACCATCCAGCGGTTTTGGCCTTTTTTTTTGTTATAATGGGCTGTCCATTCAGTTTGAATGTATAGGCTGTTCGACTTGGGAACTGGACCCTGAACGGTTTATTGTCCGATTCGATTTTAAAAAACCTGATTTTGATATTGCACATTACTAATAAAATAAATTAGAAAAAACAAATACTTGTATGGAACTTGAATTTACGAGCCTTTAGTAAAAACTAAAAATACAACATCCATGTCAATTTTATTAGTAAATTCAGTATAATTTTTAAATACATATGAGCATATATTTGTTTACAAAAAAAGCACATATATTTGGATTAATTTGTAGCACAAAGAAAAGTGCATGTATTTGATATATACTCAAAGTTAGGCATACATTGTATCAGATGGAAGTGCATGTGAATCAATGTGGCAATGGGACAGGATTCGGGGAGAGGTTTGTAAATTCCATACCCTCCTTGTCTCCCTAAACCTCCTAACTTGCAAGTTCACATCTATGCCCCACAAAGAATTGCCTCACAACGCCCCACAGCACATCCCCGTCATATATTGAGAACATCTCCCGATGAGAACACCTACCTGGTTCTATATCCTTTCTACATTTGAGGACAAGGCAAATCGAGTTGGCACATTGGGTCTAGAATTTGCATCTCATATTATTTCCTGTTATGTATAAACAAAATAACATGAACAAACATAAAAAATTTCTAATCATTTGATTGAAACATGTAGAAAATACATAAACTATCAATTATTTTCCACACAAGATTCAAAACATAATGCATAATATTCCAAAATGTGTATTATTGCTTGGGTTTAGCCTAATACCATACCTATATGGATTGTAAAACCCCAAATCCGTCCCCACCCCAAAATCTGTTTTTTTTTTTTTCAAAATTCTCATATATACTTAAAATTCATATTATATTCTTTTGAGAGAAAAATTCATATTATAATCATTATTAAATTTGGCTTGAATGTTGTATTTTAATAAATTGTCATAGGTTAAAATTTCATACTAATAATTTTCAATTCATTTTTCATAAAAGTATAATATTAAAGTCATTTTAGTTAATTTTATTAACACACAATATTCTGGTCATTTTAGTGTAATTTAGTTCTACTATTTAATATCCGATCATAATCGGAATTCCATCGGAATCCGATAGATATTGGATGGATTGACCTATTTGAATCCGAATATAAATGAGTGAATTGAATTATAGCAATGAATTGGAATCTGCTCCTCACAATTTTACAGCCACATCCCACCGTATATTAGGAACATCTCCCAGGAATAACATACAAGATGTTTACGATGTGCGGCAGATATCTGATGTGAGATCGGTGTGAGGAGCGGAGCAGATCCGGACTCGGCTGATACATGTTCAAACATACGTTCCCTATAAAGGCAAAACTACCCCATCTTTTGAATTTTTGGCACGTATCAGCCTTAGAAGAATACAATAACATTGCACCGGTATTCATTGACCAAAATCTTACTGGCTATGCAAAATCGAACCAGTATGTTTTCGGAAAACAAAATCCTCGAAGTTGACTGATGCATGTTGAAAGAGATTTGGGATTTCGATCATGGCTCTTCTGTCATCTGTCCACAAATCCATCTTGGAGGGCTCTTATCCGGCAAACATTTTTGATTCTTCGCCTGTTTCCTCTGTTGCTGCTCGATATCTTTCGTCCACGGGAGTCGGTTTTCGATCGAGGATCGATGGAAGCTCGTCGAAAGAAACAAAATTTGGTCGGAATTCTGTTCAAATAAAAGCTCTTGCTGGTGGGTTTTTCTTTTATTTTATAATTATTTATAATTTGCTCCTTTTTATTGATGGACTGTTTGGTTTGAAGACTGAGAAAATAGGTTCAGAAGTGTAACATTTTGTTAACAATCAGCGGATTAGTTATTTCATTAAGGACCCGTGAAAACAATGAAATCTTGAGTATGCTTCCAGAAATAGAAGACTAATTCAATCCTCTATGTGACAGATCATACAAACACATCTGAGGTTCCTCTACTGTCGCGCTCAGAGGTTCATTTTCTTCATCTTTATACTCCTTAAAACTTTAAACATTTAACGATGCCTTTTATTCTGAAATTTCTATTTACGATTTTTAGGTTGCATTTCTATAAGTGATATGAAACAAATTTGTCTGTTAAATAAAGTTGAAATTACAGTTATTGGCTCTTGTGGGTTTTCTAAGAGTTATGTAAAAACTAGTTCCACTGTTCATTCATTACAATACCCCCTCCCCCAACACACACACAAACAAAAAAAAAAAAGGAAAGAGAAACATAGGAATAGAAGAAAACGTTTATGGTATGAAACACTAGCTCCTTTATATGCCCGTGGACCAAGAACTCCTCATTCTAATGGTCCTCTTGACACCTTCCCTTTTAAGAAAATCAGCACTGCCATTGGTTGATCTTGGAAAACCTGAGCGAGATGTTCAACCTGTTTGCCAATGAATACTCTAGATTTTTGGGAAGACCTGAATGAGATGTTCAACCTCCGGAAACAAAGTGTTGCTTTGGGAAGGTGTTTGGGTTGGAGAGGTTCCCCTTGGTGAAAGGTTACAATTTATTCACTTTCAGAAAATAAAAGAAGAGTGATTTCTTCAGATTTTATTGATAATTCTTGTGACCTGGGTCTGAGGAGATGTAAAGGCGCTCGCTTCACCTTGCGCCTTGCGCCTCAGGCGCAAATTGACCCCTGCGCCTTGTGCTTTTAAAACACTGGTTGCACCAAATTGAGATAGAGGGAGATTCTAAATTGTTGGTTGATATGTTGCAATCAGGTAAGTTGGGAACCTGGATCTATAGACAGCCTATAAGGGAAATCCTCAATACAACAAGGGAGATTGGTGCTTGCTTCAAATGACAAGGAGATCGGCTAATGGTTTAGCTGATACGTTGGCTAAACAAGGGACTGTGAGGGAGAGAATGTTTTGTGCAGTTTTGTAAGAAAGATTACTGGGGACTCAACACCTGTTTAGGGGTTGACAGTTGTACTTAATTCTGGAAAGTTGTACTTAATTTTGTATAATGAAGTTACCATTTCCAATAAAAAATATATATGATGAAGCAGTGGCCAAGGAAGTTCGGTTAGGGAGCATCCAATCAATTACCACCCAACAATCACCTTCCACCTCTATGCCTTTTCACTTGATGAGAAAACCAGCCTGATCCTTGCAACATAGAAAAAAATTCTGTCTAAAAAGAATTTCCTTATCCTACAGGCCCTGAATAGCTTATAAGTTATACCACATGTCCCATATCTTGTCACTTAAAAGATGAACCCAGATTTCCCAATGAACATCCTTCATAGACTCTCTTGATCCTCTATATTTGGACATATGGCAACACAGGAGATCCTGTAAGTTTTGTCTGTTATGCAGCTACAGGACCAGCTTTTGCTTCCTTATCTTAATGTTCATTTGTTCTGTTTAAGCTACCATCTTTCCAGGTATCTGTTTTACCTTTTGAAAACTGCTAAGCATATAACCTTTTGGATCAATTCCTTGCACTAAAAGAATTTCACTTTGTTGATTGAGAAACTGAGGTTTCAGCTTCTTGATCAAGCCCGGTAATGTAGATTGAAAAAGATTGCTTCAGTTAGGTTGGGTTTTCTTTATATATACTGATTTATCACATTTCTTTAATTAGATAACTAATCATATTCAATCTCCAAGTTTTATCAATAATAATTAATTGATGGCTGCCCAGGTTTTTGAAAGGTTAACCGCAAATCAAGAGAATAGAAAGAGCAAGCAGCATTACCTGGCAATGTACTCTAGCATCTTTGGTGGAATCACAACGGAACCTTCATTAATGGTGATCCCCATGGATGATCATATGGTCCACAGAGGGCATGGTGTTTTTGATACTGCAGCTATAATGGACGGGTAAGAGATTAAGGCTTCCAAAATGCATATGTATCTGCATGCTAGGGGATCTCCATTTGAAACAAAATAATGTAATAAATCAAGACAGCCACCCAACTTACCAAGACACGATATCATCCAATTTTATGTTTTATCACCTCACAGGTTGCATGTCAAGTTCCCTCAGCTTTACTTGTAGTTGTAGACAACACCAGTATCTTTTTTACATGATATTAAGGTACACGTTAGGTGTCCATTCTTAATGTTACCATACCATTAATATGCTGACAAGGCCTAAGGGTCTTAGCAAGATCCATATGCATATTAACCATGGTCCATAAGATTAAGAAACCATTTGATAACAGCTTAAGTGGCTGAACTGAATGACTTATTTCTTGTCTTTTATTGGATAAAAATAATTAAATAGTTTCTTTTTTTGGTAATGAAACACTAATATATTTGTGGGTATAGAAATCAACCCGATTTCAGCTTCAGTCGTTAAGGTGTGTTTAGTTTGATAGAAAATAAGAGAGGAAAATAAAGCTAAGGGAAAATTCTCTTTTCCTCAGCTTTCTGTTCCTTTCTTGTTTTCTGTCAAACCAAACGCAGCCTAAGGAGTTGACAATCTCCCTAGTAACTTCTTCACTAAAACACAAACAATAAATCATTCAGTTTAGAGATTTCAGCTGCTAATTAATGCAGTTACATAACATGGATAGGAATCAAAATGCTCGATTAATGTTTTCATGCCTTCAACAGCGGAGCATATTGTCCTCAGCTTGAGTTCTGGGGCATTTTTGTTTCTGCACATGCCATGGCTGATAGAGTTATAACCTTTACTATGTTTTTGTTCCTATTTTGTCGTGCTGGTTTCTTATATTGTAATGGAGTTTATTTTCTCAATGTTTTTATGGTCAAGTTCTTCTGAGAATCAACTCATCTGGATGACTTCCAAGCTATTTCTTTTAAGCATGTTCTTGAACAATGGAATAATATTTGTTTCTTCTTGACTTTCTTATTCTATGTTCTGCCAGTAATTGAGTTTCCCTTTATCTTTGCCACATCCCAGATATGTTTATGAACTGGATCAGCACATTGACCGCTTCCTAAGGTCTGCATCCATGGCCAAAATCAGCCTCCCCTTTGATAAGAAAGGCATAAGAAATATTCTCATACAAACTGTAGTTGCATCCAAATGTAAGCAAGGATCACTTCGATACTGGGTTTCTGCAGGACCTGGTGATTTCCAACTGTCTCCATATGGTTGCCACCAACCTGCTCTTTATGCCATTGTGATTAAAGATCAGTCCCCTCCAGATTGGAGTGGTGTTAAAGTAATTACTTCATCTATCCCAATAAAACCCCCACAATTTGCTACCATGAAGAGTGTAAACTATCTACCAAATGTGTTGTCCAAGATGGAGGCCCAGGAAAATGGTGGTTTTGCAGCAATTTGGTTAGATGATGAAGGGTATATTGCTGAGGGGCCCAACATGAATGTGGCATTCGTGACAAAGGAAAAGGAGCTAGTGATGCCTTGTTTTGACAAAATTCTCAGTGGATGCACTGCAAGAAGAGTGCTATCTCTTGCAGAGGGACTGGTAAGAGAAGGAAAGCTAAGCGAAATTTCAGTAAGGAATCTGACAGTAGAAGAAGGAAAGATGGCTGATGAGATGATGCTGATAGGAAGTGGAGTTCTTGTTCGTCCTGTGTTGCAATGGGATGATCAAGTAATTGGAAATGGTAAGAGCTTCGTGCAAACTGTTACCTAAGAAACATAACATGCTTTGTACCCAAGAAAGAAAAGCTTGTTATATGATAATATCCTCTTATACATAGAGATAATGCATAGATAGATATAGATACAGATACAAAATGGGGTATGAAAATCAATTAAGCAATTCAATACGGTATTAAGGCCATGTTTGGGAGTGCTTGAAAATAAGTGCTTATTTGGGCCATTAAGCACTTAATTGGTATTTGGGAAATAAGCCCGAAGTAAGTGCTTATTTTTTAAGCCCAAATTTTCAGCTTTTTTTTAGTGCCTATACAATAAGCACTTATTCAATTTTTTTCTTCCAAAATTATCTCTAGTTGAATTTTAAAATACCACTTATAAAATTATCCCTAATTGAATTATATATATATATATTTATTTATTTATTTATATACAAAAGTACATTTATGAATGCACTTTTATGAAAGTACTTCTATGAATGCACTTTTGTAGAAGTGCTTTCGTAAGGGTACTTTCGTAAAAGTGCTTTCAATGGGTATATTTTGAAAATTTGAAAGAAAATAAAGGACAAAATGGTTACAAATGCTTATTTAAGTGCTTATTAGAGAAAAAGACTATCAAACTCCCAATATAAAATAAGTGCTTATTTTTTAAAATAAGCATTTGAAAAAGTTGGGTGTCAAATGAAAATAAGTGTTTATTTTTTAAAATAAGCATTTGAAAAAGTTGGGTGTCAAATGCAAATAAGTGCTTATTCAAATACGCATTTAATTTTAACTTAAGCACTCCCAAATGAAATTGGGTTGATCTTGCATGGTATTCCAGACTGAACAGGCTTTGTAGGATAATAGAATATACTGATTATCTAATATTCTAAGTACTTTTTTTGAGTATTTGATATTCTTACTACTTATACTTGCATATTTGCTTCTTTGCAGGCAAAGAAGGCCATGTGGCTCGGACTCTCCTAAATCTCATTTTGGAGGACATGAAATCCGGACCCAGTACAGTCCGGGTACCTATTCCTTATTGAACTTGTTGATTTCCCTTTCTCATTGTGGTATGACCGCAGCCGGAAGCCCTAAGGCTCAGTTTGGTTGCAGTGCAAATTTCATTTCGAATAGCATAATGCATGGGTGTGCAAATAGGCTGAGTTGTACATTCTGATTTTTCTTTTATTTGCATCAGATTTGACTTTGTTTTATTTGTTTGTGAAAGTAAAATGATGTTCCACCCACCTTATATGCAAGGGGATGTTAGATGATGTTGTCTCTACTTTATACGATAGATAATTGATTCAATTGAAATAGGTGGAAGGGGATGCAAAAATGCAGTGCAAATGAGACAAAAATACCAAATTTTGTATTGGATAGGAGTGTAAATCATATTTAAAATAAAGGGAAAATTCTCAATAGGTACCTTGTACTTTAGGTCGAGTGCCAATTTAGTACCCAAACTTTAAAATACGACAATCTAGTACCCAAACTTCTAAAATGGATGCAAAGCTGAATAGGTGCAAAATTTCTATCCAGTTCAGATTTGCACTACAAGCAAACAGAGAATAAGGCTGTGTTTGGAAACAATGCAAATAAGTGTGAAAGCAAATATGTAGAGTGTAAAATGATCCGTATAAATTGCAAAGCTGGGTTAGCTTTGCATTAACAAATATACCTTACCAAAAAGACTTTTAGCTATAATGGATGCAAACACGAATTCCAATAAAGCATATGCCTTTTTTTACCAAAAGCCCACTTGAATGCAAATTTACTTATTTTTTATTGATGTACTTTTACATCTTATTGTCAATATACATATGCATCCGAAAAAGTGTTTCTGTCATTTGTCAATGCATAAATGTAATATTGCCAAACATAGGAAAAAGTGAACTGGAGTGCAAGTTTACCCTGAATCGGGATTTACACTCCATTTGCATCATTTCCAAACACAACCTAAGTTGCAAACCTAAGCTATAAAGTTTACAACATTTCATGAAACTTCCTTATTTAAAATAAGTGGAATAATAAAAAAAAAACAAGTAGAAAACTAATTTCTACTATCAATGTTTTCAACTTGTTGTTGACCTAGACAATCGAATCATTCGAACAATCACTTGATCATAATTTTGGGTTCAATCATAAAACCAAATTTTTTTTTCAAAAACTGTTAACCCATTCAATTCGGCCATTGGATCATGGGTTAATTTCCAAAAGCCATAACTTTGCGATTGATTATTTGATTGGAGTGGCCTATCAATTTTGGGTAGTTTTTCCAGATGTACACATTCTAAGGCTCATTGCCTTGATATTTTTGCCTTTTTTTACCTCAAAACCCAATTCTTAGCATTCTTTTTATAAATAAATAATAAAAAATGGAAACAAACATATAAAATAATAAATATTACATGTAAAATATGTTTATACATTATTTTATTCATACAATATATCTTTATATGTTTTATATACAATATGATGGTATGTCATAGTTTGATTTGTTCTACCTGAATAGTTGAACCGGTGACTTGCAACCTAGAGGCAAAAACAGTTCAGCCTCCAAGTTAGTTTTTAAAACAATGTTTACTATAATGATTTTTTAAATAAATGGCTCCCTAAACCACATTTGGAACTCCTACCTGTGCGGCCGTGCCTACCCACTGGAAACTATAGTCATACATTAGGAACATCTTCCATACTTCTATGTTGTCATCATGGAGAGATGTTCCAATGTGTGGTTGTAGTGTCCTATGAGTAGGGTAGGACTGTAAACATATTGGATTCAGATTGGATTAGCAAAATCCAAGTTGATCCAATTATTGAAAACTTGCATCTGAATTAGATCCAAAATCTAATTGGATTTAAATACCTCATATTTGAATTTGAATCTTTAGGATGCGTTTGGAATCAGTGTAAAAGTATATCGATGAAGTTTTACATTGAATTGTGAAAGTGACCGTTGCTTTTTGAAAAACACGATGGGTGAAGAGTGTAGAGTTTTACATAAATAAAATTGATGTAGTGTTTACATCAATAATTGATGTAAAACTTTACGTTTGATATGTTTTACATCAATTATCGACGTAAAACTCCACTCCATCCAAACCTACGCAAAATTGAACCGAAGTGGAGTTTTATGTCGATCATGATTACTCTCATTCCAAATGCGGACAAAGTCAAACCGGTGTAATCTTTTACGCCGTTCTTGATTTACACCAATTCTAGACGTAGCTTATGGATTTAGATTTAATTCAACACTGCTTTAATTCTTTTAAATAAAAAAAAACTAAAAAGCTAATTACTTTTCAATTTTTATATATAATAAATTAATATAAAATATAACATATTGAATTTATTACATATATAAATTTATATATAATATAATATATAAAAAATATACTTTTATAATTTTAAATATAATTATATAAAATTTATATATTAAAATCAATAAATATTGTAATATAATTGGATTTAGATTTTAATTAGAGAGAATGGAATCAAATCCACATCCAATCCGATTATTAATTAGATATATATTGTAAAATCCAAATTCGATCCAACTTCAGTATTAATTAGGGTGTAGAGTTTTTAAGAATCATTGATAGGCTAGAGGTGTGGGTAGGAGATGTGGGCTACCCTAAACCACCTCACGTGGAGTCTTTAAAGGGAATAAGATACTCATTAATCAGCGAACTAGGCACGACCCCCGTACTTAGTATGGGGCCATTAGTATGAACTATTTTAAATTTTCAATTTTTTAAATCATAGGTGTTAAGTTTTCATTTGATTTTTTGATAGATTTTTATTTAATTTAAGAGACTTACCATATTTTATCTAGCATTTGACCCTGTTACGGGGCAGTCACATGTATGTATCATTTTGGTTTTTACACTTTTTTTTTGTTTATTACAGTAATATTATTTTGTTTGAGTTTCACTATTTATTTAATAATTATATTTATATTTGAATTAAGAAATTGAATTACAAAGATTTAATTAGTGAATGGCCCCACACTGAGTATGGGAAAATTCACTCAAGTTTGATTTCCAACATTTGTATTAATTGTTTAGTCATTTTATTAAATTTTTATTATTTTCATTCATAATTCATTTATTAATTTTTAACCATTCTAAGCTAATTCATTATTTAATAAATTTTTAATAGTTTAAGCACATTTACGAATTTTTAATCTATTTTAGCAATTAATTAATCTTTTTTGTTATTTAATAATATTGTTAACTATTTTAGTAATAAATGAAATATTTGTTTAAGATTATTTCTTTTTAAAATATTGACTTAGTTAATTATTTAAAGAATACTATTATTTTTAATTAGTGTTTTTTATTATTGTTATTATAGTTCTTATTAATAGTGATTATTATTATAAAGCAAATTGATTTCCAACCAAGTATAATTATTATTTCTTCTATTTGTTAATTATTATTTTGCATTTACGAATAATCATTAATGATTATTATTAATATTATTAATTACTATTTATAAATATTGATTATTAATTAATGTGTACAAAAGAAGTAGTAGGACCTAGTATTCTTAGTCGAACCATTGTCTTCTCAGGCAATGGTTCATGCGAAACTCAACCACAGGTGGCGTCATCAATAGTGATGGTATGACCTTTCTGGCCACCGGAGGCCAACCATAAATGATCGTCAGTCGTTGGCAATCTCATCTAACCTTAAAGAAGAGATAGTGGTTGCTTGTATTTAAAAAAAGACACCCGTATCTGGCTTCCTATACACTGGTCGTATGAACTTCCCGGCCACCGACGATCACCTATAAGTGATTGCCCGTGGTCGAGAATCTCATTTAACATTAAAGAACAACCGGTATTCATCTATATTAAAAAATGACTCAGATTCTACATTCTTCTCAGGCATGGGTTTGCAATAACAGTAAACAGAGCTGCCGTATTCTACCTTCATATGACCCTCCCGGCCATCGACGACAACCCATAACTAATCACCGGTGGTCAGCGATCTCGTATACATTATAATAGCAGTCGTTGGTCACCGGTAGTTAAAACAAAAACGTCCGGTTTTCTTCTCAGAGGGCCCTGTCTTCTCAGGTAACGATTTGGGCTAAATTTTAACAGGGCCGACTATTGCTACTTGCTATGCCACTAGCGGTCACACAGAAGTTGGGGGTGATGAGTTGGAACAAATGTTTTGACATATATTTTTTCATGAGACAAAGATTTCTTTTAACGCCTAAAGGCAAGTCATTTATAAATGCTCAAGTTATAAAATAGAAAAATTAACAACAATGAAAAATACAACAAAAGAAAGCATGTTAAGTATATTCAGACAAAAACAGGAAACCACAAGCACCTGAGAGAAAAACGAATTGAGAAATACACAAAACCCTTAAGGGGGTATAGAGAAAACAGGTACCATGGCATCCAATCCATAGCAATATTGAAAACGTGAAAATGGGAGAGGTAAGATCGCATCTTGTTACAAAACTCTCCCTAAAGTTCCACCGTCCAAGCATTCAAGGAATGAGCCCCACAGAAAGCCAAAAATGCACAAAATAAATTGTGATTTGTAATTGTAGGTACGTAAAATGTGCAAAAAAACCACCCATCCATGTCATTATAAAAACTGAAACAGTTGGAGCATGAACGTTGCCGGAGAAAACTTGAAGATCGCCGAAAAAATGCTTGCTAGGAATGATAGCATTATTACAATGGATACCCAAAATAAAGGAAAATAGAGTTCAACGTGATAAAATAAATGAAACACAAAATTGAAACATGTTTGCCAAAACTGAAACTCAAAACTTTATAGGTATAAGGTAAAGTGAGATGAAATGTAAAACTAACCTAAGTAGTTGAAGTTGCAAACATCCAAGTAAAAATTCAAATGAAGTGAACTTCTTGTAAGCTTTGAGAAATTACAAATTTGGAGAAGATCGTATGGAAAGACTGTGGAGACTAGAGTAGAATTTAGAGTTTGAAACTGATAGATTGAATGAGAATGTAGATTTCTAGACATGACTTAAGAGTCTAACATGAACGTGGGGGTGAGTTGATTGCAGCAGAATTTTTGAATTTCTCTTACAATTAAGTTCTCTTTGAAAATTTGAACAACCCACTTGATTGAATAAGAATGTAGATTTTTGGATGTGATGTAGAGTCTGACATGAAGGTGGGGGTGAATTAGTTGCAAGAGAATTTTTGAATTTGTATTCAGTTCTCTTTGAAAATTTGAAGTCCTAGAAAATTTAGGTTGCCACATGTTTGAATGGTGATAGTAGGTTGTGGGCTTTAACAACAATTTTTTAGAAAATGCCATATGTCTAACTTTTAAAAAAAATGAGAAGGTCACATGTTTAAATGGTAAGGAACTATATATATATATATATATATTAGATTTGTCATATGTGTCTTATCACACTTAAAGAAACCAATTGACACTGACACTGTCAGTGTCTTATCACACTGACAAAGATTTGTCATATGTGTCTTATTCTTAGACACTGACAAAGAATCTATCTTTCGCGCATTTCCCATTTAATAACAAATGCTTGTTCATTGAACCAAAGAGTTGCCTCTTTTGTTTCTCTCTCTGCTCCTTTCTTTGCAAGAAAATATATTTTAAGCGATTTAATAATGCTGTCGATGGCTGAGGCAGGCATACTTTATTGGTATAGATGATGTTAACAGAGTATTGACTTAAGAGGACACGTAAGGCAGAGACTTTGTACCTCCCCCAGTTGTTCAGCAATTTGCACAACTATTCCACATGAGATTTCCCCAGGCCATATGCATACAAAGGATGGTTAGGAATTGGAAGCGCAAATTGGAAAATCCTTATGTATTATGTAAATAGGTTAGCCACATGTACATGTAGAGTCATATTTTCCTCTTTTGTTCTCTCATTTTAGGTTTTTTTTTTTTGGTTTAATTTTAGAAGGGAAGTTGATCAATGGGATTTTAACTCGTATTAATCAGCAAATATGGAATTGTGGTTTCCATATTTGTTTTTCATATTCTTAAAGGAGAGGGGAGTTGGTCAATGGGATTGTGGGTAAAGATTGTTTCAGTGGAAGTAAGTAATACCCTTTTTGGACTTGGGAAAGATGAGTTTCCCAAATGAAGAATAAATACCAAAAATCCAAAAAGTCAAAAATACCCATGGTTAAGACTTGAGAGTTTCTCCAATGATGGCAACCACATTGGGCCGAAGGGGTAAAAATGGCAAACGGTTAAAAAATAACAATTTACTTGGAAAATTGGGTGAGGCAAAAGAACATGGAAAAGTTAAAAAGCCTCATCTTTACTTGAATACAAATTTTAACAAAAAAAACATGGATAAATACACTTATCCGATAAATATTTAATTTCATAATGAAAAACGAATGGAACTTTAATATCAACTAGTATTGAAAGAAGGGCTTGCATGGATTACCTTGTTGGAGTGTTATATGACCATCACTTTGTAGATGGAATATTTAAAAATATATACATTTTTTTATTGGCCAACTAGCCTAGTTAAGCTGTCAAAGGTTGCTTAAAAAACATAAAAAAAAAGGCTGTCAAAGGGCGCCAAATGCTAGATTTTCTTTTGTTTATTAATCTATAGGGTGTTTGGCATCTAGGACTACTTGAATGGGGGAAGATCATTGAGTAGAAAACAAATCCATGCAATAGGATATTTAAACATGAAATACATGGCTTAGAAGAGCCGGGATCACCTGCCAATAAAATATGTTCCAATACCCTCTTACCAACATCATCTCACACCGTACATTTTTTGCATGACGGATCTCACTTTTATGATAGGCCCTAATTTCATAGTGAATAAGTTGATAGGGTGTTGGAATGTGTGTTATTGGCAGTAAATCCAACTCAGCTTAAAAGCCATATATAGGGAGGGCCCAGATTGATGGTTGATGGTTGAGTTGCTTTTATCGAATTGATTTGGAGAAACCATCTATAAAGAAGCTTCAGCGGAAAACTATATTTTTGACTTTCAGGCAGTTATGTTGGGATTTTCGATCCAGATAGGCCCCACCTTGCAAGGCTAGAGGTGCTGCATGAAAGCCCTCCAAATGGGCATATAATAGCCAAAGTAGAACTGGATGAATTATTGATTTGTTTTTTAGTGTGAGTCATTAGGTGGTTGTGAGCTCTTGCTGGTTGGCTGAAGTTGAATTAATTACCATATACATAAAAATTTCATTATTTAATTGTTTTATCCATTAAAAACAAACCAAAACAATAAGTCATTCAGAGGAACCATTTCAGTTTATTATCAAACAATTTCTTAGTTATACAGGAAGGAGCGCTTCTCTTGTAGGAAGGGGAGAGGTGTTTTCACCCTTTCTCCATCTTTTGCATAAAAAAAAATCAAAATAACTTGCTACATCGGCATTTTAGCATAAAGAACCAAGTATCATGTTTCTTAACTAAATCTTTCAATTGAAAAAGTATAATATTTTAAACATCTGACAGGCTGACCCACTATGGACATGGTAAATTTAAATCGAGTTTTTCATTTGACACCCTTTTTACTATGTTTTTATTTGAGACCCTTTCCTTGGCCAAACCAGTGGGTCTCTTCAGAATTTTGAGATTTGCCACAAGGCCCCTCCCCATGGAAGAAATGGGTGGACTAGTGCAAAGAATTTCAACACCATTCTTTTCAGTCTTCTTGTCAAAGGTGAATTTGGAATGCCCTACTTGGGGTTTCCAACATTAATAAATACCCATTTCTAATTACCTTTATGGTCAAAAGTCCAAATGATGGCTCAGTTGGTAAGTTCTATGGCTAATTTTGGTACAGACTTGACCCACTTGGCATCAAATCTTGGAAGGAGAATGCAAACAAGGGAACAAATGGGTAATGTAGACAACATTATTTTATATAAATATAAATTATATAAAATAATAATAATCATCATCATCCAGACCTTATCTCAACTATATGAGGTCGGTTACATCAATCCTATTTCGCTGGTCTATTCTGCTTAATGTCAGGATGAATTGGGGAGGCTTCACTGTAATACATAATCAGATCAAATATATTGTGTTTTTTAAAGTTAATATTCAAAGTAAGAGCAGGCTTTTAAATATTATACTAACATTAAGGCTTCAAATGTCAAAAAGCATAAACATTGTTTAAAGCTTCACCATGGGCACAGTTGGCGTAATCGCTTGCATGTTTGTTTGTTGCAGGTGAGAAACTGAGAACAAAGAAGTAGCTTCCTTGTGCATTCCAAGAAGGCAGAGAAGCCCTTTACACAAATATGCAAACATAACCAAACAAGGTACATCACGCAGAAGAAGACAAACCGAATGCGGAAATGAGGAATCCGTTGAACATTGACAATAGATAGAAGATGCGAATCGATTGATTTTACTCTGATAAATCACGGATAAACTTGCCACGTGTTCACATTCCTACAGATATTTTATGCCAGCTGTCTAAAACTGGATTTTACCTTAAAATATGGAGTTGACATTCGAGATTTCGGATACTTCAGCAGCAGACGTCTCGAGATCATATTCAAACCATTTGTGATTTACCCGTAGACATTGGCTTTTATTTTCCGGGATGCTATCCAGAGTGGGACCCAATGAATGGACTTAACACGTGTCACTATCCTTTTAAAAGAAAGGAAAGGAATAAAAGCAAATAATAATAAGGGGGAATCGTATTCGTATACCATCCCTCAACGTAAACTTTCCACCTCAGTCAATCAGTTGGAGTGGGACCACACAAACAGATTGTGATCGGGCAATCTGAACCATTCGATCGATCTACTTTTCGGAAGTAGGTCTTATATATCACCCAATGTCCTTTGCATCTCCATACCAACCGGGGTCCACTCATCGTCTTTTCACTTTTCAGTCTTGATGGATCGATTTAACATGCTTATCGAATCTAGGGACCGTGATCCATTAACGATCTGAATCGTAGATGGCGTGAATTTTGTTCCGTTTGATGCGTAGTTACGGCGGGCCCACAGATAGTGAAGTACACGTCAGATTGGACGTGTGATACTTTCGTGGGACACGTGTCAATGTGGTGTTGTTCCACATCTAGCTTTTTTGTTAACACTTAACACGACTCTAAAGTCTAAACGAGAAGAGAGAAGGGATGAGCCGACGAGCGACCAAAAGCGAAAAAATTCGGTTGGAGCAGAGAGTAAAAAACTGCGGTTCTGAAAAAGGGAGGGAGCGCGAGCGAGCTTCTGAAACTCTTTCTTTGTTAGGGGCTTAGGGCTTTTGACCTGCTTTGCTTCTAGGGTTTCTATTTCCTTCTGATCTTCGACGGTTGGGAATTTGAAGCATTAGCTGGGATTTGCTCGAATTCTTTGCGATCTAGCCGGAATATTTCTGCCGTTCACTGGTTTCCGATTTCTTGACGGCGTTTTCAGGATAGTTTTCGTTTGCAAATATGGTGAATTCCTTGGTCGAACGGGCTACAAGTGATATGCTGATCGGTCCCGATTGGGCGATGAACATTGAGATCTGTGATATTCTAAATCACGATCCTGGGTATGCGATTTGTTCTTCACCTGTTTTGTTTATTTTGTTGGTTGGTGTTTCTCAATTTGTTATTCTGTATGGATTCGAGGTTCATTTCTCTAGTTGCTTGTGTTCCTTGCGAGAAAAAGTCGCTTGTATTAAGTTCAATTCATGGTTGGTGATTCCTGTGCGATTGCTTTGGGGTTGGTGTCTTGGGATGGGGATCAATATTATCGATTAAGGGAAATAGCGGTTTCATGCTTTTGCGTCATTTTATTGTTTTCGAGATTTCTTGAGGGCAGTCAGCAGATTTGGTTAAACAGTTTGCGATTCTGTTTCAGAAAGTTGACACCTTTGGTTAACAAAACTGTCCTCTGTTCATATTTTAGGAGATCTACAATTACGTTTTGACTCATTTGCATCGCTTTATACTGGGTAATTTTATATTTTTGACCTGTAAAAGTTTGTGAATTCACTTCAGACAAAATAGGAAAATCTGGAATGAGGATAAACAGAAAACTGAATTGCGTGAAATTTGTAAGATTTGGTAGAATTCAAAATTTCAGCGGTTGTAACTTCAGTGGAATTTGCATTTTGATCAGATGTCTCCTTCTTACTGAAATTCTGGTGGAGTTTAGTGATTACCGAGTTAGGGGCACTTCCTTAAAAAGGTTCCCCGCAGTAAACAGGGGCTGCTTTCTTTCTATTTTCTTCCTTTCTTTTTTGTCCCCCCATTTTTGTTTCTATCTTTTACCATCAATGATGCTAATCTTAGTAAAGTCTTTAGTATGTGAGTTTTAAAATCGTTCAATAAATTATTTCAGAAAATTGGTTCTTTCCTATCTTTGCTTTCCTAGGAGCTCCTTTTCTTCATTGTAGTTATTGTAAGTTGTAACTTTTAAGGAGATGGCCTCTTTCAAGTTCACTATTCTAACTTGTAAAAAGATTTTGCACTTTGGTCTCCATTATTTTCTTATGTGATCTAGGAGTTTACCCCAAAATAGCAGTTAATTTGGTTCTTGAAATGGGTCTAAGCAAGCTGGAAAGTGGGATCAAGTCACAAAGCCATCGGCTTGTTAGCTTGAGAATTGAGAACAAATTTAGTTTTCCCCACAAAATTCTGGAAAAAAATCTTGAGGCTAACTAATCAATTAAACTAGTGAAAACAGAACTGATAAAGTGGGTGAAGATGAGCTGAAGTAGAGTTAACAGATTTGTTGAGTAAGTAGGCAAGGCTGGTGAGGATTGGCTGTTCTACTATTAAAAGAGAACTACAAAAAGTTAGTAATAAAAAGATAGAAAAAGAAAAGGGGGGGGGGAACGACGGGATAATAGGAAGTGAAAGAGATAATTCAACAATGCAGAAATAGAAGAAAATTAGAATGAAAGAGCTGACCTGACTCCTGAGATAATAATGCAAAGATCATTAAACTATCATCCAATAAAAACAGAAATACCTGTAGTAGACCAAAGATAAGTCCTAATGGAGTCAACATCATTAAGTTTTCATAGGAGTATGGACCTACAAATGGAACCAGCACCTTAGTTGATTGAATCTCCTATAGAGCCCATGGCCTTTAGGACTAGGCCTTCTCTTTAGCCCATTTTTCCTCTCTATCATTATGATTTATGACATGTAGAGTATCTATTGATATCCGTTTACTTACCATCTTTAATGCCAAACCTGCCTCCTTTCTAGGAATGGCAACGGGGTGGGGCACCCCCTCCCCGTCCCCGCCCTGAAGTCACGATACCTTGCCCCGTACCTGCCCCATCCTCGGTGGTGGGGCAGGTTCGGGGCGGGGCATCCATTCCCCATCGGGGACGGGGAATCCCTGAATTTTCCCCGCTCCAAGGCAATTACTTAAAAAATATCTATTTTATGGACAATTTATACATAGGATATAGGAATTTGGGGGTATTTTAGAATTGAATTATAATACTTTAGGGATAATTCAAAAATAAAATTATGGGATCCTAGGATTTTAAAAAATTTAGGGAAAACTTAGAGATATTTTAAATATCAATCTTAAACCTAGATACATTTTACTAATTTACCTTTGGGTTCGGGGCGGGTTCGGGGAATTATATACAAAACCCGCCCCGCCCCGTACCCGGTTCGGGGAAAAATTATTTTCCCTGTCCCCACCCCGTCCTTGTTTAGGGTCGGGGAAAACCTGCCCCATTCGGGGCAGGGCCCCGGTTTTACGGGGGAAATTGCCATCCCTACTCCTTTCTTTTTTAGGTTGTTTTATTACTTGAGGTTTTTCCTCACATGGTTACACATCTCATTTTTGTTCTTCATCAATTTAACATTACATTATCAGCCCACAAATGGGGGAAGGCAATGGTAAGAGGAGTGTCCCCTGACCATAAGTTGGATGATGGAATTTTATATGATTACCATTTCCTAGATTTATGATCAATGGCATGCTCACATAGATTTATTGAAATGAGATAATAAGACAGATGTACAACCCTTAACTGAATGGTCAGAAGACTCAGAACAACAAAGCGTTTTACAATATTACAAGCTAGCCCAGGTTTGGTTATACATCCTAGAAGCTTGCAAACTGGAATTGACATATGCAAATGCTTCTGCCCCATCTGTTGGAGATCATCCCATGTTTGCTATGAATAACAATGTTCCGTCACTTAGATAGTTCCAAAGGGATTTTCAGAGCTATTTTTCCTATGAGAACCAGTTTTTCCAAGAAATGCATCTCCTATCATTGAGTAGCAATTTAGACAAACTTTAAGGTTGAAAGGACAAAACCCTTCTAAAGATGGAAAAGTAACCTTGATCAAGGCAGTCATGAGTTCAGTGTCCAATATCTAGGAAGCTGCTTATTGTTTTCAAAAGGTAATTTGGATGAAATTGATAAAATCCAAGGAAACTTCCTATGATTGTGGAAGGCGAAAAGAAGAAAGTAGCTTGGATAAACTAGAGGAAATTATGCAAGCCAAAGAAAAAAGGGGGCTATTGGTGTCAAGAAAGCAGAGGACATTGACATGGTAGCTTAGCAAAGTTTGGATGGAGAATCCTTCACAAATCGTAATTGTATCCCAAGCAATGGGATCTTTTGGAAATGGAGAGGTATCCCAAGCATTGTTCTGAAAATCGGAATTGTATCATAAATTGTAGAGAAAGTTTAATCAAATTGAATCATGAATCATATTGTAAATTGATATTATTTCTATTTTTTTAAACTTGTCAATATATATATATATATATATATGTATAAATATGTATATAGGAAAGTGATTTTACCCTATTTTTAATCCGTATCTACCATATATGTACATAAAACAATAGAGTTTAGCACTTGAACGATATAAGCCTAAGATGATATTAATCAAGTTTGAAAAGTCAAATAATTCATGTATAATAGCTCTTTAACCTACATATGATGGATCTCCCTTGACAAAACTAAATATAAACAAAACAAAAATGACAAAGCAGAGAACTAATTCTTAATTGAATTTATTTGAGTCATAGTTAATTGTATAAATCACAAGATTTATGAATCAAATCATGGATTTATGGTTTTTGGTTGAAAAGGATTCAGACATAAGATTTAAATTGAAGCCCTTGGTGTTCATGATTGAAATCGTGAATCATATCGTAAATCATAAGACTTTGACAACATTGATCTCAAACTCTAAAGAGCTTATTGCAAAACAAACAAATCAGATGGACAGCTGGAAATAGGAGCAGGATATACTTCTCCATAGATAACTGAACTCTGAATTGCCTTCTGCTATTGCTTATTCCCCCAAACCAATTCAATCTAGTGAACTTGAATTAAGGTGGAAAATTCATTGATCGTGATACAAATGAATGGGGTCGACAAAAACTGAAATCTGTACTCCTGGTAAGCAAAACCAGAGTGGCTGGCTGGCTGCCGAGATTGGATTCAGTCCTCACAAAATGGTGCTCGCACCGTAATCACAGTCACTTGCAGCTGTGCATTGGGAATATCTCCCCGTGAATAAAAACATACAAGTACGGAGATATTCCCAATACACGGTTGCAAGTGGCTGTGAAACCGTTTTGTGAGGACTGAATCTGACTTCCTGGCTGCCCCTTACTATCCCAACCCCACCTCTTGAAGATGGGATGTGGTGGGAGCATCAGAAAATGGCCAATTCACCATAGTGTTCAATCTAAAAGTCTTGTTTCTATGGCTCCTCCTTAAAGGCAGACTTCCCAAAAGTAGAAAACTACATGAAAGAGTACAAATCAGAATAAGCATGCTGCAGATGGATGGTTCCTTTGCAGTCTCTTGAGATAAACTTAGTATCCAAGAGACTGCAAAGGTCATGCAGTCTCTTGAGATACTAGGTTTATCTCTTGATAAGTATGCTGCCAAGCTTAATGGCAAATTCTTTAGGAAATTGCTATTTTCATTACTTCCAAGAGTCCAACTGAGGCCACTTACAGTTACAGGTCATGTGCTCTGCATCCCCTTTTGCTTGATTTACATTCTGGAACTGTGTGTGCTACTCCATTGCTAACACATCCTTTTTTCCCTGTTTTTTTTTTTTTTATAATTATTATTTTTCCCTGTTTATGGTAGCATCTGAATTATTCTGTATTTGACTTGTAACATTGATAATTGTTTTGGTTCATCAGGCAAGCAAAGGATGTTGTTAAAGGCTTAAAAAAGCGTCTTGGAAGCAAGAATCCAAAGGTCCAACTTCTTGCCCTCACAGTAAGCACCATAAATGCTGAAATCTCTGTTTTTTTGATAATTAACTGAAATCTCTGTTTTGAATTTATTAATCTTATTTTTTGTGAATTTGGATGGCAAATATTTCATACTTTTTTTTGGGTACCCAAAGCTATTGTATTTTGGAGCATATATTTCTTTCATGTTCTTAAGCTATTTTCAGAAGGTCTAACCTTCAGTTGGCTAATTTAATTTTACTTGCTTGACATGCTAGCTACTGGAGACATTGATAAAAAACTGTGGGGACATTGTCCATATGCATGTTGCAGAAAAAGATATTCTTCATGAAATGGTGAAGATAGTAAAAAAGAAGGTTGGATTATTTTATACATTTTCACTTATGTTCTGTTTCTCTCATTCCTGAGCAGGGCATATAATGTTTTCCATTTGTTTGCTGCAGCCTGACTTTCATGTCAAGGAGAAAATACTGACTCTAATAGATACTTGGCAAGAAACTTTTGGAGGACCAAGGGCAAGATATTCACAATATTATGCTGCATACCAGGAGTTGTTGGTAAGCTTTGAGATTTGGTACTCGGAATAGTTCTCTTTTATTCTCCTTTGATAGATGCCACTCTATTGGTATCTTTCTATGGCATTATACGTATGAATTTACATGTGAAATACAGAATAAATTTTAATTTGATTAGATGCCAATCAGGTAGTGAACATCTTGGTGCATAATAACAACATTGAGAAGTACTGACATACTGGGATTGCTAAAAGGGAAGTAGTTTAGTATTGTTTGTCTTACATTGTCTAACATAACGTGACTTTACATCTCAGCGTGCTGGAGCAGTATTTCCTCGGAGATCTGAGAGGTCTGCACCCATATTCACACCTCCACAAACACAGCCATTATCATCCTATCCTCAAAATCTGCGTAATTCTGATTATCAGCAAGAGGTAGCTGAGTCTTCTGCAAATTCTGAATTTCCAACCCTGAGGTACACCTTTTTTGGTCATCCATCTTTTTAAAGCAAGCAACTTATAACTAGAAAGTCAAGTATACCCCTCACCTCCATAAATATGTCTTGGCTTAAGCTTGTATTAAACTCTGCCAGTTTCTTTCTTATCCATTTATATTTGATTGAATTGGAAGATTTTACCAGTTTTTATGATCCACAAATTGATTACCAGATTGCTTAAAGCATCTGATGATGTATAAAAACCTTGTGCAGTGGTGTCTTAGTAGGTCGAGCATTCCATACCAAGAAATTCTCAAAGGAATTGATTCCCTGATTATATTTTTGGATAATTGTAAGAGTTTTAAATTGTAACCCTTCTCTTGTTCTTATCTTTTTGCATTAGTTATTGGATGAACTAAGTAGACATTTATAGAGGTTGCATTGTGCATGTTGTTTGCTGATGATATAATATCATTTTCATTCAACAAGGAAATCAGTGCCTAATGCACACCCAAGAAAAGGAGCAGCCTTGGTTTGGCATTATGGGAAGAAAGGAATGCTAGAATATTTCAAGAGAAGGAAGGAGCAGCCAGGAACTGAAGGACTGTGTGTTGAATAGGGCAATACTTTGGTTTGGAAAATTTTCACCAATTCTCATATAATAACTTTTGGAGAAACTGGTCAGCAGTAGTGAGGTGTTCTTCCATTAAGAATAAGATAGTTTCAAGGTGGTCTCCTCTGTCTGAAGGCTCATTGAAGCTGAACTTTGATGGAAGTAGCTTGGGCAATCCTGGGTTATCTGGAATGGGGGGATATTCTGAGGAATGGGATTGGAGAGGTTGTTCTGCTCTACTTGGGTCCTTTAGGATTTGGAGATTCTATTAGGGCAGAGCTATTGGCTCCTGTACAAGGTTTGCCATTTGCAAACCAATTGGGGGTAGAACATTTAACCATTGAAGGGGATTCCAAGGTGGTAGTGGGCTGGTTGAAAACTCCCGAGGATACTATATGGTGCTACAAGAATGAAATTAAGAAATTTAATTGGCTGACAAGGAATATGTTGGTTTCTATACAGTGAGTGGGGAGATCAGTAAATGCTTTGGCTGATGTGTTAGCCAAGCAAGGGGTAAAAAATAGGGAAGAACAGTTTTGGGCTCAGATGTGATTTCTGTAATTTATTCCTAGTTTACTTGTAAGCTATTGTGATAGGCTGCAGCTCATGCCTCTTCATGGGATGCTGTATGAAATTACAATTCTAAATCAGGTTTCTGAATTAAAAAAATTTCACTATTACTCATAAGAAAATGCACACCCAAGAAAAGGTGATACTAAAGTACAAGCAAAGCTGGTCCTCTGGCTCCTCCCCATCCCCCATCTAACTCCCAAACACTACTTGGATGCTTCTCACCATTTGAAGGCATTGGAGCTCACAACAACTTGAATGTTGATGCCTTGCCAATATAAGTATATAACCAGTGTTGAATTTGCTGATCATGGGTTGGTAAGGTCTCCTGCTGGTGGTAGCGGAGACTTGGGAGCGAATCCCGCCTGCACCTGGGTTGGGGGATGGGCTACCCCCTGTTGTGTATTCCCTTGAAAATAATAAAAAAAAAACCAGTGTTGAATTTGCTGATCATTGTATCCAAGTGAACAAAACATTCACTCTACTGGCCAAATGCTTGCCACCCTTATGTTGTGTCTGTGCTGCTATGGTTTATGTGCATTTCCTTCCATCCAATTTATGATTGTCTGAGAATATCCCACCATCATAACATTCTTGTATCCCTTCTGCCATTCCTATCATTACTTATTAGGCCTTGGATTAGTAACAACAGCCCTTATGGAACCTCAAATTGAATTCATCCTGAATAGGATGTTGGGATTTGGCCATTAAATAGCACTTGTGAATACCTAGAATTCCTGGATTTCCTATGAACCTATCGGTTTTTTATTTTTTAATTGATAACTGTTCAATTAGTGAGAAATAATACAGATGTACGATCATGTGAAACATACCCATACAGTTTGGGCTGGCTGAGGCTTCCTACTCTTCGTTTATTATTTACATTCTATTTACATGCATGAACCCCAAAACATTTAATTCCTATTCATGCTTTGATTGTCTAGTGCAGTGCATCAGCCAAGCCATTTGCTGATATTTGATTGTCTACGTTGCTAATATTCTCGTCCCTATTTCAAATCCCATTTCACCTGCACATTCTTGTATTTTATGCCCTGCCCACTCTTAAATCCTGTAGTAATGCCAACAGCTTAGCTCTTCTGGAATTTCCATTACCTACCAGTCCAATGTATATGGCTAGTATGGCTCCATGATCATCCCTAAAAACTCTTCCTTTACCCAGAGGCCTTGGATTGCCCAAGCTCTACCTGTCAAAATAATATAATAACATGAACTTTCCCTTGAATTGGGCCACCAACTGGTACCCACCCTTACATTACCGTTTAAATTACAATTTCCCCATTGGGGAATCGGCTCCCAGTACATTTGCATTTTTGCACCCATGAAAGTATGATTTGGCTTGGTTAGGCAATGGTGACATCCAAACTAGTGAAGCTCTACTTCTGGTTGTAGAAGAAGATGCTACCATTTGCCAGCTATTAAGGATGTTGTTGCTGGAGAAAGGGTAAAAGATACCCAAAGTTGTCACCCACCGGATCACTCTCACAAAAATTGATTCCATTAAGGCTTCTTTCAATCTCTCCTTTTCATTGAATATTCTTTTATTCCTTTCTCCCAGATAGTGTATATGACTTTATTTCTTATGATTACTCATAAAAAGTCCAAAGGACCGCTGCCCCAGTTCAACCCATAACATTTTCTCTCTTTCTTGGTGATGTAAAGAAAGATTCTATAAATAGACTATGAATATCTCATGGAGGATTCCACCTGCAACCAATAGAGAGAAGAACAAATAAAGGAAACAATAGGTTGATCATAGAAGGGGGTTCAAAGCTGGTAATTAGCTGGCCGCAAAAAGATGAGATTGGCTGGTGGAAAATTGTCAATGAAAGGAGGAAATTTAAGTTTTTAGCACAAGATATAGCGATCAAGTTGCAGTGGGTTAAAAGGAGTGCAGATGCCTTTGCTGATGTTTTGGCAAAGCAAAGGGTGGGAAGGGCTCAACTCTTTTGGGCTGTTCTGTAATTGCTTTATGTATTTTGTCATCTTAGAGAGAGTTAAGAGAGTTTATCTCTCTCCGGGATGTTCACTTGTATCTTCATTAATTAATGAAAATTTCTGGTTATTGATAAAAAAAGAGCATAACAAATGGTAGATAGTTTCTCCACTTTCAACTACTTTACCTTCAAAAAAAAAAAAAACTCATGGTGGTTTTGGAGGGTTCCAATCAAGATGTCTAGGATTGAAGATTGTGGAAGAAGAGGTTAGTGTTGGCCAGGCTCTAATGATGTCATCAACAGAGAAACATGCAAAATATCCTCACTTGTTTTAACCCAATGTGTCACTTTAACTGAAATCAATTCAATCAACACTTTTATGATCAGTTTTTTCCTTCCCATGCAGACCACAAGATTGCCACCCTTGTGCATCTCCAAAGAATCTTTCCTCCCTTTTTAGGAGGGGAGATTTAAAAGGCTGAAGTAAGCTTTCCTCTTGCAGTCAAGCTACATGAAGATGGGGTTCAGTTTGTAAGAAATAACCTTTCCATCGTGGTTCAATAAGAAATATCCATGATTGAGAAGAAAAGGGCTGAAATAAGCTTTCAACTTTTAGCGATTTTGTTTTAGTTGGGGACTGGGAGGGTTATTTTTTGGTAATGGGGTTCTGTTTGTCAGATGTTTCTTTTTAGGGAAGGACAGGGGTGTTTGAAGGTTCAGTGTCATCTCTTGGTAGTTTCTTCTTATCAGCTCTTGTATTTTCTTTTTTATTTATAGATTTATTTACTATGAAAAAACATTAGCATTATCTAGTTGGTTGGAAAAAAATAATCCATTAGTCCATTAGTTAGCTGTTTCTAGGATAAGGATAGGGAATCATCATTAGGAAAAAGAAGGGTTTCTCTAAGAATGGACCAAGAGATTGTGTGGAAAGAAAATGCTAGGCAAGAAATCTGACCTATAATGCAATGTTTATATCCATTCAAGAAAATTTCTCCAAATGAAGAAATCAGAGTAATGTCCTGGGTATTGCAATCTTTTTCACATTATCATACATGCTAAAAGTACTATTTGCCTATCTAATATGAGCAACAGAGCAGTTGATAAATGTTGAATGGGCCCATTGTTCCACTGGAACATAGGAACAATTATGGGATCCTTGCAAGGTAACAGAATTGATGAACATATTACTAACTTATTTTCCTACATCTAAGGGGGTCTCTTTTCATGGTTGTGTTTGTGTTTCATCTAGTTCACAAACACAATCAGCATTCTGAAGGAGATTTCTATTTTGTTGCTGGTTCTAGAACCAGCAAATCATGGTTTCACAACCAGCAATGTCCCCATTTTTTGAACACTATGGAAGAAAACTTTTTGAACATAACCACATGGTTCAAAAAGAAGGCTGATGTGGCCAAGTGATTGTGTATCTTGGGCCATATTCCTATATTGTATAAAATTCAATATGTATATATAATTGTATGTACTTTTAACATATTATATGTGTTCACATATTATATATTATTTCTAATATTATATATATGTATATCTATCTTTTTACATACCATATTATATTTTTAACATATTATGTATTATTGTTAACACATGATAAATAAATAGCTGTATGACTGAAGGTGCATGGTGGGTAGATGAATTGCTTCAATATGTGTAGCCACACAGAAGCTGACAATGTTTTGAGTCCAAAAAATAAACCATGAACAGAATGGTGGTTATGGTTCCATGTGATTCAGAACACAACTACAACCCGCTATGGCAGAATGCCTAAGATGGTTCAAAACCAATGTTTTCGTTTTCAAAAAGAGGTGGTATGGTTCTAAAACACAACTGCCCTTTTTTGGACCACGAACCGAAGACCACCTAAGTTGTAAAGTAAAAAAAATACAATGATACAAATTGCAAGTCCATCTTTTGATGGTCTTCATAGCAGTTTATGATCATCAAATTGGATAGTATCATTGATGGTATTTTGGTAAATATCGGTAATGCTCACTCTTTTTTTTTGGGTTCATAAATCCTTGTGTTGTGGATTAACTTATGTTGTCTTTCTCAGCCTGACAGAAATTCAAAATGCACGGGGTATCATGGATGTCCTTGCAGAAATGCTAAATGCTTTAGATCCAGGGAACAAAGAGGTATATTTCCTGATACCATCTAGATTGACATCTTTAACTCTGCAAATTTTCATATATAAATCTAATAAATATCATCATTTTTGTCTGTAGTTGTCAAGGTGCCAAGGCAAAGCTAGATGAACAGAGTGCCCAGATGCCCATATATAAAATCAATATTCAGTAACAGTGAAGAAAATTTTATTAATACTTGTGACAAACAAAATTTAAGGTTTGCATGAAGATTGAAAATCCCAGAATGGGTGACAGGTTACCCCACCCTTAATTGATCTGTTACAATTGAGCCCAATAAAGTCTTTCCTTCACTTGTTTTGCCAAAGCATCAGTCAACCCATTGGCAGATCTATGAACCCAACGAAAATTAGAATTTAAGCCCATTGCCTTTTGTCTGATTTCCCTCATGTGGTTCCTTGTATTGCCAAAGGAAAGAAAGGTGGGTGTTAAAAAGGGAATTGGAAGAGCTCTTGAGGAAAGAGAAAATTTATTGGAGACAAAAATCGTGGTGTAGATGGATTTTAGAGGGAGATGGGAACACTAGATTCTTTCACTCTCTAGCAAATGGAAGAAGAAAGAAAGACTTCATCCATAGTGTGGAGTTTGAAGGAGAAATGTTGTCAAGGAAGGAGGAAATTGTGAGAGATTTTGTGAGTCACTTTAAAGAGACTTATGGAAGAAATGAGGAGGAAAGATCCTTTGCTTGAGTTGGATTGGGCCAGATTGCTTCTGTCCCAAAAAGATCCTATGGAAGATAGGTTCACATTGGAGGAGATAAAAAGAAGTAATTTTCTTAATGGACAATTCAAAAGCTCCAGGACTAGACGGTTTCACCATGGCTTTCTACCAAACTTAGTTGGTTACAGCTGGGTATTCCCGGAGAAGGTGGTGGACATCTTGTGGCAATGGCATGGCAGAGGTCTAGGAATTATACTGGAATACGGTGGCCCATGCAGTCTTGTGGGGCATTTGGGAATTTTGTAAAATAAAGCTAGAAATGCTGAAGATCTAACTTCCTACATCACTTTTCTCTGCAACATTGGGTGATTAATTCTGAAGTTTTCAATGGTCTCTCTTTAAATGATCTCCAGAGCAACCTTCCAGAAATCCTGCACTCCTCTCCAAGATCTGAGTGGACTATGAGGCATTTTCTTAGAGAAGAAGGAGAAATGACTCTAAACTTTGATGGTAGTGCCCAAGGCTCCACAGCTCAAGCAGGAATTGGAGGTGTAATCCGAGGGAAAAGGGGGAATGTTTGCTTGGCTTATAGTGGTCTGATTTGGAGGGCAGATGCTACAAAGGCAGAGGTCTTGGCTGCACTCACAGGAATTCGCCTCGCCAAACGGCTAGGTTTATCCTCTTTAACCATTAAAGAGGATTAACTATAGCATGGTTACGGGAGCAGGTAGGAGGGCCCTGGAAACTAGCCCACTTGATAGCTGAAGCTAGGGATATCTTAGTCTCTATGAATGTGAAGCTGGTCTGGATTCCTAGGGAGCAAAACACTGTTGCTGATAGCCTAGCAAAATCAGGGGTCTTTAGAGATTTCTTGTTTAGTGACAGTTGTTTGCCTTTGTAGTTCTGCCAAGCCGCTCTAGGCTTCAGTACATCCTCCCATGTACTTTTTCTGATGAGATTGTGCAGTGTGCAGTCAGCAAGGTGGTGTCTTGGGTTGCTGTTAATCCAGCATTCAATCATGTAAATGTAGCCAGGAACTCAGGACTTAGTCCCTTTGGCAGCTGTAACTTTTTGTTATTTCTAGCCATTCCCATAGTGGACTGACTTCTTCTGTAATCTTTCTTCAATTTTCAATAAAATTACCTTACCTTTTCCAAAAAAAAAAAGATGAATTGTTGGAAGTCTTCAATGAATTTTGGTTTAAATGAGAAGTAAATCCGGGCACAAATGCCACTTTTATTGCAGTATTCCTAAGAAGAAAGAAGCTTACACCCAAAGGTCCTGTCAGGGAGATTTAGCAAGGTATTGCTGTTTGTGATTTCACAAAATAAAGGAGCTTTTGTTCAGGGGAGACAAATAGTAGACCAAATTCTGATTGCAAATGAATATGTAGAGGAAAAGAGGAAAAGAAAGGATGGAAGTTTAATTTGCAAATCAGATATGGAAAAGGCTTATGATTTCCTGGATGGATGACAACAGTCCAGGTGTGTGGAAGTTCAGACATCTAAACAGAGAAATAAAGAGCTTAGCAAAGGGTCTTGAGACAAGTTTCAAGTGGGTTAACAGAACTTCAAATGGGATATCTGGTATTTTGGCAAAACAGGGGGTGTATAGGGATCAATATTTTTGGGCAGATTTGGGTTACATTTGTAACTTCTGACAAGCTTTGTCTCTCATGTCTTTAAAAGTTGATCTTAAATCTGTACTGTAAATTCCCCACTTATAATGAAATGAAAATGCTATTGATTACTGATCCAAAAAACAGTTCATTAGATTTAGCTGCTTACATATTCTTGATCCCTCTAGTGCAGCCAACATTTCTGCTTTGATAGGGTTACCTTGACCCTTGGGCCTGAGTATAATGCCATGGTAGACCCATAATGGACTTCTAAAGCCCCTCCAGAGCCCGTCAACCCCATATTTCCTAAATGTCAGCCATCAAAGTTTAATTTTGTGTAATTAGGTCTAGAAAGGGGCCCGTGCAACTTTGGGAAGGATCTTGAAATTGATGAGGAGGCTGTTCAATGCTACCCTCTACACATTTCATCCATGGGAAATGGAGAGAACAATGCCAAAATCTTTGCCCTATGCACTATATTAATTGTTATACTTCCACTAACTTCTTCCACCTCCTGTGCATTCTCCTCAAAGATCCTTGCATTATGTCCCTCTGAAATTGCCCATATTAAAGCTACCCTTGTACATTTCTATCCCCTTATGCCCAAAAAAATCCAAGCAAAATGAGCTTTTCATATCTGTTGGGGCTGTCCACCTACAACCAAAGAAAAAACCTTCTCTATATACTAGAAGCAAAGGAGCAGGGGATTAGTGAATGGTATAAAGACTCCCCACTTGAATTATAAAAGCACCATTTAGGTGTTCTTTTTTGTAATACATCACAAGTATTCATTTTCTTGTGCAACACCTCTCAACACAAAGCCCTTTTCTTGGATGGAACTGTTCTACTCCATATTTCATTAGCTGGAAAAGGTTGAGGGATGAGGGAGGAAAGAGTTAAGACTTAAGACCTTGAAGAAAGAAGCACATGAAAAGACACCTGAAGGAACTGCTTTCCAAATTCTGCCATCCAGTAGTGACACATCCAAGAAAACATGTTCTAGGGGCCCTATGCTATCAATAACATTGGATAGTTAAGAGTCGCAAGTGCCTCTAAATAAACCAAAGTTCCAGCTTAGTTCTGGGTTTCCACAAAAGAAAAAATAGTTTTTGTTTTGAGGGAAGATAAATAATAGAGATTTGAAAGACAATCTTTCGAAGGACAATCACCCAACTGAACATCCTCCCAGAGTTTGATCTTACTACCCAAACAAGCATCATAGTGAGTGCGAGAAGGGAAAAAATAATTAGCAATAACATTCATCAAAGTAGCTTTAAATTTTATATCAGTACATGAAAAATCATCATGTTCATGAATATGGATATTTGAAGTTATTTTACTGCTCGAAAACAAACTAAAAAGAAAGGCAGAACCCTTGTTTTACAAGAAAGTGACGAGAAATTAAAGCAACAGAGCCCCTGTTATATTGCAAAAAAAATTGATCAGAAAATTTACTGCAATAATCAAACAGAAAATAAAGGGGGTGGAGCCCCAGATTTACTTACAAAATTGAAAAGAATTTAAGGGGGTGGAGCCCTTGTTTCACTACTAAAATTGAACAAAAATTAATGAAATGGAACCACTTTTTAGTGGTTACAATCGTTTTAGAGGGTGGTTTTCCGTGTCAAGTGTTCCTCCTTGGAAGAGTTAAAAGGGAGGGTTGTTTTCTGTGTCAACTCTTGGCTGAAGATTGCAGATCTATTTAGAAGCATTCTCCAGTTCTTTGTGGGAGATTTAGAAAGAAACCTGGGGAAGGTTCTAAGTTCTTCGTGCCTGGAAGTTGCTCACACTGCTCCTTTGGCTCCAAGACCCTTTTTCTGAGTATATTCTCCAGTTTGATGCGATATTCAGAGAACCGGACTGGGCATAGAACCGGAGAAGGGATAGGTTCATGGGTCAGAGGTTCAACTGGGGTTGAACCAGAGGTCAAACCGTGATGATGTGGCATACACATAAATATACTATGAGTCATATAAATACTATATATAATATATTTTACAACTTTTAGTATACTTAAAATATGGTGGATGGATGGCAAGTTTCTTAATTTTTAAAGCAAATGACTAGGGTTCAAATCTCTTAATTTACATTTTCTTTAAAATACGTGCATAATAAAGTAATATGTACAATTAAAAGTCATTAATTAACACAAGTAAAGAGACAGACTAGTGGTAATTAAGCAGTATATAAAAATAAGAGGTCATGGGTTCAAGACTTGTTAAACATGTTTTAAAATTTCAATTATTTAAGGACCTGGGCGGTTTCATGAAACTGGGACTGGTTCACCGGGTTTTTAACAAATACGGTTATTGGGGTGTGGCCAAACCGGCCAGGGTCTTGGGTCATGGTTCAAATGGTTTGATTGGCCGGTCTGGTCCGGTTTCCTAAACACTGGTTGGATGGCAGATGTCTGAGCAGGCTAAGTCACAGGGGTCAGGCAGGGATAGGAGGCATACTTCTAACCTCCTCTGGAAATCTAGTTTGGGCCTTCAGTGGGCCCATTGGGGAGGCTGAAGCAATTGAAGCCAAGGTGCAGGCTTTGTTGGTGGGTCTGAGGGTTGTGATGTCCCTGAATGTCTCTTCTTTGGTGCTAGGAGACTCAAAGGTTATTATCAGTTGTATGCTAGAACAGCAGGAGGGGCCTTGGAGACTCTCCCATCAGTTCAATGAAATTTGGGAAATTCTGTCTTGGATGCTCTGTACCTTCAGGTGGATCCCTAGAGAGCTGAATACTGTGGCAGATGCTCTAGCTAAATATGGGGTGTACATGGGAGGATGTACAATAAAAACCAGTTAAGCCCAAGAAGACAGCTATAAGCCTACTACAAAAGCATAACATTAGCACTTTGCAAGAAACCCCTGTTCAGCTCTGTTTTAGCTAAGGAATCAGCTGATACACTCCGACTCCTAAGCGCCAGGGCAACAACTATGATATTGTCGGACTCAGACTGGATCTGATGGTTAGACTGCCAGAAGCAGGAAAATGGTATTTTGGTTGCCTGGTTCTTAGAAATGTTGACTTGGTCAAACTTATCTCATTTAAATGTGCTAATATATGTTGTAGTCTCTAACATTTATTGTTTCAAGCATATTTTGATGTAAAATAGCTTTAAAAGATAATCTAGAATCATTTCCAGTACTTTTCAATATTTAAAAATTTTTCACATTTTTATTTTAACTAGTTGAATGGTCGAACTGCTCAACCTTGATTCAGTCACCAAAATGGTTCTCTGTTGAGGCTGATTCTGACAACATTGAGTAACATTGATCAAAGAAGTGATGGCTTTCTTGAAAAATATGACAAGATTTTTAGTTTGTCACTTTGTTGTGGCTCTGAGTGACATGTTAATCTGGAATTGGAAGAATTCTAATTCAGCACATTCACATTGATGTCATGGTTATTTTCACACAGTTGAGTTGATGTTGCTCTACCCTACCATTTCTTATTGCCATCTGAGTTGATTAGAGACCTTTAAATTTCTTTTTTACATTTGTGCCTGCACTATGAACTGCAGCTTCCATTTTATATATTGCATTTTTTTCTCAGTCAATGTAGTGCCAATTTACAGGGGCTCAGGCAGGAGGTAATTGTGGACCTGGTCGACCAGTGCCGCACATACAAGCAGAGAGTAGTTCACCTTGTTAACACAACATCGTAAGCCCTTTTATTAGTGAATTTATGCAAATGATAATACCTGGAACTCTTTTAACATGATAAATACCAATGCAATTATGGAAATTGACATGAATGATAAAATCAATTTTCCTGCTATGATAAGGCCTTTTATTATCTCATTCAAACAAAAATTTTATAGTTTTATTACTGCAGGAGTCTTGCAAGCTGCAAATATTGGGAATGAGTTGTCGGCCTTTAACATGTGTATTAGCAGATTATAATATGTATATCCTTATAAATGACTTGTTTATATGTTGGTATTTTTGTGTTATATATCTGCCTATGTTTATTACTGAGCTGATTGCCAATATAAGCAGTGAGCATACATAAAGTTGTCGTTATTCATCATCTATAGTAAATTTTGTTTTATCAACCACTAATTAAGAACCCCATGGTAGGGGGCAACCATACAAGTATTTGTTTAATACCCCATTATCCTGGTGACAAAGTCTTGAAGCATTTAAGCTAGGTGAGTTATTTGATTTAGGGGACTAAGGGGGTTCTTGGGACTGGTGTTGCATTCCTGTTTAGAGTCCATGTAAGCACCATGCAGGCATTTTGACTTCACAGTACCAGAATCACATTTGGTTGGGTAGATTTGCGTTCAAACATTTGTATCACCTTTTACGTTGAATTATGTGCATGGGGGTGTTGGGGAAATGTCTTTTTAGCCTTCCCCCCAAAGGGGGGGGGGGGGGGTTTCCACTTTGGTTGCCTTATGTGAACCCTAATGGTGCTTATGTGTATTAAACTATGCAGTGTGTTATGTTCCAAAACATCTTGCTTTCCTGATTTCCAATGCTATAATTCAGGTTCAAATATTGAGACTTAAAACTCCATGGTGCCAAACACCCACTAAATGAGGTTTAATTTGTAAATTAAACAACATACTTTATCTAGAAGAATGTGAACCCCACCAGCATAACATTGTAAAAGCCTTTGTACTGGGTTTTTTATTTGAATTAGGAGATTAAATTTGATTTGATTTGTGACTAAAATTAACTGGATCGTTAGATTTAATTTGTGATTTAAGGATATGAAATGAACCTCTATGTGAATTAAAAAACAAAACAATTTCGGAGTTAGAGTGGGATCCAATCCACTCTAGATTTTTTTTTTTTTTAATTTTGAATTAGAAATTGTTTTTTAGCCCAGGCGCCATTTTTTGGTGCTATGTTAAAACCTCAAGCAGTCAGGCATGAGAGCGGGGTTCAGGGCTGAGAGTGGTCACTCCTTCCATTCAGAAAGGAGGGTTGCATAAATTTTCATTAGAAGGGTTATTACCTAATGCTTACATATTAACCAACCAGTGAAATCCATAGCTGTCAAACATCAATGCATGCCCTTGTGTATATATTCATTGTGAACTTATTAAAAATACCATTAGTAAAATTACCTAACAACCTAAAGATGTATTATACTTGCAAAATTCCTTGACATTAAAACATATTATGTTCCACTTGCATCTTAAATGAATTGAATGACTTTTTTGATCCGGTTGACTTGCTCAATATTTATCTTATTCTATTTTACTTTCACCTATTTCAGGGATGAATCTTTGCTTTGTCAAGGACTAGCATTGAATGATGACTTGCAGCGTTTACTGGCAAAACATGAAGCAATTGCTTCAGGAACTTCTGTCCAAGTGGAGAAACCTAAACCTCTTCAGGAACCTCTTCAGGCTCTTGTAGATGTTGACAGAGCTGCAGTAACTTCCCGAGAGAATACACAGCCTGATGGGAGGTACTAATACATTACTACACTTCTCGTGGGTATTTCTTGGTTATCAATTATTCATCATTCTCGTGGGAGGTACTAATACATCAGTGCTCTGAGAAGGGAGTAATTTAGTCATAGTTTAGCATCCTTCTATGGATGTAGTTGGTCATACTAAAAAAATTATAACCTTGATAAATTTAGTCAATATCTGAACTGGAGGTATACATACTTGATCTACACTTTCTGGTTTTTTGGACGCCATCTCGTTCTCTTCAACCATGACTTTCTTCCCCATTATGATTTCCCTCTCTGCTGTAGTTAAAAACAATGAGTTTTTTCGTTTCTGTTTTTTTTTGCCACACAGGTCTACTTCAAGTTCTAATCCAGGGAGTCAACCTTCTCTTCAGTTGGTCCCAGTAACTCCTTCAGCAACGGCTGACCCAAAAATGGACCTTCTCAGTGGGGATATTTACAATTCACCAACTCAGGGGAATTCACTAGCTCTTGTCCCCGTTGGAGAGCCCCAGCCATTCGGTCCTGCTGCATCACAGCAGACAGTTGATCCTTTAGCTCAGCAGAACCTTCTTGCTCTTTCTGACATGTTTCCCCAAAGCAATAATACCACGGATTCTATGAATTCCAACTCAACATATCCAGCTGCACAAACATACCCTTCAGCAGCACAGTTTCCTCAGCAGCAGCAATTGCAGCCACCACAACCCACATTTTATTCGAATGGAAGTACCCCAAACATGGGTTTACCTCAATCACCAAATGCCAATCCTCCATGGAACAACCAGGTTGCTCAAGGCTTTAACCACCAGCAAGAACAGCCTGTATATGGTACCTCTATACCTCCCTAATTGTTTCCTTGAAACTATAGTTGTATGAACTTTCTACTTAACCTACATCTACATTCTGGGATATTCAACAGGTGCAAGTTCTCAAAGCAGTGGCACACTGCCACCACCACCATGGGATAGTCAACCAATGGAAGCAAGCCAACAGTCAGGCACTTATTACCCCCAACCAATGCAAGTTACCCATGTGGTGGTCACACACTCCCAACCGGTACAGAGTGACTTAAATTCTCAGCCTATGGGGAATAACCAGGGGATTGGTATGTATGTTCAGCCCGTTCCAAGCACCCAACTAGCAGCCATTAATCATCAGTCGATTCAGAACAATCAAATGTTGGGCATGCTTCCTCAGCCAATCCAGGCAGGGCAGATGATGGGCATGCTTCCTCCACCAATTCTAGCCAGCCAGATGGCACATATGAATCTTCAGCCAATGCAAAACGTTGGGTACGGGTATGGTGCACAGGCTCAGTTCCTTGAACAGAGGATGTATGGGCTCTCAGTACAAGACGACAATGCTTTGAGGAACTCTTATTCCTTGGGATCGACGACATCATCATACCTGCCACCTATGAAACCATCCAAGCCAGAGGATAAGTTGTTTGGCGACCTTGTGGACATGGCCAAGTCAAAGACGAAGAAAATCACTCCTGGGCTGTCAGGAAGTATGTAAAATGATTGATGTGATGTTTTTTGTTCTTATTTTTTCCCCTAAAATTTTCAAAATCTTACTTATTTTTCTATATATTTTCCTTCACTTTGATCTGCTATTGTATTGCTTGTCTGGCGATTGAAATCATGTACATTCCCTGTAGAGAGAAATTGAAAATCAGACATTTCCTTTGTTTAGGATGGGTCACCCCTTCTTTTTCTCCTACCTAGCCAGTAGGAGGAAGATGGTTCTAGTTTCTTCACCTTGGAGGCTTATTTCTTGTTGATATGTTGGTAGCTAATGGGCTTTTTACATGTTCTAGGCTTCTAGCTGAAAAATCAGTGTTGCAATAGTGATGCATCACTATTTTAACATTCTTTTAACAATCACATCACTATTGCAATATCAGTGTTGCAATAGTGATGCCATTGTTCAAAGCATTTCTAGGTACTGGGTTAATGCAACTTTTAACACTTTTCTGGTCACGAGGATGATATTTGTCAGTTTTTAGCTAATAACTATCGGATCAATATGATCATGATAGCAATTCTTTCAACCCAGGTTTAAATGGCTGGTTAGATTGGTCAATTCTTTCAACTCAGTTAACAACCTGTTGATCCGGTCAAATGAACTATAGAACATCTGACCCAGCCAGCAGGTCATAGATCAGACATTGGTTTTCTTTTCTATTTTTTACAGTGTTTAGATGATTGATTGACCTGAAAACTGAATCTGGGTCCTGGGTAATAGTCATAAAAGTTAAATTTGATTATATAACGTTAATTTATATCTTTTTCCTTTACTTACACTAGTATATATATATATATATATATATATATATATAATTATAATTATATAATCTATTTACTAATAATTAAAAAAGAATTATTCATATCACATGACCTATTTTTTTCAAAATGATTATTCTATTTTTTCATTTTTATTTTAAATTCTCTTATTAATGATGTCATGCATCTTATTGAATCACTTTTAAAACATCTCCGTTCCCTAAAATTTCTTCTAGGTTATTTCCTTCACCTAAAACTTTTTACTAAAACATCTCTCAAATGCTATCTCACATCCCCAATATACTATTAGGGGTGTGAATCGAGCGGGTTGGGCTGGGTTTAAGGTCAACCTAGGCCTAACCCTAAGATTATGGCCGAAAGCCCAAGGTCAAACCAGATCTTCCCGACCCGAGTCCAGCTGGCAATGCAATTTGATGCACTTGAGTTGGGCTCAGGCCCAAGCCAGGCTTGGGTTGGTCAATGAACCCACTCTAAAATTATATATATATATATATATATATATGTATGTATATATGTAGATACATATCTATATATGTATGCATGAATGTGTAAAGTCGGATCAGGCTCAGGCTGGGTTAAGGTTACTTGGCTAGGCCCAGGCATAACAATTCCGAAGTCTTGGGCCCGAGCCCAGACTGAAGACTGAAAATCCAAGCCCAATTGGTGTAAAATTTTGGGTTGGCCAGTTTGGACTCGGGTTGGGCCCACCCAAATTGCACCCCTATATACTATCGCTACTCTCTCTCTCTCTCTCTCTCCTAAATCTGCAGCTGTTATTTTGATTAGGTTTTCTTTGATTCTTTGCCTGGACTCTGGGGATTGGTTTAGAGCTATAGTGCTATACAAAATTATAAACAAACAATAAAGCAAATCTCAGTCGTCCTCTTTATCGAGATGAAAAAGAGTGGGATAAGACAGATGGACTATTAGACTGAAGACACTGAACACAAAATCTGTGGAAGTTAATGCACTTGTTAGCTTTAAGAAATAAGGATAAAAACAAGATGCCCACATGGGTGTGACGCTGAGGAGATTGTAAAATACCTATTCCATATATGTAACTCGGCGAGAGCAATCTGGTTCAGCATTCGTCTTTGTTGGAGATCCGATAATTCAATTTTTGCTCCGTTGAGGATTGGCTGCAATATCTAATATCAGAACTGGATCTTGCAAACGAGGAGAGTTAGAAACAAGAAGGTTTTCAGTAACTTAAAGCCATGTCCGATGGACTGGTTTGTTACCTTTTGCAGAATTCTAGGTCATTTGTAATGTAACTGTTGCAGATGGAAGAGCTCCATTGGCTTGGTTATTGGTGGATGAAATAAAGTTTGTTAGAGGGGGACTGAGACGAAGATGGCTGATGAAGCGGAGGTAACGAATTTTGTCAATTTTGTGTGTGTTTTCTTTCTTACTTTTTTTTTTTTTTGTAAAAAGCACTCAATTATATTAATTATATTCAAGGCCTCAAGGGTTATACTAAAATGTGAGAATCATAAGCTATAGAAAAACTTTGACCGCTTATATATATATAATACAAAGTTTTAGTCTATAATAAAAATTAAGATTTGAGGCAAAAAAAGACACTTTATTTGACAAAAAAGTGGGGTAATGGAAAAAATCACCTAAAACCATCACGGTGCAAAGTTATAACTTCTGAAAGTTTTAACTTACATTTTACATTGAAATTTATATGAATAAAATAGAGCCTAACCAACTCTCCCGTTTTCAGAGCTTAACCAAATCAATTGATAAACTGGTTCACAGTTTTCTAGTCGGACCATCCAGTCCAATCCGATTCTCTGAACACTGTATCTTTTTTTTTTGTAGTTTTCGAATTTTCAATTGTCTATTTATTACACTTAATTAATATGATGAATATATAATGTTAAAATTTTCAATTTTGATAAAAAATCTCAATTTTTATACACCTTTTTTCTGAAAACTACTATATGTTTTCTTATATTTTCAATATTTAATTTTTGGCAACGGGAGTTAAACTGTTTGATATGCCACTCCCACCTGTCTGATAAAGGGATATTGTGCAAAAACGTTTTTACTTTTGAGTTCAGATCTGCGCCCCACAATGCCCCACAGCACATCCCCACCTTATATTGGGAACGTCTCTCAGTGATGTCTCATCATCTCCCATACTTGTTATTGGGAGATGTTCCCAATACAAGGTGGGGATGTGCTATGGGGCATTGTGGGGCGCAGATGTGAGCTCTTTACTTTTACATGCCCTTTTGTGATTTAAGAGGACTATGATAAACATAGCACATTGGTGTCCATTTAGCGTCTGTTTGGCATCGATACCGTTTGCTCCAGAAAACGATGATACATCAGCACCACATTAGAAAAATCGGTGCTCCAGGAAACGTCAATATGTTTGGAATTGTTTTTTTATAAAAAACAGTGCATCAAGCCATGCCTTGAAAATTGAGAAGGCATGGTTTAGAGCAACGCGAAATTCAACGTTTTCTCAGATTGGAGCTTGTTGCTGCCAACAAGAACATGATGTGGCAGTGACATAAACTTTCTAAAGTGGGTATCAGTGCTGAAAACAGATATGGAGCACTGGTACCAAATAGAAGGTGTTGTTATTGCTCCAGGAAACGTCCTACCTGGCAGCAACGTTTCCAAATAAAAAAAAGACCATTTTCTCGGAAAACGGTGCTTCCAACCCACACATATACAACACTGTTTTCAGCATCGATGCCAAACAAATACTTGGTTAAAGATTGAAAAGGGTCATCAGCATTGTAAAATCAATTGTCATTTGCTCAGGCCCACTCTACCACTCTTGTTTTCTTTTTAAATTATTTTCAGACATTGCTTTATGAATTATGAAACATAACAAAGTAAAGACTAAAGACTTCACTCTATAAAATACTAGCAAAAGAATGATATATACATCACCTTAAACTTCCAAAATACATCAAGATATACATGAATTGATTATATACTTCTCTCGTGTCACCTCAATAAGGAATGGAAGATTACCAGAATTTGGCCGTTGCATTTTAAAACGAATGGGAAGGAAGGAAAAGTGATGGCAGAGAGATATTTCTACCTTGGGGTTTTTTTGCAAAATTTTTACTGGTTAGCATATTGATCTACATGGCATTGGGTTTTCCATCAAATTTGAAAATCGATACTGCACCCACCAAGCTTCTCAGCAGCCTCAATTTGGGATAGTATTGTATTGTCATTTGGAGATAATGATGTTGCTAAAATGTTTCTTAGGTTCCTGTAGATCTCCTCAGGTGGGAGCTTGCTATTTCCATGAAATGTTTCATCACTGCAATGATCCAACGTTGGAAGCTTCACAGGGCTCTTGGTTCTAACATCCACCTTTGCACCTCCCTTGGAAAGCCGAGGAGTATTTGCTTCTGTTTTGAAACAAGTGGGTTAGCGACTAATTAGTTTAAAAAAGTTTCACTCTAAGAAAATACAACAAACTAATAGAGCAGCAAGCAATGCTAGTAGACAATGAATTTATGAAATTCCTACATTCTGTCAACAAGGTTTGACACATAAAACAATACCATCAAATTTGTGTTGTAATGTGTATTTTCATAGGTCTCATCGTGTCTGCGGGGCAAAGTTTCCAATATTGCATAAACTCATTGTTTACAGGAATTGCTGCCCATTAGGACTGGTGTGTGTATCCAGAGATTCGCATAAAAGCACAGGAAGAATTGTTTTGGTGTATGTATGCATGGGCTGCTACGTCGGTTGCTGGCCAATTTATAATTAAAGAAAATTACATACAGAATATACATGGGAAGAGAGAAACTATGTGCCTTAAAACTTGCATATTCATAGGAAGGCTTGGAATGAACCAAGTGCTTATATATATGTGTACACCATCTGACAGGCTTCCTATTATTAGTGGGCAGTAACTGAGACAGAGACAATAGGCCAACTTGGAGGGTCATGGGCAACATAGCTGGTAGCTCTGTGCCTTTTCCAGTTTCTGCAACCAGGTTGCACAAAAGATTTATTTTTACAGATAACATGATGTTTTTTCCCTTTTGGGTAGAAAGATAACATGATGTTTCAGTTAATCAAAATAAGTTTTCTGTATTGTATTCTTTATTAGACACCTTCACCATGTAGAACATCTTTATCAAAATAAATAAATAAATAAATAACAAACAATGCCAATTTAAATATGTGCTTCTGAATCTGATGAAGAGGGATGTAGCTGGTGTTGCTTACCAGTTACTGCCAAGGGATGTCCTCATTTTCTAATCCAATTATTAACTTAAATTGTAAAAAGATAAAAAGTATTATTTCTAAATATTATAACATATTACTTTAAGAATATTCCTAGGTCTAAGATCTACGTCAATGATTTACAAGCACCTCAGGCCTACACCTAAGTGCCTGTTTTGGGAGGGTTTTCACAAAGTGGCTTCTGGTTTTGCAAGGCGGGCCCCACATGGAAACTATAGAAGCTATGTTTGGTGAAAAACCCAGAAAGCCCAAATACACTTTCATTCAGCCAAGAAATTGACTTTCTGGTGAAGCTAGTTTTAGTAGATTCTTCAAAGTAGCTCAGTCAACCCAAAGCCCTCCCAAATGGGCCCTAAGTAGCTCAGCTATCAAGCTGTATTTACTTCCTTATATTACATGAAAAACAAGAGTGCAATTAGCTTGGTAGGTTACCTTTAGGTCTTGTGGAAGAACCCTGCTTCCTCATATGCATGCCAGCACGTTTTATGCATAACCAGGTTCTTTCCCCTGTTGAATCATGTTCTGATGCTATGGGAATATGCCAGTGGCCTTTCTCTGATTCCTGTATTCCAAGGAAAAGACAGATAAGTATCAATGAAGCAAAAGAAATCTGTATGTCTATAAAGGAGGCAATAAAGTATCCAGAGTTTGCTTCTTTTCTCCATCTACCAATCCTTTTAGTTGAAACAAGTTAACTAACTCCATTTTTTATCTCATACATTTAGTGTTGCTGCAAATCAACATGAAATTCTTCCCCATGTTAACAAATACAGCAAAGGAAAGCCTCATTAAGTTATTCTGACCTGAATAACAACAGAACAAGGAGGTGGCATGTGAAACTCTGGCCCACCATCCTGAAAACTGAAATGGACCTACCACAGATAAAAAGGACTCCTATTCAAGAGATGAATGTTAAAATCTCAATAGGACTAGGAAGGTATACAAATAAAATCTATACCAACAATAAGTTAAAAAAGAATTATACAAAAGAAACATCAGTTAGAAAAGAATTCTAGAGATTCACTTTATGAGTTTCTGTTCCCAGATGCTCCTTGCAGTTCAATGTTATTGATGGGACCCACTGAAATGATTCTTGATGATCGATAAACTTCCACTTATGATAGAAGGAAGATCTCATACCGTTGGTTCTAGTATATCTACGAAAATTAAATATTTTCTTGAAAAGAAAGCACAGAAACATACAAAAGGATAAATAATACAGGAAATGCCAAATCAAGTAAAAAAGACACATGGGATAATTAGCGTTAATGAAAACAAGATAAGAGAGAAACAGAGTGAAAACATCCCTCATTTGTTCTTCATACTCGGTGAAAAAAATCATTCTTCAGATCCATCTCAATGATGTTGCCAGAAAATTAGTAAGCACAACTTTATGTATTCAGTTAGCATAAAATTCTAAGTACCGAAGTGTAGTTAAAAGCTTCAAACAACAAAAACGTTTACCCACATGATGCCTTTCTTTCCATTTGGGGAAGAAATCATTTCCTAAAAGCTGAAATATATGATCCCTCATCTCATCATTGGTCACGATTAAACATTTGAACTTTATAGCTGCATATAACCAGTACCTGAAGAACACGTTATTAACATGACCACTTAATGTTGGGAAATATAACTAAAAATATGTGAACATCCAATTATTCATATACAAATCTCTAAATGAGTTCTTGTTTATACGATTTTCTCCTATTTGGCCACAGTAATTAGATGTGAGAGAGCATCTTACTTACCAATCATCATTTGATCCTGTAGGTGTTGCATAGAGTGCATCAGCATTTTTCCATTTCTCTATTAAGGTTCTGTTTGTTGGCTGATCCATTCTGTCTCCAGTGATACGCTTATTATGAACAACTATTAGTGGCCATTTTTTTGAGGGAAGAATCTGGCGTATTCCATTCACAACAGCATTGACCTAAACATTCCACCAATAATGGAAAATAAGTAAGACTTACTAGAATAAAAGAAAATTCAAACATTAAATAACTTGCCTTGGATAGTGAAAATTTTCTTTGGCTGAAAAGGCCCACATTAGCTGCATCAACCACTGCTTCAAAAGGTCCATAATAGTCCAGCCATTTCTGTAGAGGGTCAGTTTTTCTTTCACATGTTTAGACCACAGATCAAATTTACAAAACAGAAACTATAGAGGGACATTCTGTGCATGTGCTTGTGTGTGTATATATGCTATGAAAAAGATCTTCCTAAGGAAGACTATTTCATACTTGGAATTTTTGGAAGCTTGAATTCCGCTCTCTCTTTGCAGCTATAGATGCTACTGATTTGGCAAAGTTTTCGGTCTCTATTGGATCGAGGTCTATTGTGGTCAATTTCTCCTCACAACCTTTACAGACTCCATCATCTCTGACGAATGTTCTATTGACAGTCCACTTTCCCTTACCTAACCAGCCCTGGCCATGCCAACCCCCACCTCCATTTTCTATTGCATCAGTTATTGATTTTTTATCCCATTTTCTTCTCCCTATTCTTGATGCTTCCTTGCTTTTAAACCATCGCTCAATCAAATCTGCTGTAGGAGGTGAGACCTGCCTGACAGATGTCCTAAGCTTATGCAACAAGTAGTAAACCTTGTCACTTCTACCAGCATTTACACTTAGCCTCAAAAGTGCCTCCAATTCAGGCTCTTCTGGGTAGACCCCATGCTTCAACATGTGTTCTTCAACGGTGAATGCTTTCTCAATGTCCCCACTACTGCAGAAGGAAAACAATGCTGGGCCATAAGACCGCAGTCTGGGGTTTATACCTAGTGGCTTCATCTGCTTTACCATTTCAAATGCCAAGTCTCCATTACCCATTGACATAGCCATTCGAGCAACAGCTGTCAAGGCTGCTTCATTTAAAGGGACATTTTCCAAACGCATCTTCTCATAAATTTCAAATCCTCTCCTAAGAGCGTACTTTTTGACATTTCCACTGACTCGGATTTCACAATCTTGTTGATTATCTCTTTCTCTTACAGAGTCACTTTCACTCTCGTTTGACATGGTGAACCCATCTGAAAACAGAGAATTTGGTTCCGTAGCCTTTCCTCCAACTAATCCAACCAGAAACTCGCTAGAACTGGAGGCCAATTTATCAGAACTTGCACCAGAACTATTACCAGATTCATCAAAGCTCAACTTTGTACTGTCGAAACTCCCATTACCCTTCTCCCCAATTTCATTCAGAACTACAGAATTTGCGCTTGATAACTCACTAATCAAGTTTAATTTCTTGAAACTACGACTACCACTCCCACTTTTAGCTGGGCGGATAACACCCACAGCTGCGGAAGAACAAAGATAAAGAAGCACAGTATAATGGTACAAACCCAGCTTGATGCCATCTTTCTGAGCCGAGTCGTAAAGAGAAATTGCACCCAAGACATCCCCTCTCTTCGAGCACATATCCAACTCAACTCTCAGTGGAATTTGTGATGAATCATCCTCACTTTTATTAGACTTCCCGGCCGTCTTCTCCTCTCCTACCTGACTAGTACCTTTACTCTGTTTGGAATTTTCTGCCTCTTTTTTATCAACCAAAACATTGCTCTTATTTTCCTTATATTTTTCACCTCTCCTTTCATCTTTAGGCTTGAAAGAAGAAAACTGGGAACCCATTTCTTGCTTTGTTCTAGAAACTCTGTCTTTTCTGTTATAGTTACTTTTACCAAACCTCCTTTCCGTTTTTTCCTCCATCACTGAACTAACAGTAGCTTTCATTGATTTTCTTTCTACCCTTTTGTCACTGGACTTCAAAGTCTTAAACCCATAACCCATTTGTCTCTGTGCTATAGAACTTATGGTTTTTGATGAATGACTATGTCTTCTACCAGACAGTTTCGCATCCATGTTGCTAACATTTGCTCTTACTACAAATACCGAAGAAAAGTCTTGATGAAACGTCTGTTTTCGAGTTGACACAGAGAAAAAATTAGAGCAAAAGTGAGATTTAAAGCTAATTAGTGTTGATGGGTACTTACAGAGAGCCATAGAGTGGAGCTCTTTTGGTTGAAGAGACTCGAAGGGAAAGGAGGCCATTTTGGCCGTTGGAAAGGCCTCCCTCCAATATCTTGTAAAGGGTTATTTTATGTCTAGAATTTGGATTAGATTGCATCGGATGGATAAGGACTGATTACATAAATACCCTTGTTTAGGCGTTGAAATGACCTATTGTGTCCTTACATTTCGCGGTTCTTCGCCTTCTGCCTGGAGCTCTCGTTTCTTACCTTCTTAGTTCTTATTAGTTCCTACAAGGTTTTACAGGTGTCGAGGATGCATTTCTATTTAACGACAGGACAGTTGTTTCAAATTACATGAATACCCTTATTTCGATGTGAATTGCGTAGCCGTTTGATTGGAATAAATTGTGTCCAATGAATGTACTACCTGTTGCGATTCCACAGTTACCAGTGGCCTTCTCACACGATTCTGGTACCATGGTCTGGTTGTCATGGATCATTTGATCAGACGGCTGATATCATCCTTGGCTATTCTTACCACTTTGGGTAATCTTGTTATTTTCCGACGAACATATGGTCATATTAGTCTCGACGTTTGAAATAAATGAAGCCCCCAGTTTACTCTACAGTCTAGACTGAAGAAGCTGTCTCTTCGTGCCCTCTCTCTCTGGTTTTCACTTTCTCTTCTCCCTTTCACAAACCAGAAACCAAGAGGTAAACCCTAAACTATGCAAGCATTTCGAATTCGAATCCAAGTTTTTCTTCCCTTCATAAATTTGTATATGTACGTTTCAGGTGAAAGAATTGTATTTTCTTATAATTTATTCCACAGCTTCCATTGTTTGCTAGGAGTATGGCTTCAGCCATTACAAACCTACCTCCCTCATTTCTCTTCCATGGAAGAAAAACCCTGTTCAGAAATGTTAGGAACCTTCCAGCTTCTGCCGTCAGAGGTGAGCTTGATCTTTCTTTATCGATGCAGTTCAACTGGTCTTTGGTTCGATCACATTGTTGTACTGTTACCAAAAAGAATAAGAACACATTCTTCTGTAGATAATTCGTATGATCATGGAAATAGTTGTAAAATGGTGCTTATTGTGCGGCAATTTCTGATAGACAACAAAATCAACCTCGATATAGTTGGCCATGGTGTACTGTTCATAATGTTCTTACTTTAAAGCACTCCTGATGGCTACGAATGGCTCCTAACGAGTGTAGGCGCATTCTTTCATGAAAGTAGGATTACGAGTCCACAATTACAATTCGGACTTTGGGGTGCTTCTGCTATCCTGTCCCCTGGACTTTTGAGCCTCATAAGCTCAATTGTTCATCACAACTTTGTTCTTTGACTTACTTATCACATTATATAAATGAAAAAAAATGTTTAGGCCTTATTTATAATCTCCATTAGGTCAAGTATGGTGTAGCATTGGCAAGAGGGTTTCAATTGCATTTGCATCTAGTTTCAGCTGTGGTTGTAAGTTCTTAGGTTGAGGAACTTATATCATGGCCATATAATTGAACAAATATCTACCATAAAGTATGTTGTATTATTGAAGCCAGTAATTTGTTTCACGATTTATTTGGGTAGCTCTGGTCACTATTAGTTCTCTTTCTCATGTTGCAGAGCAAAAGAGACACTTGAAGGTTGTTGTGAAGGCTACTGGGGAAACCCCTGAAACTTCATCCTCCCTGAGTATTGTGGAATCTGTTCAAGATTTCGTAAGCCCACTATGACATCTGATTTTCTTTCTGAAAGGCATAAATAAAAGACATTTTAGTTCCCCTACTTTAGGGTCTTGAGCATTTCCTTTGTAACATACAAACATTTTGAGAAAGAGAAACATCCACGTGCCTGGGTTTATTAGTGACTATCCACCTTAGCTTATCTCTTACCCTTTTGGCTGCTTCGGTATTTCTTTGTGATAAACTGGAAAAACATACTTGGTGAGTTTCTTGCTTTTCATAGCATGTGATTGATAGGGAAGTTGCCTGTATCTTGTAATTCCTTTTTGTAACAGTTTCAGTCATATCTGGGATTCTGGCTATCATAGTTCATGGCCAACAGACTATAACATTTACTCAGTTAATTCTGCAATTTTTCTGTTTCTTAGGAGAAAATATGCTTCTAAATAATAACAGTCATATTAAAAGCATGGATTAATTTTTCTTGTTATGTATACCATGAAACAGTGGGATAAGTCTGAAGATCGAGTTGCACTTGTTGGCTTAGGATTTGCGGGTGCAGTAGTTCTGTGGGCAATTGCCAATCTTGTCATGGTATTTACTTTTACTTTTCTTCTTTTCAAAGAATTAATTTAAACATGAGCACAAGCAACAAAATGAAGCATTGCATGGTTGTACAAGGTATAGTTGTCCAAGGGCTAAGATAAGCCAGATGATAGGGGAGCTCATAGGTGACTAGAAGCCAACTTAGGAGGTGCTTAGGTGGTCATGTTTTATAAAAAGAACTGGTTAAGTTTAGCATATTTCCTGACTTCTTTTCATGCAATGTAACATGAAACATTTAAACATTAAATGTAGAATGGAAGCATATAGCTTGTGTAAAAAGGGGTGGAGCTCTTTTTCTATTAATGTGAGAGGGAGTTGCAGAGAGAATGTAAATGGGTGTGGGTGAATCAGATGATGGAAAGAACAAAAACGACAGAAGTAGCCCCTGTTATGTTGAATGTGAAGGAGATATAAAGGAATGTGTGTGTGTGTGTGTGTCTGTGTGAAGAAAAGTACGCTAGCGGCTAGTGAACATATTACATATTTACTGTCCATTCGCTATCTAGGTATTGCATCTGGCGTACCTTTGCGCTAGTAGATATGTTATTTGTGGTGTGGCCTACTTCTGGTAAGGAGCCTCAATACCCCATGTATCACCTCAGGCTCAATGAAATAGTAATGTCACAAACAATTCAGTAACTTTATATAAGTCCCCCTGTCCCCTCCAAAATAAATGGAACAACAAATAAAGATATCCCTTCTGTCAAATTCTAACTTTCACCTTATTATATTGGCACTTCAATGATTATCAACTTAATTTTGATTTTCTTTTCCCTATTTCCCATAGGCCATCGACAAACTTCCTCTAATCCCAAATGCACTAGAATTCATTGGCATATGGTTTTCTTGGGTAAGTATCATGGCAAATACATATCGATTAAAAGTTTTTTTCCAGTATCATAGTCGAACCCTATCTATAATCTTAATTGTTTGCACTCTAAACTGTTGTCTTTTAAATTGTTCCAGTGGTTCATGTATCGTTATCTCTTATTCAAAGCAGATCGGTAAGAAGATTTTTAACTTCACGTTTCTTTGCTTAATCCTGATTCTTGTTTAGATGCGGCCAGTACTAGGAGAACATAAACCATTGGTTATTACTGTACAGCCAAGCTTTCAATGAACTTTTTTGGAATTTTAACTTACATATTTGTGAAGAACCATATATAGGATTTCGTCTTTGTTTACAGGGAAGAGTTGTTCCGAGTTGTCAACACGTCACTATCAGATATTTTGGGCCTGTAATACGTTCACTGCATGGAACAGTTGGGAAACAATCAGAAGGGTTTTGGGGGCCTAATGTAACTGAGGGTGTGTGTGTGTTTTCTGTACAGGTTAATAAATAGGCATCTAAAATGTGTATCAGCAGCAGGTACCCACTGACTGGTTGTAGGATACTCCCCCCCCCAGGTTTTTATTTTGCATAGTCTGGATCTGATGGTAAATTAGTAAAATATTTTTGAGGTTTTTACTGTTCAACCTTAGAATTTTAGGTGTCAGTTCTGAATTGATGCCAAATAATTTTTAAAATATCCTCAAATTCTTAAAATTCTATTTATAAATTATCCAAATAATTTTTAGGTGGCTGCTGGGGAAAATTCGGGGATTCCCCCGTCCCCAATGGGGAGTGGGTGCCCCGTCCCGTTTAGGGCTCCATAACTACTACTGCTTCTTGCCTTGGAGATTCCACTAATGCTAGTAATGCATGCCCACATGACCGACTGGCTCGTTTCCCTCATCAGTTGCTGAATATGGTTTTGGATAATTGGATCATATAAATAAGAGATCTATGTAACTCACTTTCTGCAACCTTTCATGATCGGTATAACACAGGACAGGAGCAAAACCAATAAACATACGAAAAAAAAAAATCTCTGATCTAGAAATCCATTTCGATTTAGCCATGCAGATAATTTTACACCAAAAATTAAAATGTTCTGCATTCCATCTCGAGTGTGCGAAAATTCGTTCTCCCAATTGCCGAACTTCATCCACCTGATTTCTTGAATAGCGAGTTTCTTCTGCTTTATTTTTTTTTAGCATTTGTGTGGGACTAGCAGGATTAACTAAAAAAGAAGCAAATTTGAGTAGGGTGTAGTGGGATGGATGCATTAGGGAACCGAAGCCCTAAATAACATTTATGAAAGCCAAATGTTCATGTAAAGTACCAAAGAACATCCTCTTCGACAGTTTAGTTCTTACAATTCAAAGTAAAAAAAGGGTGAAGTCGTCAACATGGATCTTACATTCCCGCCTAACATAAAATCTGCCAGGTGAAACAGCCACCACCAAAAGACATGCTATCATAAAGGCATTGAGATGCCTGCAACATGCATAAAAGCAAAGATTAAAATAGATGAAAATAGCCAACATTTACAATCCCCACATTGTTTTGTACACAGAAAATGATAAAGTATTCCCTCCCCATTTTAACGCACTTCTAACCATTATAACCATATAAAAACCCAAAGAAAAGTGATTCTTTTAACTTTTTGGAGCTACTGTACTCATCCACCTTTAGTTTATTATGCGCACATACTACAATACTACATCAATTAGGATCCTCCCCATTTTTTTTTTATTATCACAGAACTTGTACCACATTCTCAATTGACAACACTCGGACCAGGCTTACCGTCTTATCTATGAATCTATGATATGTCTGACCAAATCAGGGACAAAACACCAGTCGAAACACATTCAGCTTTTTATTCCAACATACCAGGTTTGCGTTCATAACTAAAGCATATAAAGAGTCAACCTCCTATAGACATTCTTTCTCCTACAGCTGACTATTTTCTGTAACAAATTTCAATTTCCTCGTTGCATAGAAACCAAAGAATATCAGTTTCTAAAATTAAGGGGCTTCCCAGAAGCTAAAGTGGGGAACACTGCAATCCCTCCAAAATCTGCTTTTTTTGTCATGGGTGGCAGAGTTGGGTAGATGTTTAACAGCGGATGCCTTGGCAAGGAGAGGTCTGAGACTGTTGCCCAGAAGGTGTATAAAGTGTGGAGAAGCTTCAAAAGATTCAGACCATTTGTTGACTCACTGTAGAGTTGCAAGAAGCCTATGGGCAAAGTTTTTGGGGCTGTTTGAAGTTCAGTTTTACTTTCTAGAAAATTTATTGGCTGTGTTATGGGGTTGGCAGATGAAAGGTTTATCAAAAGATGGCAAGGTTATTTGGGGTGTAGGACCTGCTATAGTTCCATAGTGGTTTGGACAATCTGAACAGAAAGAAACAAAAGACTGTTCGTAAATAAATTTACCATGGAAGAAAACTCGCTGAAAGGTTTTTGGGGTAGGTAGTAGGAACACAGATTTTTCAGGAATAGGCCATTTAGTTCTTTTTTTGAATTTGACTCTCTTTTTGTATCTATGCACACAGGATACACAGAATATAAGATGTACAGGTTTGGCTTGGACACTGCATAGGTCTTTGTTGTGCAGACTTTGGTTGCTTTTTGAGCAATACAATAGTTTACCTTCATTCTCAAAGAAGAAGAAGAAGAAGAAGAAGAAGAAGAATAGATATTCTCAGTACAGACCTTCATGCTTTCCATATGTTGGTCATAACTCTCTTAAATCATGCCTAAATCATGTGATCTTTGTTTGTAAAAGTTTTTTTTTTTTTTTTTTTTTTGATGGATTTGCTCGTAAAAGTTTTCTAACTGTACAAAAAATTTTGGTGTTTGGTCTCTTTCTAAGAAGATAAGGAACATGAGGCTATACTTATTTTCAGGTCAAGTTCGGGGTCCAGTTAATTGGACAATGCACTCACATATGGATATGCTCTGCATCCATCATAAATATTATTGATTTCAATATCCATACAATTTGCTACTTTTCTTACTAAAGGCACAATAACACCCTAGATGTCTAATCCCCAAAACAAGAGGTGCATTAACTTGCATCCAAGGTTCAAAGTATCAATACGATACACCCCGTATCAGGTGTATCGTACCGTATCTTTTGGTCCTCAATGGGACGAAGAAGGGGGTGAGGTGGTGGTGCTGGGTGAGGACTTCTGAGGGGTTGAAGCCCAAATTTGTAAGGTAACTAGGAACTTAGGAAGAGGGGGTAAGGATGAGGTGAGGATGGATCAGTAGTAAGAAAGGAAGGACAGTTTTGAGCAGCTTCTCTTTTTTCTATGCCACGCCCTTTGGATTGAAAGAAATAGAAGATGTTTCGAAGATAAGTCAAAAGCTTTGAGGTGCTTGCGGCCCTGGTTGGAATGTGGTGGCAGACTGAGTATCAGTGCTTCTAGAATTGGATTGAAGTAGTTGATCAGATATGGGGGAAAATTTTTAGAATGTCCTCGAAATTCAAGTTTGTAATACTGAACAATTCTCTGTTCTTTAGTATGCTGTTGTTTTGTATTGGTGAGCTGTCATCTTGACACCTCTCGGATTGTATTTTCCTTTTTGATAATGAAAATTTTCCTTTTACTCTTTAAAAAAACAGACACCATCTATGGCTGCAACTTTTTGAGAAACTTGTTGCATACCAAATTGAGTAAAGCCACCATTCTATCATAGTCCTCTCTTTCATTATCTAGGAGTCTCAAGAGTCAAGACCAACAAAAGCTTTATGGCTTATTAGCTATTTACATTCCAGGCCCTATTTGATGCAACCCATTAAAAGAAATGAAAATTGTTTAATATGAAGCAAAATTGACTAGAAAAGAAAAGGGGTTTTTATAGTTCAGTCCACCTCAGAAATCTGACCCCCACTGTACAGGTCAGATGAATCCTGCCTGTGGATTGATTCCAAATTCACGGGCAGGATGCAGTTTATGGGGGGGGGGGGCTACTAGTAGACTAGGAGGGGGCTGCAATTTCAGATTTCTGAAGTGGATTGCAGTCCACTTATCCCAAAAGAAAAACCAAACGAGACTAGTGTGCAAGTATATTAAACTTCGGAACTTAGTGCCTCTACTTCATTAAGTGTCCCAGTAACATGGGCCAGGCCAGTACTTCACTGGTATTTTTTATCACTATAAGGTCCACTACAAAGACAAAAAGTGACAATAAATCTTTTCACAGCCCCAGCATTACATACCCCAAGGTGCTTACAAAACAGCCATTGGAAGGAACAATTTATACCTCCATGTAAATTAAAATAGGACAACCAAGAATGATGCTGCTGCTATAAACTATAAGAAAGGCTGTTACCTAATACTGGTCCTGACCATCCAGGGTGTTCGGAGAGGCAGACTGGATACGGACCTAGCCTCTGACAATTTTAGCATAAATAAAATGACAGCTCTCAGTGCTTCAGTGCTGCTAATATCTTATCACACACTAAGAGTGTGTTCACCAATATGCATGGTTTTGTTTTTTTAATAAGTGCATGATTTTGTTTTAAAAATATCATATTATTTTTTATGTGGCAGTTATTTTTGTTTTGAAAGACAAAACCATGTATGACCTTTATGCAATTTGGAGAAGTCAGATGAACTCTCTAAAACCTAATGTTCAATGGTGTGGAGCAAACAAGTAACATAATTATAGAATTGTTCCAAAAAAATGTTTTAACATCTTATAATACTTCACCTGGTATATCAGTAAGAAGGGATGATCAGGAAAAAAAATCAGCACTCTAAGAAGAGCTAGGGAAAGTGGAATAAAATAAAGAGAGAAACTAATGTTCAATGGTGTGGAGCAAACAAGTAACATAATTATAGAATTGTTCCAAAAAAATGTTTTAACATCTTATAATACTTCACCTGGTATATCAGTAAGAAGGGATGATCAGGAAAAAAAAATCAGCACTCTAAGAAGAGCTAGGGAAAGTGGAATAAAATAAAAAGAGAAATCTAACAACTTCTATGTCATATGAACTTTGGTGCAGGTAAGGTTCAAAGTATCAATACACCTGATCCGCACATATCGGGTGTTTTGACTTACCATAATTTTTTTTTAGTTTTTTTTTCTCTGTTTTTCCAAAATTGGTCAAAGGGTCAGTCTTAGGCCTGCCTACCCCCTGAAACTAATCAAAACCCCAAAAGACCCTTATTAGAGTATCAATGACTTGTTGGGTGTGGATATGTATTTAGGCCCTGTTTGCTTTTCGGTATGTTACTTACCCGGGTAAATGCACTTACCCGGGTAAGTGTTTCTCAGGAAAGACTTACCCAGGTAAGTCCATTTACCCATGTTCTTTTATTTTCAATGTAAATAAGACAATGACCATTTTAGCCATAAAAATCCATTATTAAAAGGGGCATTTTTGTCCCATTCAAGTGTTAGCAACTTTCCCTTTAGGTGGGAAAGTTATTTACCCACCTAGGAGATGGGTATCACTTACCCAGGTAAGTTATTTTCCAAGTAAGTGATACCAAGAAAATAAACTTTCCCTGTTCTCCACATAAATCTGAAAAAAGAACATGGCATTCTTGGTCAATGGGAATCAAAACCCCATTGACCAACTTTCCCCCCTCTCAAAATCCAGAAAAAGAACGCCCCCTTAGGAGTCAGATTGAACTGGCCTCAAAATCTTGAGATATGGGGACTCTGGCTAACCACTACCAACATACGGCCACATTATACATTGGTGATTGGACAATAAATATTAATTTCCAATCATGCAATAGCATGTGTTTATTTAGATGCATTCCATCATAAATATCCTAAGTAGAAAAGCATCAATAACAAAGGAAGGAAGAGATATGTCAGATTCAAGCATGATAGTTAAAAATCCAATAACATAATCGAGTTTAGGAAATTATTTATCAAAAAAAAAATGGAGTTTAGGAAATTCATATTTTATGGGAACTCATGATAGAGCATTGTATATATTCAAGCTTCAATTTCTAATTGATTTGGTGGCATGATTTTACAATATTCTGAATATTTTTAAATACCCATTGTGAAGGCAATAAATCAACTTATTCTCTCAAAAACTTTTCTTGAGGATAATGCTCTTCATGTTTCTTCATTGAGAATTATCACTAAAATTATACACTTTCGATTTGGAGCATAGACTTCTCCATGGGACTTGGGCTGATTTTCATTATCTTATCTGCGGTTAATTTTGAGGATTGTATCGGATAACTGAATCATATTTAAGCAGCTCTTGACATTCCAATACAAACAAACAAACAATTTATCTGATTTTCTTTATAATGTTCCAATGTAAGTAGAGACTATGGTACTATAATAAGTTATCTGTTCCATGAGAAGAACTGGCTATAAGAATGCAAGACTTGATTGCAACTGAAACAGTTACTATCACGGAATAAGGATTACACGAGAAAATTCTTGAACTGCGATATAATTTTACTTTGAGTGAAAAACTTACATCGTAAGAAACCAAGAAACTAGAAATGCCTGTCAATAAAGTTGAGCATGAAAGGTAAACGGAAAAATGAAGCAGTATACACATGAAGAAAAACGAAAAATGACATAAATAGTAACTAAGCACACCTTGAGGAATCAATCCCCAGCTCTGTGATTCTATCGACAGGCTCGATCTCAGACGAGCTGAAGCGATTGCGCTATGCAAAGGCATCATTGATACCAAGCTGCTCAACTCCAACGGTAATCTACCAGACCAAACATGGAATCAAAGTCAACGAAGAAATAGAAATTGAAGTCTTGGACAAAGCATCAGGACGGCTGTTAAAAAATCCTACCTTGAAGTCCCATAAATGCGCTTTGCAGAGGCAGAAACCTGAGACTGAGAGCTCGACTTGAATGAAGAAATTGCAGGTGAGATCTCATTCTTATAGAGTTTGCGAACCAGAGATGGAGAACGAGTAGATAACCTCGCGAGAATGGTTGGAACAGACATCTTAGACACAGCCTTCCAAGGGTTTAAGCACCTTTTGTTAATTTCAAGCGAAGGGTTCCAGTGTTCTACTATGAAAGCTGTGAAAGTCACGAATGTGCGCTTGATGCACATGTGCACGTCGACCTCTATAAAGTGGGGCATTTCAGTAATAACGCACTTCCAACCTGTGACGAGTTATAAAGACTGAAAACCGCGAATCTTCAGACCCGACAATCATCGTCGTCGTAACACATTAACCCCTGTTCTCTTCTCGAATCACGTCTTGGTACTCTGAAGCCTTGGAATTGACGGGTTTCTCTTTCCCTTAGTGTGGCTCGTTTGCAAGGGTTTTCAGGTCAGGTTTCAACTTTTGCAGATTTTCTTTCTTTTATATTCGCTCAGAACTGTCCTTTGTTCATCGAATTGCACGACTCGTCGACTGGACGCAACGTTGTTCTTTTTTTTTTTTTTGTGTGTGTGTGTGTCTGGAGATCTAAACTTTCACATCACTTTCTTGTAGCAATTTTAGTTCCATTGTTTTTTTATTCAAGTAATTATGCAATTAAAATCACTTTCTTGCAAAGCTGAGTTGATCTTCTTCTGCAATTTTGTGTTTGTTGTGGCGAACTGATTAATCGTTGATAGAATCCATTTTCTGGTATCTGTTTCAAGAATACAAGGCATTATTTTGTTCATATAATTCATCATTTAATACTCCGCGAACATTTTCTCCTTATGCAGCTCTAAGATCAAATTCTGAATTTTGGACACGTATATAATTCGTCAGAATGCAGGTCAGTAACTATATCAATCAGAATTAGAATTTTTTTTCTTTGTATTTCCCTGTGTATTTTCAGCTATATGATGTAAAGGTTTTAAACTTGTGGTAATAGTTATTAGCTTTGTACTAAGGTAAGAAGATGTCTTATCACATGAGCAAGTTTCCCCTGTTCATAAATTTTTATATTTTAGTTGTTTAATTCCGTTTCGTATATAGGCATCAAGAACAAGGCTATTTAAGGAATACAAAGAGGTGCAACGAGAGAAAGCAATTGATTCAGACATTCAATTAGTCTGCGATGATACAAACATATTTAAATGGACTGCTCTTATTAAAGTAAGACCTGTGATGATGGATGAATGTGTTATATCAATATCATACTGTTGCCATTGTTCTTTTTTTGCCTTTAACTATGGCTTTGTTTTGGATGTAGGGACCATCAGAAACCCCTTATGAAGGTGGTGTATTTCAACTTGCATTTGCCATTCCTGAACACTATCCCTTGCAACCTCCTCAAGTGCTATTCTTGACAAAAATATTCCATCCAAATGTGCATTTTAAGGTATGGATATTTTTCTTTTTGGCAATACATTTCTGTTGAACTAAACAAAACTTAGAAGCAAGATTTTGAATATATGCTATTAATTTGGTTGAACCATATTTCTTCTCCTTTGTTGCAGACAGGAGAGATTTGCTTGGATATCTTGAAGAATGCATGGAGCCCGGCATGGACGCTCCAGTCTGTTTGCAGGGCTATAATTGCTTTGATGGCCCATCCTGAACCTGACAGTCCACTCAATTGTGATTCAGGTAGATTAGTGAATATTTAATATATATATATATTGTCGGTAAATTAGGAAAGTTAGGATTTGATTGAATAAATTTAGGAAAGTCATATCATAGGATTAAGGGAAAGAATTCAATCCCTGATTGTGAGAGATTCTAGGGTTAGCCTTTCCTATCTTTTCTTATTTAAGTTGTATGTATGCTCAATGTGTTTTAAAATGGAACAAAGAAAATATTTTCTTCTCTCTCCCTCTATATTTCGCTACATGATATCAGAGCCTTAGGGTTCGATCATGAATTTTAAGGCCGCCATGGTTGGCTTCGGTTCAGCCTCTTCGGATGCTACCAGCGGTGTGACGTCTTCGAAGGGATGTGTTCAACCAGCGGTTGTTTCTCTTTCTGAGAATTCTCTTCAAATTACCATTCACAAATTGAATGGCAAAAATTATTTTGAGTGGTCTCAGTTCGTGCGATTGGTGATCGACGACAAAGGGAAACTTGGCTATTTGAACAGCTAAGTGAAACCGCCAGCCACTGATGATCCAAAGTATAGGCAGTGGCGTTCTGAAAATTCGATGGTTATCGCTTGGTTGATCAACTCTATGGATCCGGTGGTTGGAAAACCATTCATGTTCCTGCCAACGGCTCGCGATGTGTGGGAAGCAGTTAGGGAAACCTATTCGGATTTGGACAATCATTCACAATTGTTCGAATTGAATACCCAAATGTGGAAGATGCAGCAAGGTGAACGTGAAGTAACAACTTATTATAATGAGATGATGGCTGTTTGGTAGGAATTGGATTTATTTGAAGAAGAAGAATAAGAAAGTCCGAGTGATAGTGCTCGGTACAAAAAGAAGATAGAAAGAGGTCGGGTATTTGTTTTCTTGGCTGGTTTGAATAAAGAACTCAATGAGGTTTGGGGACGTATCTTAGGGCGAAAGCCCTTGCCGACTATGAGAGAAGTTTTTTCGGAAGTGCGTAGAGAAGAAGCACGACGACAAGTGATGTTGAAGAATGTTAGTGAAACAAAAACAGAGAATGAGGGGTCTGCTCTTGTGGCCCGAGGTGCAAACTTAGAAGGAGATAGATGAGGAGGAAAGCAGAGGCCTTGGTGTGACCATTGTAGAAAGCCGTGGCATACTCGGGAAACCTGCTGGAAGCTGCACGGGAAACCGGCGGGTTGGAAGAAAAAACCAGGCAGTGACAACAAGTCAGGGGGAGATGTCCGTGCGTTTCAAGTGAGCAATTCGGATCCAGGGCAGCAATCATCCTCAGAGCCTCTTCCTTTCACAAAGGAACAAATAGAGCACTTATATAAAATGTTTCAATCTCAATCTTTAGGAAATTCTAACCCATCCTGTTCTCTAGCTCAGTCAGGTAATTTTTTCACT